>CM040927.1:20354566-20782066 GCA_023029165.1 Gobiocypris rarus
TACATAATTTAACCATTTTACCTCATTACTAGCCCTAAATTGCTCCTGTCCCAACTTTTTTTAAAAAGTGTTGCAGGTCTGAATGACAGGAAAGGATGCATATTTACAAATGACATGAAGTTGACCAGACAAAACATGAAATATTTTGTGTTCATATTGTCTGCAATGAAATACAAGTCAAAGTAAATTTAGAAATCACTGCTTTCTTTTTTTATTTGCGTTTTCCATACTCTCCCAACTTTTTCTGATTTGGGGTTTTATATATATACACACACACACACACACACACACACACACACACACATGTTGTGTTTCCATGTTTTGTGGGGACATTCCATAGGCGTAATGCATTTTATACTGTACAAACCATATTTTCTATCCCCCTACACTACCCCTGCCCCTAAACCTACCCATCACAGGAGACATGCTGCATTTTTACTTTTTCAAAAAACATCACTTAGTGTGATTTATAAGATGTTTTCCTCATGGGGACCAAAAAAATGTCCCCACAAGGACAAAAATTTGGATATTGCCATCTTTGTGGGGACATTTTGTCCCCATACCGTAGGGATTACCAGTCCACACACACACACACACACACACACACACACAACAAGTTTTTAAAAGGTTGTAGCCTAGTACAACATTAGCTACCTAATTGTAACCAAAATACAATGTTGTGAAAAGTTATAAAAACGTTTGCTGGGTAGCCTAGTTCTATCAATCTGTCTTTACTCAGAGACAAAATATTTGTTTAGCTTCAGACTACGATTATAATAAGGTCAAATATATAAAACATGTTTGATATTTATATAACCTAGGCCTACCGATTATAGATAGCTTTTAATGTGCCACGCCTGTCTCCGATTTCGGAACGGACTAAAACAGGGATCTCACTCGTTTGGCGAATGATGCCTATATAGTGTTTTAAAAATTATATTTAAAAAATTGCGTAGTGTGGTACATGATGGATATATTTAACCATGCTATAATCTCCCTTTCCAACTGATACAATAAAAAGTAAGTTGCCTAAATCTGCCATACCACTTAATACACTCATTTATTGCCTTATAGATATGTTAAACAGTAAACAATAAAGCACAATACAGCTCTGTGTATTGTCTACTTTGTAGTGAAATACAGAGGGACTCTTGTTTCTGTTTCTGTTTCCCCCTCTCCCTTGACTAGGAAAATGAAACTTAAAGTGCTTTATAAAACTGAAACTCACCGTGAAATGGTCAGTTCCTGCAAGAGTCAGAGCAAAAACATCAGCAAACCACTTAAGGACAACATTTGCTGAACTCATTTAAAAACGCTGAAGCTCTAGCTTTCATTTGACCACTGGACAAAGATCTAGGACGGTAAGTCTTTCCAGTTGTTGTTGTTGTTGTTGTTGTTGTTGTTTTTATGTTTTAAGTACTAACTTAAACGTCAGCATTTTGATAACACATATGAAAATGAACAATTTTAGTCAAACTACAACCACACAAAAACAATTGGATTATTCAAAATAAAAGGATAACAAAATGTTATCACAACCTTTTCACAACATGAAGAAAAAAAAAAAAGTTTGTGTTTGCTGGGTATAGATATATATAACTAGACAGACAGCCAGACAGATAGATATAACTATAGACAGACATACAGACAGATGTAATAGACAGACAGACAGACAGATATAACCAGACAGACATGCATACAGATATAACTATAGACAGACAGACAGATATAACTATAGACAGACATACAGACATACAGATATAACCAGACAGACATATAGACAGACAGAACTAGACAGACACACAAATATAACTATAGACAGACAGACAGATATAACTATAGACAGAAAGACAGACATACAGATATAACCAGACAGACATATAGACAGACAGAACTAGACAGACACACAAATATAACTATAGACAGACAGACAGATATAACTATAGACAGAAAGACAGACATACAGATATAACCAGACAGACATATAGACAGACAGAACTAGACAGACACACAAATACAACTATCGACAGATATTACTATAGACAGAAAGACATACAGACAGATATAACCAGACAGACATACAGACAGATATAATTATAGACAGACAGTCATATATAACTAGGCCTATAGACAGACAGATAGAACTGTCAGATATAACTATAGACAGACAGACAGACAGTCAGCTAGAACTATAGAGAGATATAATTATAGACATATAGAACTATATACAGACAGAACTATAGACATATAGAACTATAGACAGACAGACAAATATAAAGTTGATAAAGGATGATTAAACTGAAAAAGATATAATTAGGCATATATTAGTGCTGTCAATTGATTAAAAAAAATTATAAGACACATTTTTCTGTAATTAAAGTTTGTTTTACTTTAATTAAAAACATTGGCAATACAGAAATTGAAGATATCAAACAGTCTGCACTGCATAAATAACACATTAAATATAGATAAATCCTTATAAAAGCTACAATTTTCTGTTACCTTTGTTTGATTAACATTAATGACTGACATCACAGCAAATGGTTTAGGCTGCTGTGACTTTAAGATCTGCAACTGCCGGATCTGACGCGCTGTCACACGCATGTCATTTTCTCACAACTCAGGTTCATTTAAGACGTTATTTATCTCATTTAAGACTGCTCTTATGAGAATACTCAACTAAACGGGCATTTTCACTTAATTCTGTGTTGTTCGTTGAAGCACGAAAGAGAACTGTGCCAAACTCTGTTTGTGTTCTCTCTCAATTTGGAGTAGCTTCTTATGAAATTATTTTATTGTTATGTATTAGGCTACGTTATAGGCTATATTGTTTTTCTAGTATTCTAGTTTTAACTCTAACTAGGGGACGCAAAGGTTATTTTATGGGCCATATGGGGGGTCCCTAATGCTTATAGGAGGCCTTATCTCAGGTGAACTGCCTTTATTATAATGAACAGAGTTAATAACTGTGCTAGATTTACATTTTACAAGTACGAGAAGCGATGTGAAGCGCGCAAGCTCATGTGGCTGCAGTGGTAATAATGTCCGTGCCGCACCCGCTTGTGAAAACATCTGCATCTTTACTATAAATATTGTATTACATACAAGGGCTAAAAACGTAACCATTTCGTTAAATAGTCTTTCATGCTAGTTTCCCGTGTAGGATACTGGCAAGCACTACTGCTCACGAGCTGCCCCCTTTCTGCTGCCTAACTCACTGAAAATGAACTGGGATCTTGTGGTTGTACTGTACCGCGGTAAATGCATACCCCTGACCAAGGGTGTAAGGCATATGAATAAAATAAAGTAATAACGAACAAGGAGGTAAAGGAGATTTCACTTTTCCCGGCTGCTCCCAATGGCCAGTCCGAGCCAGTTTTATCTTTATAATAATAGAATGTTTTTTTTATGTAATGAATGTGATTGATTAATTGTATCACTTCATGGTTATAAAAGATCAGGGTTATTTTGAAATGATACGTCATTCCTCATAAATGACTGCTGTATATGATGGCAGAGTCTGGAAAATCCCGGTGAATTGTTTGGCCTGCTAGAGCATCTCTCCACCCTCTCAATGGACACTTCATTGTAAGTACACTCTGAAAATGATCTGATAATCTGCAAGAGAAGGTTAAACATAAATGCATACATGTGTATATCATAATTATTTATTTATTTATTTTTCAAAGCTGTTACCCCAGTTTTAAACCTGACACGGAAAACATCATGTCTGTTATGCATGAACTTAAGGAAAAGAACTTTTCAGACAACACCCTTCTCTCCAACTTGGACTTTGCTGAGAGATTCCTTCGAGACCATCCTCTACAACAGTACTCAAAATTGGTGGTTAAAGGGAACTACTCTTGTGTACAAATTGGTCAGAATGCATCAATGGTTTTTACTATAACATCAGAAAACAACCAAACCTTTGTCAGTGTCCATAGCCACACATACCAAAAATTTTATTCCATTGATGCCCGCCACTTTTTCAACCACTCTTGCCAAGATGAGTTTAAATCCTGCCTTACACAGGCTCAAGACGCTATTCCTAAAGAGGGTCTGGCAGAACTACACATTAAATGCAACAGGTTCTCAGTCACCTACGCCACCGATTGTCGTGGTCCATGCCCAACAGTGGAAACAAAGTGTCAGTTAAAGCTTGAGCAATTATCTGCTGATGGTTTGCTGAGCAAAAAAGTCTGGCTGCAGAAAGAGAAGCCCGCATGTCATGGTTTAGTAGCATGTCTAGACTACCTAATAAAGCAATACCTTACCACAAGCAGAGTTCCAACGGCCTTCTATAGATTTGTCATACATGCGGACAAAGAAATTATACTTATCAAAACCCTTTCAGGTGGATTAATTACCAGAGAATATGTATTGCTACATGATCATGAGGGGGTCTCAATGTTTCCCCCTACACTGGAGTAGAAGCTTATACAGCACTCCAGAATACTAGAACATATATATTCACAGACCTGATTAAAATTAATTGATTATATCTACATAATCACATGACTAAAATGTAAGTTAGTTGAAAATTGCACTTAAGTATTCTTGACAGAAAGGTCTAAATATATTTGGCAGATATACTTGTACTCAATCTTTTGATCAAGACATACTTAAACGTTAAATTACGTATTCTAAGTATACTTGGTTTATATTTGTGTTAAATTTTTTGATTGACTAGCCTATTAAATATACTTTTTTCATAACTTGACATACACTTTTATAAACTTATATTGTTTGAAAATATTGATTTATAAAGAAAACATATTCCTAATTCTGAGTATGTTTTTTTTATATGTAAGCTAGTCTACTGGTAGTGTACATTACTTCAAAATGTACTTTATTTTTTCCCTGGCACTGACTGAATTTATGCTATCGGGGGTTTTCACTGTTATGCAGTAGGGGGCGCTATTACACATCTTCTAGTACAGAATCTCTGTATCAAAACACAGGAGAAGAAGCAGCTGAAACAAGTGACAGACGATTGCTAATCCAAATGTAAAATTACACGAGCACAAAGCAAATAGAATATAAATAAAAACTACATAATGTTACTGATTCTGAATGAAATGTGAAGCTCTGAGGGTGTTGATGGAATTGATCAAGAGACCTGCGTGGGACGGATTTTTTGTCCCGCTCCCACAAAAATATACGTCACCTTATTCTGCTCCCGCCCGCAACATACTTGTTTTGTCCCGTGCCTGCTCGCTAAAGCCAGCATAAAAGTATAAATATATATATTTTCTGTACGTCCATGGCTGTACGTGATTGGCTACATTGCACAATGCAAAAACATGTCATACACAGAAATTCTGACTATGCTTGCACCTGTAAAAAAACTACAAAAAAAGTATATATTGTTTTACAGTAGTTGTTCTTGTTTCTTGTCTGCAATAGATTAATAACAATTTATTTGTTTTTTTGTCTGTAGATATTTCTGTTTTGCAGGAGTCCCACGAATAGTTTTATTCTCTTTCAATCCACACACACGACCTTACCGCTCGCACCCGCACTCATGTGGGGCATGTTGTCACACTGCGTTACTATTAGAACTACACTACTATATTCTAAACTTATTTTAAGAAACCATGAGAAAAAGGTGAATAATGACTCAGAATCAATGTTCAGAAATCATTATTTATTATGTTTTAACTGCTGTATTGCTGTGTTTGGCAGTGTGTTTGTCGTCAAACTCAAAAATGTGTATATTAAAAAATGCCATTATTTTATAAAAAAAAAAAAAGTTAATAATTGTATTGACAAAATGTTTTAGTTTGTCTTAGGTATTTTTTTTTATAATATCAGGTAACAAGCTTTTTTTAAGCTGTCTTTTGGTCATGTTACAATGTACCCCTCACATGTTACAATGTACCGCACCTATGGGGCATTATAGTATTTAATATTATAATAATAGATAACAAACAGCTTGATTCTTTGTTGTTTGTAGTTCTTTATCCTTCATATAGTTTGCCTTGTTCAGTTCATCAGATGTTACTGTATACATAAATGTACAACAACAAAAAAATACAGACTAATCATTTTAGATGTTATATAAAATATGTTAATTTAAATCATAATAAATCAGTATGAAACAATTTTGTGTATGTTTTAATGACTAACTGTGTGGATGAATAAATGTTACGTCTCCGTCAGCACTAAAACACATCTCAGTTCTCAGTCAAAACAACCATTTGAGATTTCTATTATTTGCCTGACTTCCATCAGCTGCTCTTCCAGTTGCTGATAAAAGAAAGAGTAAAACATTCGGTATAGGACACAAAAAGTTTAATCCATTTATTTATTACGTGCATATGATAAATCACCATTCCGCAGAAAGAAAGAAAAAAAAAACATTTAAAAGCCACATCTGCTGACACAAGAATGCCCTTCAGAGAATGTAAAAACACAATACCTCTCCTAAACCGCAAGACTTGCTCCAGAAGGGATGACATCATTCGGTTTCATAAGGGTTGTCAATGCAGGGTTTTTTTCCACTCACACATAATTACAGCAGTAGGTTGTAGTTACACGAGGCCTTGTATTGAAGGGTGATTTGCACATTTAAAATATCTTAGAAAAAAAAAACATCCTTTTTTGTGTGTGTGTAGCTCTAATAGTAACATGACGCCCCCTGCTGTCATGGAGAAATACTGCAATAAAAAAATTATCTCAAATAAAAGACCACTATAATCTCACATTTCAGATCTCAACAATGTCCCAAGCCATGCATTCAAAAGTTAAATATTTAAATATATTACATAACACAATTTTAAATCTCGAGAGTTGTCTCATTTGTGACATTTTAATTATTCTATGGTATTAAGAGAAACATTTGAGTCGAACAAGTTTATGATGAAAAAAACTTTGAGAGAATTCAATTATATTTCCTGAGCAATGAAAGAGCAACCTCTGAGCAATAAAGTTCTCCTCAGAGATGAATGATGTAGGCATAGTTATAGAGAAAGAGAGATCTGATTTATTACAAATCATAGCTTCACTGTTTGTGAGGCCGGGCAGATAGGCCTGTATGATGTTTTCTGCTGGTGTGTCCATAAAAAAACATTAAAACTATCACATGTTAAAGGATTTTATAACAAGTCCTCTGAGGACAAATAATGTGCATGTGTGTGTGTGTGGTGGAAGAGTGATGTGTGGTTAAGTGTGTTTAACAGATGTAAGTGAAAACAGGCCTGTTGGCTGTCCGCTGGAGCTCAGTTAATGCTGTGGAAGAGAGAGACATCTTCAGTCCATTACACATGCTTTTGTTTAGCATTTGATCTATATACCATGTGCAGACCTCAACTGCAGGAAACCCATTTGTGAGATTGTGTGCATTTGCTTCTATTTTTTTTTTTTACCCTCACAGCATTGTGATGTAGCACTGATGGGATCAGCTTCCCTTAACCAAACTGTATAATGTGAATCACTCAAAATGAAACCCTGAAACTGTCCACGGGCCGTCAAGCTGTTTTAAACAACTCTATGTAACTTTAATGTCAGTGAAAGGTACACTATATAGGATTGTTGCAGTAAAATATCCAAAAACCACTAGGCCAGTACTATATTTTGTTCAGTTGAGTTCTTACAATATCCCAAATGTTTCCACCAATTTGTAAATTGTGAAAAAATTTGCGATTTTAACCAAGGAACCTGGACGTCTGAGGGAGACGACTGTCAATGGCATCATATATGCCTTTCCCTCGGTTTCCGGTTTTATTTGGCAGAAACGCTTTACTCTCACTGTAGTGTGCAACAAGTGTCACAGCAGCCGCTGAGCGAATGCACAGAGTAACATCATAAAATCATTTTAAACACACTTAAATGTATCTAATATGATAAACAGAGCTGCATTACCTCATAATCATGACCGGAAATGGCGCCGGCGACCGTGTCCCTTCATAATAAAAGTCTCGCTGCTCGCGAGCCGTGTGTTGAGTAACAATCGCTCCAGCGGCCTTGCTCGGCTCCCTCAACACTCGGTCATGCTCTGCTTCATACTACAGTAACGTTAATAAACACATCCATGAACATGATTTCTGCCCGAGTCCTATCCTGATTCTTCCTCACCGGCTGTGAGGTGAAGACCACATGTCCCAAGATTCTGTGCTCAAACTTGGCGTCATCAAACTACGTCCTTTGTTTTGAATAGGCGCCCTCTAGCGGACGGAAAAGTTGCATAGTGCACCTTTAAATTTTTTTTAAAATAATAATAATTAAAAACATGTCTCACGAGTTCACGCTTACAAATAATCAGTAAAGAGTAAAATAAGTATCCTATGAATGCGTATTTGGCATGCTGTCCGAGGAGAGGGCTCCGAGCTCAGTATATTGCCTCGAACCCAGAATATTCCTCCGGTATCCCTGGCTAGGAACGAAGAGTGAGGAGTGGTGGCGGAGGGATGCTGAAATTGTCGAGTCAGTAAATAATAGCCTGGATGCCAGCCGAACTTAGTTTGGTTTTGACTTGATCCATTGTGGAGCAACTATGTTCGAAACCCGAGCTGTTCGGACCAATCAAATTGTCAGGGCGGGCTTTATACAATGATACACAGATGATCAACAGTAACGTAATCATCCATTTCACCAAAGAGCGCTTGCATTGAATTTGTTCTAATCCTAAACGGAGAACTTGTTCTTATATGCATTCACCTTTACTATTTCTCTCAAAAATTATGATCATGTTGGTAAGTACTCCGTGTGTCCTAAAATTATTTTTACAACACCGGCAAAGATCGTTTACACTCATCTTCTTCTACTTCTTCCAGCGTGCGTGCAGTTCAGTTCTGTTGACAACTGCATCAACATACATCACTTACTCTGTTGCTCTGATTGGTTGTAGGTCTATCCAATTGAGTGCAGAGGCATTTTCTTTCCTGGTTCATTCGAAATTCCCCTTAATCACAAGCCCAATGGAGCAGTATGAGACTCACAATGAACGAGAAAAAAAGACCATAGATCATTCAAAATGGCAAAATTTGAAGGAATCACTAGTTGTAAGGATTGTTATTTATTTGTTCAAATGAGATTCATCTGCCTAGAGGAGCAGAGCGATGCACAACAAAAAAAAGTGTTGTATGGCAAGACTAACAGAGTTTATATTTTTAACCACTAGAGTGCCAAGGCAAGCACGATCCCAAATGACACTGCTTTTATACAATTGAATAAACACAAGTTAAAGCTGCAGTCCGCAACTTTTGGCGCTCTAGTGGTTAATAAACAAAACCGTGTGCCTCTTGTGGAAGATATGTTTATGACTGTTTATGACAGGTCAAGCAGGTGCTGTCTGGGCTACTCCGCAGCGGTGGTGACCTGACTGGTCTAAAAAAGTCTGAATATAAACACTTATTATAGGTGTACTGTAGTAGTGATTCAGAATAGAACAAAAACACAGTTTGGAAAATAGATTCATGATGTACTCGCTCATTTGAACACAAAAAAAAAAGTTGCAGCTTTAATATTGAGTAACCTATTACTACACAAAATTGTTTATTTTGGCTCCACCAATGAAAATTATTCCAAAGGAAGTACTGAGCAACACACAACAATTGTGTTTTTTTCTTAAATAGATCAGTGATTTAAACAAATTGTTTGAGTGAATGATTTAAGTTAGTGACATGGCAGTCAAAATAGGGATGCATCTGAAATCACAAACTTTACTACTTTATAGTAGGCGAAAAACAGTGACAAAAGAAGTATGTCTGAATTCACAGTACTTATAAAAGAGTAGGCAAAAAGTACCTGGATGACCGACTTCTTCTGGGGAGTTTCTGGAGTGTTCATACAATGGATACTTTTACTATCCCATGAGGCCACAGGAGTGGATTTATGAATGGCAGTGAAGCGACATAACTGACGCTGGTAGGTCACATGATAATGACAACATGGGTGAATGTAGTACGTCCAGATTACATTCATACTACACATAAAACATGCTATTTTAGCTGTCGTAAAGTAATTATTCCAAGTGAGTACATGTTTTCAGACGCAGACGAAGTGTGCCCCAAAAGACGTAATACACTACACACTTATACTATGTACTATTTATTTACTCAACCGTCTAGTGTATGAATTTGATATGGTTATTTTGACAGTCTGATAGCCCTCCACTATATAATGCTCCTGAAAGGCCACTGTCCAGCAGAGTTTAGCTCCAGCTTGCCTCAACACACATGCCAATAAGTTTCTAGTATGCCTAGTTAGACTTTGGCTGTGTCTGAAATCAACCCTATACCCCTTAAATAGAGCACTATCTGAAGGGACAGCCATTTGTAGTGGTGTCCGAAACCATAGTGGACATTATCTCATGCAATCCCATAATGCACTGCAATAATGACTGTAGCTGATGTACACTCAGTGGCTAAAGAATACCCATAATGCACTGAGAGTCATGCCGAAGGAATTTCCACATCTTGCCAGAAGATGGCACCTGCAGCTGAATCATCCATCCACTTTTCAAACCGACTACAGCGTAATATCATACAGATAGAAATTTATTTTTAATTGATTATTAGGCTAATTTGTTTAATTAAGGTTCATACATGCTAGTTTCCATGACAGGGTTCAAGATAAATTGCTAAGTTTCAAAAGATTATTAAACAGCAAGCACAAACTACGAAGACCCTGCCGTCCTTCCGGCACACTCAGTGTCCGAATTCACTCACTCCTTCAAGTGGGCTATATTAGTGGAGTAATGTATGGAATATGAATGAGGGTATAGGGGGCGTTTTTGAACAGAGCCTTTGATTAGCTGGTTCAGGTTTGTGCAGGACAGCCCTCCAGGAGCAGGATTGGATACCGTTGGGATAGTAGGATCTACATTTGGTTTGAAACATTCTCATTGCATGTGGCCTCATGGGATAGTAAAGAGTCCATTGAATGCACACTTCTGAATCTCTCCAAAAGTAGGTCATCCAAGTACTTTTCACCTGTTTTATGAATACTAACTTACAGTACTACTATACTACTATAAGTGGGCTTATTCTGATGCAGAGTTCGTTTTTTCACATCATTTATGAATTTTCAGTCCATACACACTCATTTCAGGGGTGTCCAATTCTTCTCCTAAAGGGCCACTGCAGAGTTTAGCTCCAACTCCAATTAAACACACCTGAACTATCTTCTTGCTGTCCCAGTGCTGTTGGACTGTTATATCAGCACTCTTGGAAATGTTTTATATTATCAGACTAATGTGCAGAACTCCACGGTTAGACTAACAAACCAGCTGCTCCTGCCGAGTAAAGCTGGTCATTATTGTGAACAATCAGCCTCACTGGACATGTTTATGAGAACAAACCGTTAAATAGAAAAACAGTCTTTTTCTTAACTTCACAAAACTGGCATGTGTTTGATTGCAGTGTAACAGTCCATAGAGACTGAGAACTGCCCTCTCCATAGCAACAAAAGCAAGAATCATGGGATTTTTCCACTAATTCAATGAGAGCCATTCACTCAACCTGGATGACAGACACAGATACAAAATGGTGTGTATAAAGTTACCAAGAATAAAGCCATTCTCCATGAGTAAGTGTTTTCCCACAGAAATGTGGAGGGGACCTTCAGAGGTTTTGGCAAGTCCTTTGGCAAGGCCATTAGTAATTGAAAACAGTTCTTGTTCTGTGTTGTGTTTGATGAACACATATATTTGAACACACTATTGACTCATTTGCAAATCTACTGTTTATATACAGTAGGGTTGGGTTTAGTGGTGTAGAGAATGGAAAAAGACCTAAAATAAAAATTGTTTTCAATGTTGATAATAAAAATAAATAGTTATTGAGCAGCAATCAAGGATCATATGACACTGATACTGCTAAAAATTCAGGTTTGTCATCACAGGAATAAATTACATTTGACAAGATATTAAAATAGAAAAAAGTTAAAACTCTAATCATACGTATTTCACAATATATATTTCAATATACTATTTTTACAATATTTTTATCAAATAGACTTCTATTAAACACTTCTGAACAGTAGTATGTGTTCTATTATTATTATTTTGAAGGCTTTATATTTAAATCACACACTGATGTCCAAAGGCTAAATGTTGTTGAAAACCCTTGTTTTTTTTTTTATTTGTCACAGACATTACAGTTTCCTTAAGACAATGTGACACGACAGGAATACCATGAGAAACACAGAGCTCACACACTAGGGGTTGTAGTACCAGATCGTATGCTTCCTATATGCCACTGTTCATGTAACACGGGAAACTCATAGTACCGAGAACACAAGAGAACATTTGAACTTGTTAATGCCCTACATATAGTATTGTTCAAAATAATAGCAGTACAATGTGACTAACCAGAATAATCAAGGTTTTTAGTATATTTTTTATTGCTACGTGGCAAACAAGTTACCAGTAGGTTCAGTAGATTCTCAGAAAACAAACAAGACCCAGCATTCATGATATGCACGCTCTTAAGGCTGTGCAATCGGGTATTAGTTGAAAGGGTGTGTTCAAAAAAATAGCAGTGTCTACCTTTGACTGTACAAACTCAAAACTATTTTGTACAAACATTTTTTTTTCTGGGATTTAGCAATCCTGTGAATCACTAAACTAATATTTAGTTGTATAACCACAGTTTTTTAAAACTGCTTGACATCTGTGTGGAATGAAGTCAACCAACTTGTGGCACCTCTCAGCTGTTATTCCACATGATTCTTTAACAACATTCCACCATTCATTCACATTTCTTGGTTTTGCTTCAGAAACAGCATTTTTGATATCACCCCACAAGTTCTCAATTGGATTAAGGTCTGGAGATTGGGCTGGCCACTCCATAACATTAATTTTGTTGGTTTGGAACCAAGACTTTGCCCGTTTACTAGTGTGTTTTGGGTCATTGTCTTGTTGAAACAACCATTTCAAGGGCATGTCCTCTTCAGCATAGGGTAACATGACCTCTTCAAGTATTTTAACATATGCAAACTGATCCATGATCCCTGGTATGCGATAAATAGGCCCAACACCATAGTAGGAGAAACATGCCCATATCATGATGCTTGCACTTCACTGTCTTCACTGTGTACTGTGGCTTGAATTCAGAGTTTGGGGTCGTCTCACAAACTGCCTGTGGCCCTTGGACCCAAAAAGAACAATTTTACTCTCATCAGTCCACAAAATGTTCCTCCATTTCTCTTTAGGCCAGTTGATGTGTTCTTTGGCAAATTGTAACCTCTTCTGCACATGCCTTTTTTTAACAGAGGGACTTTACGGGGATTCTTGAAAATAGATTAGCTTCACACAGACGTCTTCTAACTGTCACAGTACTTACAGGTAACTCCAGACTGTCTTTGATCATCCTGGAGGTGATCATTGGCTGAGCCTTTGCCATTCTGGTTATTCTTCTATCCATTTTGATGGTTGTCTTCCGTTTTCTTCCACGTCTCTCTGGTTTTGCACTCCATTTTAAGGCATTGGAGATCATTTTAGCTGAACAGCCTATCATTTTTTGCACCTCTTTATAGGTTTTCCCCTCTCCAATCAACTTTTTAATCAAAGTACGCTGTTCTTCTGAACAATGTCTTGAACGACCCATTTTCCTCAGCTTTCAAATGCATGTTCAACAAGTGTTGGCTTCATCCTTAAATAGGGGCCACCTGATTCACACCTGTTTATTCACAAAATTGATGACCTCAGTGATTGAATGCCACATTGCTATTTTTTTGAACACACCTCTTTCAACTAATTCAACTAATTGCCCAATTGCACAGCCTTAAGAGCGTGCATATCATGAATGCTGGGTCTTGTTTGTTTTCTGAGAATCTACTGAACCTACTGGTAACTTTTTTGCCACGTAGCAATAAAAAATATACTAAAAACCTTGATTATTCTGGTTAGTCACATTGTACTGCTATTATTTTGAACAATACTGTATATCCAGAGATTAAACTAAATAGAAATCTCTAGCAATAATAGGAATAGTGAGTAACAGTTTCAACATTAGGGTAGTAATGTGGGTCGCTCTACCAATATGCTGACTACTCTCAAATGCTGTATAATATATTTCACAAACTTATAATAACAGCCACTTTAGACATTGCACAACATTTACACACAAATATATGGGACATGTAGAGACCTGAACAAAGAAAACATTTAGACACACCATGTACATTATACATACCTTAGACATAATTATAAAAACAGCAGTGCTAATAAAATAACATTTTCTGAAAGCTGCAGGTAAATTCGTAATTTGTGCGAGATAAATCGTTGTAGTTGTAACACAATACAATCTTATATAGAATAGAATATATATTCTCTTCTCTGTGCGTATTTCTATCTTGTAAGAGCATAGCTCATAATTGCTCTATTAATTGTTTTACATTTCCCTTGCCATTAATTATCATTAATTAGCCTTTCCTTTTTTATGTCCAGCATGTACATCTACTCATTAGAAGCAGAAGCATCCCATCTGTTTTAATTGCTCATTACTGTTTCTTTGTAATGGAAGTCAATCCATAATGCCACTGATATCTCCCTGTTTATGGGAAAACACAAATATGGCTTTTTTAAATAACTAGGTCCAAGGCACACAGTAGCTCCTCCCCCTGTAACAGGTGTTGCCGTCCAGTCACAGGCACATTTACCTCACAGTCGTAACGGGTAAGCTGGGGGAGGGGCATAGTTATGGCTCCACCCTCTGACGATCTGCTCAACAATCTACTCGCAACATCTGAGGGGAAAAAAAGGAGAACGAGCAATTATGCATGAAAAACAATTGCTCTCAAAATATTCGCAAGGAATTCACACACTGACATGTCTCCATGGTGACATACCAGATGGCAGCAACAGTATCGTGGTGTGACAAATCCCATCTGATGATGAAGCATCTGATTTTCTGACCTTTTTCTCTGGAAAATCAGTCACCACCTGCAACACAGATCCCTGGGAGTAAACACACATCAACAGTCACTCGTAAAACATTACCATATTTTACAGTAACAAACAGACTTGTTATATTATTTGTCTGAAAGTCTGATGTAAAAATCCTAAAGAGGTTTATTTTGCTGTAGTGCCCAGCTGACTGCACATTATAAAAATGTATTTTTATAATTATTAATATGTTCTGACAGTTCCATGAAATGATTGCCCACACAGATTCAAGCATTCCAGAGAGATTTGCAATAATACACATTAAGGCTCTCACATACCAGCCTTATTGCTTCAGACAGAGGTATGGTCTCAAGTTTCCTCTTGAGTAGCTTCGGGTTGGTCTGACATTTAGAAGAAATATCACTGTCTTGAATATTTTCTCTGGAGAGTTACAGAACAAAACAGGAAGAGAGAAAAAACGGCAATAGAAAATAGATTGTTCTTGAATAACTGTATTTATTTGTTCATCTGTTAACAGTTTATTTGCAGCACAAATCTGATTAACAAAGCATGTCTCTCTGAGGATGAGTATGTCTCACCTGCTGTTGTCCTGCTCTGTGGTTCTAGTGTTCTGCTGAACAGTGTCACAGGACATCAAGTCTGGAGGGGCTGCTGAGAGAGCAGGGGCAGTTTGTGTGCTGCTGGAGGGGGTCAGTTCAAGCGCTGAACTTGGGCTGGAACACATCGCCTTGGCTGGAGAAACAGTCCGCAGCTGGAAATCATCATCCATGGGAATGTATGGAGCTAACATCTCCAGATCCAGGCCCACTCCCTATAATCATCTTAATCGTCAGCACATTAAAACACGTAATGGTGCACTACATTTATTTTGTTGTGTTGCTTGATATGGCCATTGCCTTGGATTTATATTGACATCTGTGTGGAAGCAGTACATCATCAACCCATCTACTGTACCTGTGTATTAAAGGGTGTCTTAGACTCCATATCCATGGAAAATAGTCTCTCCACGTGATCTGGTTTTAGTTCACTTAATTCTGAATCCTCTGGGAGATCAACCTGAAAATAAACAAACATCCAATTCATGTCACATTTAATATAAAAATTTTTTAATGCATAGACTAGAAAAAAATATATCAAGAACTAAAAGTGTGAAAGGTATGAGATGTACTGTAAAACGGTGACTAGACTCCACCTGGGATCTGGAAGAATCAGAAGCCGAAGATTGTGGGAAGGGAAAGTCGTCAGGTTGTAGATGGGCTGTGGAGGCATCATCATCATTTAGTGAGGAACAGGGAGGAGAGAGGGGTGAGAGGGGTAGCAGTACACTTGAAGAGGGCAACATGACATCATTGTAGAGAGGAATTTCTGTCAGCACAGAGATCGCAGAGTCTGCAAGAAATTAACATAAGGACTTTAAAAAAAACAACATACTTTCTTATAAAAAGTCAAAATATAAATAGAATTCATGTATAAATATTAATGTTTACTTATGTGCTATAAATAACAAATAATAGGATTATATGGCAAGAGTCAAACAATGTATATATGGATGACATGTATTGTTTAATCAAAACCAATAATTTTCTCTAGATGATTTATGTATGTCCAACATCATGGATGCAGCATGCTTTATTAATGACAAAGTGTTGTGAGGTCATGTAACAGCAATGCAGCATTTGAATTAAATTATTCTTGCATACTGCATGTCATATAATTAAAGTAAAAAAAAGTAGCAGGTTATTTAAAAATAGTAGGCACTAGGTATTCTACAGTATATACTACATAATATGCTAGCATTCCATTCAAACATAACCAATTTGATGCTAACTTCAGTATTTTCAGATAACACATCATCAAAACAATATAAGGCACACAGAATTTACTGCAGACTGAAATTGTGTGAATGACCCTGAAACTTCCAAAAGTTCGGTCTCATGTCAGAGCAACTAATACATTTGATTTAGATGAGTCAGTAGCTGTTTCCAACCACTTAATTGTATGCATTAATTCTAAAAATGTGCGTCAAAAAGTGCTTAATTGAGGCGGATAATGTTTTTTATATATATTAGATGAGAAGACATAAACTAAGATGGAAACACATATACCGAATAAATCCCTCGATGTGCAACAAAAAACTCACATGACTTTGCCTCAACAGAAGATGTGATTGGATAACTGGACTAATCAGAAGACCAATTTCATTGCACGGCATCTCAAATGTTGGTTTGATTATTCTGAAATGCCTGAGCCAAAATCTGTCATTAAAATGATTTGGTATAATTTCCTCCTAGAACTGTCTTACACAACTGTTTTTCCAAACACCAGGCATCTGCCTCCATACGCAAGATGACAGTGTTTATTGTGTTCTGTCTGCACAATCTGAGGAGTATTGAATGGCATGTATGATAAAAAAAGCCACAGTGCCTTCCCCAGTTGCGGCAACTTTAATATTTAATATTCCAATTTTGCAACTTTGGATGGAAAGTGTGGCTAGTGTTGAGTTCAGACCTGTGCTGGTGATATCCAGTGTGAGGACAGGGTTTACTGCAGTCAGTGCCGCTGGCTCCCCCTTCAGGCTATCATTTAACTCCTCTTCCACAGACTCTTCTTCCTTTTCATCCCTTTGTTTTCCCTCCTCTTTCAACTCAGCCATGGTTACTTCAGCCCCAAGGAACTCCTCCTGGTGTTCTTCCTGTTCACGTTTTATTTTTGTGCTGTTGGTTTGCTGAAGGGAGAGGATTTGTTTGGGCTGTTCAATGCCACTGCAAAGGACGACACGAAAACAGATGAAAATAATGGCACTTATACAAACACAAGCACATACTGGTATTCAGGGAGACACACATTTAAATGCACACTAAGACTAATGTGTGAAGTCCCACCTGAGGATGTAGTTGACACAGACCACACACTGTGGCTGGGAGTTTTTACTGTTATAGATCACAGTGGCCTGAGTCTCTGCCCAAACAAATCCTCCTGCTTTAGCCAACAGCCGGTACTGTCCGGTACACACTTGTCCCTTTACAAACACTGCAGAGAGTGAGATATAAAGCATTATGATATATCTCAATTTAGATCTGCATATGTGAACGGCATTTATATGACCTTACAGTCGTGATGTGTTTTGGTCATGTGGTCAGAATCCAGAGCGTGATAGTATTCATACACAGAATGCTGCAACAGATCCACTGGCTCAAAACCCAACAGCTCTGTGATCCTGCAAACACACACAAACACACACATGCTGCTCTGTGACACTTCAGCTTTCACAAGTCACCACTAGATGGCGAAGAAATCCAGGCCATAAATCTGGACCTTCAGTCCATAGACTCAGCATCAGAGAATTCATACTTCCAAACTTATGTCTCAATATGCTCAAACCTCAGTAGTCCTGAAATCATGAGCAAAAATACCCAGATGACCTACTTCACAAGATTCTGATAATGACTTTAGTTTTGTTGATATTAGGGCCCAAGCCCCAAAGAGTGAAGTAATTTAAATGCCTTTTAAAGCATTTTGAGAACTTGGTCCATATATTGTACATACTTGCACATGTTTATGTACAAAACTCTGTACACATATAGATCTCAGAGCGGAACAACTTTCGCACTAACAGCCAACCAAACAGAAAGTCGGCTATTCATGGTTTTGTGTAAAATGCATGCGCTAAACATTTTAATACATTTTCCAAAGGGATTTATGAGATCGGCACCCAACTTGGTCAACATGAAGCCAAGACACTGAGGATGCTAAATTGCAAGCAATCGCAATTTTTGATATCGTGAATGGTTCGGTTGTGGCGAACAAATTTACAAAAACTAATTTATGGCGTAAAAAGAGAAATAGGAAGTGTTATAACTTCTGCATACATTGTCTGATTTTGATGAAACTTTAGCTGTATGTATGTTTCAAAGAGGCCGATCACATGGATGCAAGTATTTTGAGTCAAAGTCAAAGTGCCACCAACTAGCAGCAGAAAGTGTGTCACTTTTTTTTGCCCACTTAATTTTACCCAAATTACTTCAAACCTGGTCAGAATGATGTCAAGACATAGCTGATTTAAAACTGTGATGGGATTCTTGATATCTTGAATAGTGTTCAAACCTTAATATTATTTTTGGTTGTTTTTGTGGCTCACACATCAGAGTTATCGCCCACTAGACATTGGCAAAAGATAAGAAACGGGTGTAGAGGAAGCTCTGTCGCACCACCTTTTGACTAAAGTGTGTGTATGTGTGTGTGGGAGTTAGGGTTAGTTAGTTAGTTAGTGAAATGGGGCCATGGCGAGAAATTACAGTTTGTGGTACTTGAGGCCACTCAGTAAAAATATTCACTCATGTAGCCTACCTAATCTTCAGACCAAATCTGCAAAACTGCAAGCACATTATCTGCTTTACACTCAGTTTGCAACTGTACAACAAACAACTTTTTGCAAAATGCAGTTCCCTACATTAGAAACATCATTCAAAACTAACAGCTCTTTTGTTTAATTTGGAAAACACTGCCATTTAAATGCAAACTTCATTTATAGATTACCAACACCCTACTGATAACACATATACATAATTAGTTCACTTATAAATCAAAACTCAATGTTTGAAGAAACAAATTATTTTTAGCCCCTTGCATTTGATTAAAGTGTAAATATACCTCATTTGATCACTTACAGTAGAAATCAAAAACTCAACAAAATTTTCACCTTTGTAAACAGTGTAACGTTAGGTCAAAAACACAATTTCTGTGAGTTTAGATATGTTTTGCTCTACATTATCTGTCTTACTAAGATCGGACTCCTATTTTGATGGGTATTATATTCTACAGAGTGATGCGGGTAACGTTAGTGAAAGGGAGCGCTCGCGCTCGCACCCGCAGTTTATCGGAGGTGTTTTCAGATACAACGTTTACAGTTTATTAGCACCCCCCAAAAAGGCACAATTTAGGTATATGTTTGTTCACTGATAGTTGTATGAGTGTTTTTGTATAATTTGTTGTGTACGTTAATGATAATGCAACTGAGAGATAGAGTTTTTGAATGAGATGTCAATGCACACTTATGTTTTGTTTATTCAGCTCTTACGGCAATTGTTTTTTTTAGAGTGAAAAGGGACACAAAAAAGTTTGGCCTTCAACCGGAGGGGGTCCGCTACATTCTGTGTCCAAAAACAACTTGGGATAAGGTTTTCACACTGACACTTTCATTGTAAGACAGTTAGCAACTCTGTTTGTTTGTCCGAGTAAGTAACTAAGGGGGGCGGGGCTTACCGATAGGTCAATCATGCATGTACATGTGGGTGCTATGACAAACTCCTGTACACGCCACTGCAAAAGTCACGAGATAGTAGTGTTTTACATTTGTGTGTAGTTTGGAGTGTATGTGACTAATCATTTGATGGTTTGTGTGTAGAGTAATTGCAAAAAAAAACAAATAGAACAGATAATAGATAAATAGAAAGTTAAAAAGAAAATGAATTAAATAAATACATTTTTAACAATATACAAGTCTGCCATTTTTTATCAATTTAATGCTGTATGTAAGAAATGTATTTCAATTAATCATAAAATGGCCCTGATATGTCACTAGACATTAAGAAATCATGTTAATTTCAAATACTTATATCACTGACAACAGTAGTCCGGCCAGGATATTGTCATTTTAAAAGTGAAGTTGCAGCCATCATCTGATGTTGATTTTGACATGTTGTGTTTTGGCATGAAGGGCCGCCCTCCACCTATCTACCAATCACGTAGTCAGTAGTGTTTGGGCATCCGGGGTGCCAGCTCTGCTCTAGTTACCACAGCTGCAGCTACACACTTTTTGGATAAAAAATGTCTAACTTTACGAAACCTAAAATACCTCTCATGAAGCATAGACATAATTAACAGAAAGAAAAACCCAACATACTGTGTAGGACTCGTCACTTGCCATTGGAAGCTCCTTGTAGCAGCCTACGTTCCTGCTGGATCCTGCAGCCTATCTGGCAACCTCGAGTCAGGGGGAGGGGGAGAGGGGATACATCTCTACAGTAATTTGAAAGTGTTTGCAGTACCAGTTTTGGCCACAATCCTACATACAGGTCCTTTAAGTGTGACTCGAGTGCCTAAAAGTCCACCCTATAATAAATTATGCTCGGATGTTAGAGTCAGATGTTGCTGCTGTCAGCACAAAAGCATTTTGTTTTTTTGCTGAGTGGGGCAGGTGTTATTGTACAACACTAAGAAGTGCTGGGACTTTACCTCTCATCGCAGTAGGTGAAGCGCATATCTAAAGTGTGGCGGCTGAGGAACGTTCTAGAATCCAGAGGAGCCTCAATGTTTGCCGGGTGGGGAATAGACTCACAGATAAGCACCAGGTTCGTCGAACATGCATTTTTTCCCTCACACACACCCTCCTCGACACCATCTGCTGTGTGGATATGGCCCGAGCAGCGCAGCACCTGTCAGAGAGAGAGGCTGATAGGGATAAATATGTATCCAGTTTCACTGTATAGATGCTTTCAGAGTAATCCTGCTGTCACAGGGTCAAAAGTGAAGCACAAGTAGGGGGTGGTACCTTCCAGGAGGCAGATTTGACATTGACAGTACGCCCTCTGCTGGTCAGTGTACATTTCATCCTTAATAGAAAACTTCTGTTTGTGTGCAACTCCTTTGTTTTCTTAGACAGACCTGAAGGGGGAATGGGAGAGATGAATGTGAGTGATCATTGATGAGTTCGCAAGAGAGAAAGAGACAGAAAGACAGATTATTACCATTCCTGTGTGCCAGCATTTCTCTGAGCTCCTCGTGATCGCATGGATGAGTAAACTCAAACACGCTGTGTCCAGTGAGGTCAATCTACAGGGGTAAGAAATTGTTTAATACACAGAATTCATGTCATTATTGACATTTCTATGGACTGGCTACACATTCATAGCTCCATTAAGAGATTTCACATCTTACAATGAAAGGTTATGACAATAGTTGATAAATACTACAAAAATAACCACTGTATTATGCTTTAATTTCTCACCAAAATACACTAAACTGATCAAAAGTGACAGTAGAGACACTAATGTTTAAAAGGTTTATATTTCAAATAAATTATGTTCTTTAAACTCTATTCATCAAAGAATCCTGAATTTTTTTTTATCCATGATTAATAAATTAGCCTTGGTGGTAAGCATAAGAGACTTCTTTAATTTTGATTTTATTTTGAAAATAAAAGTGTGTAATTTTTGTGCCACTAGAAGTCCATACACTTCAACTTTAGGCATTGATGAGTATCAAACTGAATCAAATTATGGCCACATTTCAGATTTTGTAATGTCAGTGTAACATTCATAACAAGATCTAATTATTGTCAATATTTTGAAACTAGAAGAAGACTTCTAATGTGAGTCACACGTGCATGTCCAATCAAGCCGAGATATTCTGAAATACACCTAAAATCACCTGAGGTAGGCCTAGACACTTGCTGACATTCTCTGACAGGTAGATGATGTCACCATCAGCAGAAAGAACCATGAGAAACCCATCCAAAGCTTTCAGATATGAACTGTTCCACTGAGAGTCCAGTTCAGTCTCCACATCCAGTATATCTAAAGAGAGACAGAGATGAACAAGCAGACAATTTCAGTGCATGATCTCACTGAACATGTGTCCTCTCTCACCTGTATCCAGTAGTTTACGCAGGCGCAGGTAACTGAGTGAGAGTCTCATGACTGATGCTTTATCCAGGTTAGAGGTGATACTGTGGGGGAAGGGCAGTTCTCTGGCCAGTTCATAAAACACCTCTGATTCTTTTCCTCTCCGACAACGTGCTGCATCTCGGGATTTCTCCTTCCTTCGCTCTGAGCTCACCCTATCACAAACACACATAAGCATATCAGAGGGGCTTGTGCTCCTGTCAAAAACATATATCATTGAGCTTTAAAATACACATAGTTTTCACAGCATATAAACTTGCTGCTAAAGGGTGCTGCAACAAACGTCGACAACAGGATATGATGCCACAATTATAAATAAAAAATAATTTTATGTATTGTGTGAGGTCAGGCATGGCAATTCTTCTGAACTGAGGACAGTTGCTTTATTAACAGGCTCAATGGAGACACGGCAGGTAAAACCACTTTCACCATCTCACACACACAAAGATCCTACTATACAGTTACTGACATCATGATGTTTGCCATGAGCTGTCCTCGGGGCAAATATGGAAAACCCAGAGCTCATAAAACATCCGTGGACAAGGTTACACAGACATGTCAACAGTGTTTAATTAACTCTCATTGATTTATATTTCCTTTAGCTCTGTCTCTCTCTCAAGAATTAATTTATGAGAAACCTAAGTTTTCATTGTTAAAGCAGTCAACATTACACATTTATGTATGTTTAAGTTTGTAATGTTAATATGTTTTTATGTATTTGTCAAGAGTGAAGGTCACATTCAATTTGGTGCCAACTTCACATACTATCTGGGTTAGATTAACTAGGATACGCAGTAGGGGGAGTGTGGGATAAGATGTGTCAGTGGGCACAATTTTGCCATGCGCTTATATATTTGCCATATATCACCATGTGCGTATATCCATAATTTACAGTTGGCTGACTGAGAGATGAACATTAGAAAAATTAAAAACGTGTTTTTGTTCTAGAAATGTTTCTATTGTCAGTTTTCTACATGGGAAGTTAAATTATTTTTCTGTCACAAAAATGTTTACAATTATCTAGATCTAATGACTTTCTGCAGGTAATCGTTATGCCAGTAGGTGGTGACAAGTGACTGAGTTTATGTTAATGAGTGAGTAACTGACTCATTTGTTTAACCAATTCATTCAAAACACTTATTCATTTAAAATTGACACAAATGACTGGCTATTAATGGTGTAAATATGGAATAATTTTTTTTACATTTTGTTATGTTACTAAAAGTATCCTTAAAACCTTTTAAACATCTAGTTTCAGTTGTTAGCAGATATTCTGCAATATAGCATTTAAGGACAAAAAAATGTGAAGATAGATATTGCTGTGTGTGTGTGTGTGTGTGTGTGTGTGTGTGTGTGTGTGTGTGTGTGTGTGTGTGTGTGTGTGTGTGTGTGTGTGTGTGTGTGTGTGTGTGTGTGTGTGTGTGTGTGTGGTTCAGGTATACCCTACCCTACACCCTACAAATGTCCCCACAAAGATGGTAATATCCAAAATCATTGACCTTGTGGGGATAACAGCTTATAAATCATACTAAGTTCATGTTTTTTGCAAGTGTAATGCAGGAGATGTAGGGGATATAATATACAGTTTATACAGTGCATCATTAATATGTCTAATCAAATCCTTATGTCTCTGAAATGTCCACATAAAACACTAAAACATCTCTTGGGCCCCTCATGAGACAAGATATGGCTATACATTAAAGGATGTAAAGTGTATACACAAAAATGCACTCTTGAACTCTGAGCTCACTTTGAGGTCTCTACACTGATACAGTGCAGTTAGAGCGTCTGGATGCTGGCCAGCCTATCGTCTTAAAAGCCAATGCTATAGAAACCACCTAGTCGTCTCACCCCTCTTCCTGTCTGTTTCTCTGAATCACTCCACCGGCTTGAGCATTTTCTATCTACAAATGCTGTTTCACTGCAAAAGAACAGTGAAGCCAAAAAAAAAGTATGCTAGTGATGTACCAACACACACACACAAGAGCTTTCAGTCACCCCGCTGGCCATTTCCAGTTCAATACGTCAATTAAAAATATACAATGAAGCAAATGAGGATTCATGAGGTCTTATTACGTGTATGTACTTGAGATGCAGTAGACATGCTTAGCACACAACAGCACACAATTGAAGGCCTATTACATTTCTATCATTATCATATCTGAGTAACCTTCACACCACAATGACTTTGACTACACTGTAGCCATGCCTCATAGCAACAGATCCTGGTTTAGGTTTGTGTGTGGGATCTTTTCAACATCAGTTAGTGGTCGATAAAAGATTTAGGTTTTTTATCAGTTTATATCGTATATATTATAGCCTATTTTGGATATTTAATTTAACATGCTTTTTTTTTACATTTAAATTACCATCTAACACTCACTTTAAAACACTAATTAAATAACTAATTTAATCAACTTGGTCTGGGGTGCCATGTCAGCTGCTGGTGTTGGTCCACTGTGTTTTATCAAGGGCAGGGTCAATGCAGCTAGCTATCAGGAGATTTTGGAGCACTTCATGCTTCCATCTGCTGAAAAGCTTTAAGGAGATGAAGATTTCGTTTTTCAGCACGACCTGGCACCTGCTCACAGTGCCAAAACCACTGGTAAATGGTTTACTGACCATGGTATTACTGTGCTCAATTGGCCTGCCAACTCTCCTGACCTGAACCCCATAGAGAATCTGTGGGATATTGTGAAGAGAAAATTGAGAAAATAATTTTTTTTAGAAGGACCTGTATATTTCAAGAGTCCCCAGTCCCCCATGTTGTTAATGCCCATTTTTGAATGGAAGGAAAAACATGCTGTTTTCATGCATGTATCTTTAAATGCAAATTAGCTGCTGGTTTTGATTATCATCTCTAACGCACTCACACTCATGTGACATTGCAGTTTTTCATCATCATGAACGTTTATTATCTGTATGCATTTTAAAGACATATAATCTAAACTTCTGATATATGCTTTTCTGAGCACACACACATTCAAAGAATGAGCGTCCCGTGAGTATTAAACTAAGTTTAATAATCTCTTTCTTATCTTATTGCGCTTAAACTGTCAAATACCAAGACGGTTATGTCAAAAACACACAAACAGAGTCGGTTATATCTGTGAATGTAAAAAGCAAGTAAAGAAATCGCATGTGTATATTAGATCCATTTATTAAAGTGACAGCAGAATAATATACAGTACCTACTAATAAATATGCAGTTAATATGAATAAAACAACAAAAAAACTAAATCACTCACTGCTCTTGATTGAATAACTTTAGTAGCTTTAATAATAATACATTTGTACTATAATTAATACACAGTTAATACATAAATGCTCTACTAAGGAAATGAACATGTGTACAGCTCACTCAGGACGGGGTCCGTCAGCAGTCATGGGTGGGGCCTGTGTATTGTGATGTCACATTGCATAGAAACTGCAAACGGCTTATTCTGAAACACTGCTTATGATTTATGGGGATTAAAATATCATAGGCTGATTGTGTAGACACACTACTGACATATTTATGTTCAAACACCATGTAAAAGTGAATTTTACATAATAGGTCCCCTTTAATCTTTAATACATTTCAAAATGAATATTTCAAAAATATATATTTTTTTCATACTGTACATTATAATGTGGTTATGCATTTAAAACTGATTTTACTTTTTTTTTTTGCAAAATAAGGCGCCATCTAGCCAGTTGTGATGTGTATAGTTACATTGTGTACTAAGACCGACGGAAAATTAAAAATTTTGATTTTCTAGACTGATATGACTAGGGACTATACTCTCATTCCTGCGTAATAATCAAGGAACTTTGCTTCCGTGCCATGGGTGCAGTGGCGCAATGATATTATACAGCGCCTGCAAATAGGCTAACTTCCGTCAACATAACCAGCATGACAACCTGCTTGAACAGAGAGCGTGCTGGGGACTATTTTCAGGCGCTCCGTAATATTGCACCGCTGCACCCATGGTAACTTCATTTTTTGTCAATCTTAAAACACGATGTAACTATACACATCACAACATGTAAATAGGAAAATGTTGGTGTTATTTTGTCACTTATTGAGCAGTAGGCTAGATGGAGCCGTTTACCTCCAGTCTTTGTGCTAAGCTAGGCTAGCGGTGGGTGCGTCAGACAGTTACGAGATAAAAATGGTTTGTATGGACTCTTCTAACTCTGGGAGATACGGTGATTAAGCTAAAGTCCCAAAAGGTAAGCGTGTTCCTTTAAACCCTGAAAGGTTTTGCATACAGTGTCAATATTGGCTACTGTAGAATATATTGCTGTGGGAGGTTACAAGTCACAATACAGTTGTTCTGTAGGAAGTCACATGCTGTTTTGAGATAATGCAAAGTCTCATAACCCAGCATGATGGAAAATTGAGCTAACCACAAACCCCTGCTGAGAGAACATTAATACATCAAACAGCACTGTATAATCAACGAGTCGACGACAAAGGTCCACAAGGGAGCTTACACAACCATTCAAATTATAGGTTATAATACAATAAGGTTAAATTTGGAAACATTAGTTAATAGTTAATGCATTAGCTGAAATTCTTAAACTTGAATGGTTGAACATATGAAATGTAAATGTTAACAATGTATTAGTTTATGTAGAAATGAACCAAAATAAATAAATGCTGTAAAAGTATAGTATATTGTTATGTCATAATACCTTTTGCTTTAACTAATGTTGCTGAACGTGACACCTGTTGTAAAGTGTGTAACCATATGAACTAGGGCTGGGCGATATCCAAAAAATATATATATCTCGATATTGTCAAAATTTTGACGATATTCGATATATATCTCGATATGTTTGCAATTACTTTTAAATTAAAAAAAATATTTTCTTTTGCCCCCCATTAAAACAACAAAAACTATTTAGATAGATATATCAGTGTATATATATATCAGTGTAGAATCAGTGTAGCCTATGGTTAATTTATATAATTAAGACGGAGCAGTTTTATATATATTTATATATATATATATATATATATATATATATATATATATATATATATATATATATATATATATATATATATATATATATATATATATATATATAATAAAAACTGCTCAGTCTTAATTATATAAATTAACCATAGGCTACACTGATTCTTAATAAATATATTAAAGTTGTTTAGCCAAGCATGGCGTGGTTTTCTAATTTTCGTTGTTGTTTTATTAACATTAAATCACACAGAATATGAGGTCCGGCCCTTTAAGACCTCGACGGACCAAATTCATTGTAACACACGATTTCTCACTCAACTCTCTCTGTACGTCCCACTGATCTATAAAAATTATATAGATCAGTGGTAAGTTCACTAAAGACATACATTACTGTGTTTACCTGAATACTTGCCAGCACGTGCATTTTTACATCTGTTTGACCATTGAAACCCAATAATCCATGAAGGAACTGAATCCCGATCGCATGTTGTCTGAAAGGCGTGTGCGCTTCAGGTCAGAGTCCCGCGCCGCGCTGTTATTCCTCTCATGCGCGCATGTTTCTGTTGCTTTCTTTGTCATACGCTGTGCGTATATATTTAACTCTTCTGCTTCCGATGTTTAGTGAATGGTGAAAGCAGACCTCTGCGTTATCTGGTAATGTTAGTTGGGAAAGTTTGCATGTTGAATTTGAAATATTCGATATTCACGATATTTCCAAATTTTACACCGTCGTCAAAATTATTGCGATAGTATCGCTAATATTCGAAATATCGCCCAGCCCTAATATGAACAGCTTTGAGCCAGATTGTTCTGAATTAAAACTGCATATATAATATACCAAAAAGAAAAAAAGCAGTTATGCTGATATAATATTCTAGAAGTCATCTCAGATGTGCTGAGCCAGACTGGGTGAGCAGGCAGACGGAGCCTTTAGCATGATCACAGCCCCCTCTGTGAGATGCGGTGTGCCCCTCAGCATGTTTTAATAATAATGATCCAATAAGCTATCTGTCACTCAACCTCCTCTGTTTTCCCTCCTTCTGACCAGTACAAACTGCTTCCTGCAGGGGACTAGATGATTCATTATTTATAACTCACACATATAAGGCACACTTACTATGGTCTAAATATTTCATCAAGGACAGTGATCACACTCTTTCAGGTACACATCTCTGCTTAATGCATCTCCACTACATTTGCAACCTTGCCCATAAGTATGTACAATGTTAATGGGTATAACCAGAAGTGATGTTTACACTGTGCTTGACACTCTCTTTCTGAACTTTAAAACAGCATAAGCAGAAACACTCACAGTGCGTGCGAGAAAGTTGTGTGTATACAGGACATGATATAGGATCATGTCAGCTTTTCAACAGAATCTAGGTTAATGCCATTATCCCGTCCTTTAAAGCACTCATGCAACATTTAGAGCTTCTTGGCGTCCTGTGGATATGTTATTAAACATCATAACACATCCAGTAAACGCAAACATTGCCCTGCATTAACCACAGACCTGTTAATGAAATCCATACTAAAAGAGGGCCAATTACAGAACCAACGATGAGAACATTATTCAAACAAAGGTCAACATCCTTCAGCAGCTATCTAAATAAAATCTCTTCTATTTACGAATTCTGTTTCTTAGAGGACTAATGGCTGGTTTGATAAGTGCAGAAGCAGCCTAACCTTTCTCAGCTTCATTTTACACCCCTGCGAATGACAGCACCGACAGGCCACAAGCTGATAGCACACAGGGGACCTTTACAATAGAGCCAAGAGGAGAGGTGTCAGCTGATCCAGAGCAAAACACAAGCGCTAGGACAGAGGGCTTTCAGAGAGCAGAGCAACACCAAAAGATCTCATTTTCATGTGTTTCCACATTTAAAAACAGGTGACACCTTACATTTTACAATGAATACCACAAGCGTATAATGGCATGTTTTAAATGGAATATTTCAAAAGGAAATACTGCCTTGTGCTACATAATATACACTTGTAATTCAATGTTTAATGTAATTTAAATATTATAAACTATTATTTTAACATGTACATTCTAATACATTGTAAAGTGCATTGCGTGCCACCACAATAAAAACAAAACTTGCTGAATTGAAAATGGGGTGCAAGAAATATGTTCTTAATTTCAAATGCTGGCTCTTGAATAGATTTAAGCACTTAGCTTTAATTAAATGGCACTAGGCCGTATCTTCCAGCAGGACTCCTGAGTGATTTTAAAGGAAGAGATGATCAATCAAACTCACTATATGTGATGTGGAGGTTCAACAGGTCCATCAGAAATCCTTCAGCACTGCATGTGCAACAAAACGTATTAGAATTGACAGACAAACCCTAGTCTCAGACGTCACGGACCGTTGGCTGAACGTCTGATGAATATGGCACACAAAACTAGAAACACTTCAGGAGTTTCAGAGTTGTCATCTGAATTCTACAGGATGATGCATTCTTTAGAGCAGGGGTCCCCAAACTACGGCCCGCGGGCCGGATACGGCTCGCCCCCACATTTGGACCGGCCCTTTGAACAATGCCAGAGACAAATTTTTAAAAAATGTAATTTTAAAATTATATTCATATCTGTATTTGATTATAAAGGTTGCCTTTTAAACTAAAATGTCCCTTATTTTTTTTTACTTTTACAATTTCCCTTAGTAATTAACTAAAATATTAACATAGCTTAGCTTAACTATTTGTTAGATTCACCCACCAATAGAATCGCACATTCAATGAACGTTTCATCGTGATCGAGCAAGTGCGCGCGAGCCAGCAAGAAATGACTAGAACTACAAGACAATTGGATAATGCTTTTTTAAAGTAATTCTCTCTTGTCTGTATGGTGCATAAAATAATAAACAAAGCATTAGGAGGCATAATAAATACATTTAAAATCATAATAAAAACTCCACAATAATAGTCACTCTGGCCCATGTAATTTTCTGTAACCGACCCGGCCCCCATTAAAGAAAATAACAATAATGTGGCCCTCACAGAAAAAAGTTTGGGGACCCCTGCTTTAGAGTCTCATTTCGAAGGCTGCGTCCTCCGAGGTCGCATTTGAAGGCTGCTTACGTCATCGAGGCGGTCTTATTTAAGAAAAGTAACCAGTAGATTGCAAAGTAAGAAAGAAATTACAGTATTTTATAGCTCACAAGGAATAACCAATTTCATTAAAGTGACTTTTCTTAAATCACACATCCTTGATGACGTATGCAGCCTTCAAATGTGATCTCCGGAGGACGCAGCCTTCGAAATGAGACACAGCCATAGACTTAAAAAATATGGACATAGTGTCCGTGACGTCACCCATAGGATTCTGAAGAGCAGTTTTAAAGCGTAAAGCAGGGATGAGCTGGCCGTTGCCATCTTGTCAGCGTGTCACTCCCGGATAAAATAAAATGGGCAAAGAGGTGGGACCTGTCACTCAAAGTTGCCACGCCCTTAAATATGCAGAACTTTAAGGCTTTATATAATATAAATATTATATTTATATTTATATAAAATAAAAAAAAATTCACCCCCTCACAGTTGTCATGAAGGGCAAAATTAGCTATATAAACCAAAACCACAATTTGTTTTATTTTGCTGTAACGTTTGGAATTTTAACATGGCGCTCAATGAGATTCTGCTCCCTTCTGGAGCCTGTCTCTAACGGCCAGTCGATGAATTGGAGTTTAAGTCACTTCCATATTGGCTTCAAGAGAGACCAAGGAAGGTTGCCGCTTGGTTCAAACACCCCCCGCATCACTACATGGGGGCAGAGTTTCATAACACTGCCCAAATGTATACGCAAAGAAAGAAGGCATAACTTTTATTCTCGCTGTAGTATTGTTGTCGCCGGCACCGCCATGCCGTGGAGATGCTGTGTTTTTTGTTTACTGTTTTGTTAAACTACTTTGTTTAGCCTTCCAAAAGTGGGACAATCAGAAAAAAGTGGCTAAGCTTTGGTTACAACGCTGTTCCAGAACAGTACAACCCAAATATTCGACCTAGGAGAGCACACAGACCATTTTTACGTCTTTGTCGTTTATCAAATGCAAATTTACCAATCTCACTTTCTGGTCCAGTAAAGGAGCGTATCAACAATTATGTACAGTATGTGTAAAATAATGACTTTTTAAACCTAAAACCGTGTAAACACATTGCATTAAAGCAAATACACAAAATAAATGTTTTTTTGTTTTTTAACCATAAATTTGATCCCCTTTAAGGCCTGGGACACACTAGACGATTTTCACATCTTAACCTATTTTAAAAACTGTGGGAGACCACAGACATAAGGGCAATTTCAAGCGATTTTCAGCATTAATTGAAAGTGCATGCTTTGCACATACTAGAAGATTTGTCCGGAGCGCGAGACCATACAACTGTCGATTGTAGTAACATTTCCAGTTAGACAATATCATGGAGATAAATGTGACTTAAAGGGTTACTTCAGCGATTAGCATTAAGCTTTGTATGAGTATATTCGATTTATCGTACTTTCCCCCCTCTGATCCCCCTGAGACGAGAGAATTATGTATTTTATTTTTGGGGAAAAAATCCTCCGATGACGCAAATATAATTTTTAGGGCCGGGACTTTAACGCGTTAATTAAGATTAATTAATTGTGTGACTTTAACGTGTTAATAAAGATTAATTACGCAAAAAATGTTAACATATTTTTGCACCGCGGAACGTTTTTTAATGAATGAGTTATCGACGGACCGATTATACTGGAACACCAATAGCGTTCTTGACTTCTGAACACAACAAACCACAGTGAACATGAAAGCTGACGAGACTGCTTTGCTTGGCCCCGTGGATGGGAAATTTTGTTTTAAAAAACGAAAGGATGGAAGCGTCGACAAGATGGTTGTGTGGAAGCTATGCAACAAGGAATTTGCGTATCGAGCCCCAAATATCACCTCAACGCAAAACGCTGGACATAAATAAATAAACAAAATTTTGTTGATTAAGCTTATGTATTCAGTCATTATTCAATGGTATACTAAAAATCCATGTGAAAAAAATTACTTATCACTGTTCTCAGGTCAAATATTTATATGCAATTAAAATGCGATTAATTTCGATTAATTAATTACAAAGCCTCTAATTAATTAGATTAATTTTTTTAATCGAGTCCCGGCCCTAATAATTTTGCATCATCTGAGGATTTTTTGGCCAGAGGCTAAAGACTACAGCCAGCAGTGGGCGCTATTTCCAATGTTTTCAACATCGCACTCAACGCACTCGGCTCGGGGAGCTGCAGAGATTCATGTAAACGGAGCGGTGGAGAGCAAAGTGAGTGTTTCAACTTTTCAAATGAATTCCTATGAAAGTTAAGCTTCCAAAGACATTAACTGAAAATGAGCCAGACTGATCACGTGCTGTGAATGTATGCGGCCACGAATCCCGCGATAACCTTGATGCAATGAATGTAATCCGACTCCTGCTGCGTTTTGTGCCACTCAATCAACTCACTCACATTATATCGAACAGACACGTTCAGTTTTTAATCTTAGTGTTTCTAACTGAACTGATTTTATGAAAATTAATGCGGTGGGAAAGTTATCCAGTAATCCAGTAGCCATGCCAAGAGCGGCCTCCTAAGGCTGCGAATTGTTGTCTTTTATCCCCATGAGACTTTTCTTAGTCTAGAAGGCAACGAATTCAAAAATAATTTCACATTTCTACTACATAAATGACCCAATTTAAATAGATTCATCTTCCCAGCGCTGAAGTATACTACCCCTTTAAGAAAAAAAGAAAAGAAAAAATGAGGCGACGTCGTCAGTGATTCTCTTGGCATGAGTTTGTCCATCCGCAAAAAATGGCTAAAAACTGTAACAAAGCATTTTATTATTGTAAGCATATTGCTATTAATTTGTTTCCCAGTCCAGTTTGTTGAGATTCAGTTCATAAAAACAAAGTCTAAACGACAAAGCCTAATTTACAATCTAAAAACTATTTGCATTATTGACTCGTATTCAAGTTTCAATCAAGTCATATCAAGTAGGCTACTGTACGTTTTATTTTGAACATTTCTGCCATTCAACTATTAAAGTAGGCTAGCCTACTTGTTGGACCATAATCCTGTCCCTCGTTCTATACTCAGTTGTTTTAGCCCACTCGTCGATAACTGGAATCGGATGTCGCTTCGGTTAGCCTATGTAGGCTAAGGCAGAAATCTTGATACGACATCTGCTCAGTCTGATTCGTAAACGAATCATTCAGACCGTTCACAATGTGAACCGGTTCAACGGGTCCACAACCTCGAGAATACAGAGCAAATCAGAGTGATTAAGAGTCAGTCCACTTTTCTAAAGCAATGCTGTTTTTCTATAACTCAAATTAGTAGTCTGAGTTTGTAACAAGGCAAACATCTTGCAAAGCCTGCAAATGTAAGAAACATAGGCTACTCTCGTCACAGGCGCAGTTTCATACAGGGGTATGAATTATAAATGTTACAACAGGTTATCCGTGAACTATTATTGAGAGAGACTTCCGATAGTAACCACAAATAAAGGACAAAACAGAATTACATCAACAACATTATTGTCAAAACAAGCCCATATCTTAACAGAAACGGGTGCTTGTTTACCTTTTTTTTCCAGGTGCAATTGAATCCATGGTCAAACGGGACTCCAAACACACACCGGAAAAAAAAACCTTCGCCAAATCCCTTGTTCGCTCAAATTATCTCCAGTCGTGGGTGTGCTATTACAATAAGCCCTGCAGGAGTTCCAGTGTCCGGGTGATAAAGTTGAATTAAGTTGAAGTGATGCTTCGCCTTTTCCTCTCTCGCTTTCTCCGCATCTGCCTAATGGTTGACGTGGGCGCGCAGTCACATGCCTCGGAGTAGTCGGGAACGCGCTGTGGTGCTCCAGTGAGGATATTTCTGGAACGAGAACCCTCCAATAGCCATTACGCTCATGTAGAAGCTGCGCTGCGCTCGCTTCTGAATGTGTTTAATACATTAAAAATAATTGGATATTCAGCATTCATGAGGTCAAGTGTCATGGTTTCCAACAAATAGCCTATCAAGTGCATATATCCAGAACGACGATTTTGCAATCAATAGGAAAACATAATTTATGAATTTTACCACTACTGCAATATAGAATCTGATTCAGTCACTTGTGGCCACCGTTTCAGTAACAATAAGAATTTTCAAAATGGGATCCAGGGACTGAAATAATGAATATATACATACATACATACATATATGTGTGTGTGTGTGTGTGTGTGTGTGTGTGTGTGTGTGTGTGTGTGTGTGTGTGTGTGTGTACTGTGTATATATATATATGTGTGTGTATATATATATATATCCTCAAAATTAAAATTTATATAAATTTATATAAATTTTAAAATTTAAAATTTATATAGCGAGATGAGTGTATCTTAATCATAAGAGTATGTATATATATATATATATAAATTATATATAAATTGGGTCTTTGTACAGGAAACTATATAGGCCTATATGTATTTTAAATTTTGAGGATGATCATATTTGAGGGTCTGTGGCATCTAAAAGACTGATCTAAGAACTTCTAACTTGAGTAAATAAAATAAAATAAAATCAGAATTCATTCATAAAGCACAATAAAAGTTGACCACTGTGCTGTACAATACCAAACTAAAATAAACAAAAATAAATAAATATAAACAATAAGGAGCGCAATGCAATGAGAAAAAAAGAACCAGGCTACATCGAAATACCAATAAATCATGGGGCCTCAAAAATAGGAATCATTATATGCCTGGGAGAAAAGATAGGTTTTAACTTGGATTTAATTCAGATTAAACTAATCTAAAAACTATTCCACAGCAATAACAGAAAAGGCATGGTCACCTTTCAACTTTAATCTAGATCCCGGGACCATCAACAATCTTTGTTTAGAAGACCTCATAGATCTAACAGATGTATTTGGATCTAAAAGTTCACAGATATATTTAGGAGCTGATCCAGTCAGAGATTTAAAAACAAAAAGTTAAATGTTTCAAATTCTGTAACAGACCGGCAGCCAATGCAAAGAGCACAATACAGGGGTGATATGATCAAACTTCCAGGTGCCAGTCAAGAGTCTGGCAGCTGCATTTTGAACCATTTGAAGTCGATTTATATTAGATTGACTTATTACAAAATAAAGAGAATTACAATAATCAAGCCGAGATGACAAATGCACGGATCACTCTTTCAAACTCTGAAAAGGATAAAAATCTTAATTGTAAAAAAATGTATTAATCAGTTTATCCATTTCAGCCCATGCTTGGTAAAAATCAACCCCAAAGGGCATATATAGCAAGAACAAAACGGAGCCTTGAGGAGGAAGGAAAACTATCGAGACAATCAGAGAACGCTCTATCATCAGGATTTAATCCAGTCCAGAGCACAACCTTTATTCCCACATAAGGGCTTTTCACACTGTGCTTAACCCTGGGTTATCGCCGTTCTAAACACAAGCTTTTAACCCCAGGTAAAGGAGCGTACTAGATGCGGGGTTAGCACCACTTTTGCTGTGTTACCATGCGGTGTTAGAATGTTAAAGCTAGACACTTAGCAGCCGACAACCAATCGTGTGTCTTATATATCAGTCCCTTTAAGACAAGTCATTTCACTCGGCGGCCATCTTTGAAACGCCTCTCAGGAATGCAAGTGCAGCTCCTATCTCTTTGAATGGGGGAAACAATATTCACTAAAACTGTTCACCAAGCATACAATTAAATTTCATATTTGAAATCTCCAATGAATCTGACATGAAATGTCTCTCAAACTTTGTTTTCTAAACACTCGAATCATGATAAAAAAAATAAAAAATAAAAAATAAACAGCATTTTTCAGCCTGGACAAAGCTAATGCGCAATCCTAAACATGCATCTAACAGCAGCTGCAGTGATGCAATACTTTACTAATCAAAGATTGGCTCTTTCATTTAGAAGGCGGGGCTTTTTTGCCATATTGGGCATTGCACTCTCTCCCATTCATAAGTAATCGGAGTGTACCGTCTTCCTGTATATAAAGTCTTTGCTTATAGTCACATGTTTTGCAAATACACAAATAAGGACTTTAACCAGGGGTTTAGAAATTCACAGTGTGAAACGGCAGTTTGTGAAGGATTCTGTTTACCCGGGGCTTAGAATGACACAGGGTTAACAATTTCAAGTGTGAAAAGCCCTTTAATAGTAGAAGCATCAGTCCCCTATAGCACACTTTGATTATTTTGTAATGGAACACAGTTTGCAGTGTACCTGACTAAACTTTTATAATTTTATTAATGACATGCATATAAAAGGTCTTTCTCTTTTCCCATTGAAAGAGACATGTCAACAAACATTTTCCAGCCCCTGAAAATTCTGGAAGGATGTTCTTTTCCCCAGATTCCAGCCCCGTAACCACAACGAGACGTGCAGACCAGCATATACCCTGTGTCTCATCCTTTTCCACAACTCAATGGAAAAAAACAGAACATTTCCCTGAAGCAGGCCCTAACACTTGTGTGGAATTAACTACTAATTTTCCAAAATTAGTGTGTGTGTTGACCTTTCTCACTGTATTGTTTTGAAAATTACAATTATAGATCCTGTAAAAAGAAGTTCAAGGAACTTCAGGTTTGGATATTAAAGCGAGAGCAAACAACAGGGATAAATGAGTTCATAGCCATGTATGCTCCATCTCTACTGTGTCCTTGAGAGAAACATTTGCTCCGGTGTAGTTTCCAGCTTATGGACTGTTCCTGCCAGGTCTATTATACAGTGTGTTTTAAGAAGGGTCTCTGCGAAATTACATTTTGAATTTATTAGCATTGCCTCTGCTGGATTGCAGTAAAAAACTGTGATGTGTATATGAATGAGGAAAGCAGATGGACACGTGCCAACTCTAATCTGCAATAATCTCCTTCATCCTCCTGTTCAGAGATGATCTCTCCATCCCTCAGCAACGGCTGAATGGACACGAGGGACTTTGAAGGGAAGGATCAGAGAAACATGCAAATATCTTTTGCGTAGCACTTCGTTGATGTAGTACAATGAACACCAAGCTATAAAAACGAACACACGTGCAGGTATTATTTCCCTGACAAGCCTCATTAGGCAATAAAGAGAAACATAAAAGATCTACTGTTCGCACACACTTGCCTCTTAAAGCACAATGAGTGTAGCAATGATACATCTGAAGATGTCTTGATGTCTTTTTTCATCCGCAAGGACTTTTGATCTAATCGTTACACCCTTCATTTATCAAGACAGAAATCGATAGAATAAACAAAATCGGTCCATGACGAGGTTTCAGAGCTGAAGTGGTGCTAAGACTGAAATGGATTTTCTGCTTTCAATAAAAGGGATACGTAGGACCAGAAGAGAAATCAATAAAATGTAATTATGGCCCACTGGACCTGGGAATGGCTGGAAACTGATCTGTCACCAAGGCCTTTAAGAGACGCATTACAGAGGGCTAATTTTATAACAGCTGGAATGAGTTCAGAAGCAAATGGGAAGGACAGTAGCTGTCGCCAGTACACAAACTGACAATTAAATCAGGGCCTTACAGTTCCAAGTCAGATTTTTCGATTTGTCTATACTGATATGCATTCTATACCAAAACATTACATGCATGTTTATAGCATGTTTCCTAATGTTAAGAAAAAAAATCATAATGTGCAGTTCCACATGGAAATAAAGCTGAAGCCTGTGAAATATCAAAATTAATGTTATATATACGGTACGGTTCAAAAGTTTAGAGTAAATTTTGGGGTAATATTTTGAAATGGAATTTATTCCTGTGGAGGTAAAGCTGAATTTTCAGCAGCCATTTCTTTAGTCTTCAGTGTCACATGATCCTTCACAAATCAATATGCTGATTTGGTGCTCAAGAAACATTTCTCATGGTTATTGGTTTCATTATAAAGAAATAATATAACCTAAGAAAAAAACCTTAAATATATCATATTTGTCGTTAGAAAAAAATGTCATATACAAAATAAGGCTGTCAGCATGGGCAGTCAAGCAAGAGCCGCTCAAAACAGGAGACTTGCAGTATAACAGAAATTGCATTTCAAAGTGCACCAAGGGGGGAAAAAAGCAAATCATGCAGAGAACAAACAATCTTACAGCATGAATGGTCTGATGTGAAGAGATCAGCCATCTTACAGACCAGCAGTATTTCTGGGAAAAGAACCATCACCAGCATTCACAATGAATGGGTCTATACAAAGGGCCACAGTAATAGAGATGTGCATGGAAAAAGATGCTGAAAGATGTATAACAGACTGATATTAAGCAAGATACAGAGAATAATTGTGGTAACTGGCATTGAAGGATCAGGAAACCCCTGTGCGTAGACCATTATAAGATGAGTCATTCAAGCACCACAAGATAGTGTCCTTTACCGTACAAGGATTTCCGTGTCTGCCTTCCCCCACATTGCCAATGACTGTAAATGGCTCTAAGCACATAAGTCAGTGCTGTGTTTCTTGATCTTCAGGCTTGTAGTCTCCCACAGGAAGTGGGCTGCTGACGTTGATTCTCCAGGAAACCCTCCTCTAGTGTAATTGGGCTGGGACAGACTTGTAAGGGCAAGTTGCTTAATGGGATCTCCCATGACATCTCAAATGTTTTTCTCACTCAAGATCAGAGATCTGTTGTTAATCTTTGCATCCATTCGCCACCGTAACAAAAGGGTGTCAGCATGATATGGCAACCGTTTTTACTGAGGTAGTGGAAAATGAAAAATGCTCTGGGAATACTCAAGATACTCACTATTCTTATTAGGTCAATGTTTTTCCTCAAAGCTTGACTCTACCTTGCAAGCAACACATCAGCAACCAAGCAAGTTGATAAGGATCAGTGGTGCAGGTATGACGTCACTTCGTAGGCCAACCGGCAGTTAGCATCACACTGGTACCCCAGTGGTGCAGGTATGACGTCACTTCGTAGGCCAACCGGCAGTTAGCATCACACTGGTTCCCTCCATTAAAAAAAACTAAAATAACAATAGGATTTCTACGGAAGCCCTGCCGCAAAGTAAAAAAAATAAATCTGTAAAAAAAAAAAAAAATCTAGAATTTCGAGAATAAAGTCGAAATGTTTCGAGAATAAAGTCGAAATGTTTCGAGAATAAAGTCGAAATGTTTCGAGAATAAAGTCGAAATGTTTCGAGAATAAAGTCAAAATTACAAACAGGAGTTATCAAACTGAGCGCCTAGCGAGGCTCAAGAAGAAAGATTAAAGGCCTAAACTGCTGTGATTGTGAATTAAATAAACCCTTTTATCTATATTATCTTATACATTACTAGCCTATCTGTCCTGAGAGCATATCTTAAAATCCCCGCACTTTTTCGGATGTGTTCACGTAAAAGATTTCTATGGTCATATGTGGATAAATCTAGATTTAAATTCAGAGAGACCAGATATGCGTGACCTGACGGATTTGGATTATTCTTATCCAAAATGAGATGATAATGTGAGCCTTATGTTATGTAGTGTAACTTCGACAATTTAAAGCCGCAGGGCGCCCTCGCATGCAGAACGATAAAACGGTCTCAAGAAATGAAATGACGTTCCAGTGGATGGAAACAAAATCATCCAGCTAAATTGAATAAAAAGAAACATTTTGACTGATGAAACATGAGGATAATTAACACACGATGTGATCATATATGGTTTATGTGTATTTTTCAAGCCATCTTGGAGTATTTCCATATTTATAATAAATAATGCAGTGTTATTGCCATAGCATCTCGTCGAAGAAATATCTGCATCTGCTCCATATTGCAACCTTTTCAGTCCCACTATAGGAACGGATCCTTCTAGGACAACCATCTCTATTCTTTACGGTCTCAAAATACGTTGCAATGACTTTTGAGCCATTATTGGTGAAATACACTTTCAACCAAATCACATTTCGTGAGAATCCAAGCAGAGGTAAAGTTTGGACCAGGTTTGTGTACATCCTCCGGCGGTCTTGGTAGCAGTTCACCAGCGTAGTTCATAACAAAAAAAATTAACGATTTTATTCTCGAAACGTTTCGACTTTAATATCAAAATATTTCGACTTTAATCTCACAGATGACACAGATGAACACAACTTTTATTCTTTTTGAAGCTTAAATGCAGTCAGCAGAAGTAAAAAGCTAAATATCTCTAAAGCTAAAGATTTCAAAACAATTTCCCATAACGGTTTAGTTAGATTAGTAAGAGCACAATTATGAGCATAATGAGGCTGTAAAAGTGGAATGAGCTTACCTTTTCGGCGTGATGTTTAATGTCCCAGACAGCCTCACATTAGTCAATTTAGCAACTTAGCAACCGCTTTTTTCAAGACACACAGTTTAAAAAATAAAACGTGAAAGTGTCTTAATTGACCTTGTGTTCAACACAAATCTTATTTCAGCCATTTAAACAAAATCACATTAATAACAGGGTATGGGTTCCCAACTCTCAAGCATTAGGCTTGATACTCACACTTTCAGGCTCTCACACTCTCACGCTGGCCAAGTCAATCTCACGCCAAAATACCAAACCTGCTTTTGATATGAAACCAATTTTAAGCATTTCATTTGTTTTAAGTTTTAATACGAAATTCTAACAATAAATAGCGTATTGGCGCACTTAATGTTGCATAACAGTTAAAGCAAGAGCCATGCTTTCATCTCGCAGCGGCGCGCGCGGTCACGTGGGTCATGGCGCTCTCAATAGTTCTAAACAAACCAGCACATTTAAATAAACAACAGCTTCACTATTTGAAGCAATTTTTGGTGACCAGCATAGAGTGCATTGATTACGTCAACCACATCTACAGTATCATTTTAGTAAGGAGAGTGCTGTAGATGCAACATTGTTAACATTAATGTTATGGTTGTTGTTTTTTAGCCCTCATGTATTCCTTACTAGTTGGTCAAACATACTCTTATACATTGACCATACACCTCAAATATTTTTCAATTAAATAAATGTTTTATGTTTTAGTTCAATAATATTTACTGGATATTTTGAAGAGATCTTTTGGTACTAAATACTATTTGTGCAATAATTATTACTTATAAATGTATTTTTACTCTAATATTTTCTATTATTTATATTACAAATAGTAATTAAGGTTAAAATAGATCATTCCAATGCAAAGAGGCAAATTAGAGTCATTTTGTGGCTGGAATTTTCTTTTGTAATGGCATCACCCACTAGGTGACTTATTTGTCCTTATACAGTAGGCTATATACATATGAATTGATACTAAAAAAAGATCAAAATACTTTAGTATATTGATACTAAATTGGCCTTTTGGCCTACAAAGTGATGTTATACCTGCACCACTCTATTGACTGTTAGTTTCTTGTTTGATTCAACATAAGATGTTGCATCACCCACACGGAAAAAACAAAACATACTTAAACCAGCCTAAGCTGGTTTCCTGTTCTTAGCTGGTCTCCCAGTCTGAAACTGTGCCTACACTAGATGCATCAAAGTGACCGTTGCAAATCCATTTGACCATTTCAGAAGTAGAACAAGCGTATTACATCATAAATAGAAAGCGTCTTCAATTTAATGTCGGGGACTTGGGGACTTTAATGTCGCGGTGGCGTACCATGTGATTCATTTGCAAATGTACGATTTTTAGGAAAAAAGCAAGCATGAAGGTCCACCTCTACATCTAACATCAGTGCAGCGAAAACTTAATAATGAGATCTTATTAATTCATACAAATTGACCACCAATTAACTAAATTGTAAAATAGTTAGAAACTGCCATTAGAGTGTGTTGTAAAAAAAAAACATTTAAAAACTAATTACAAAGTTTTTTGCACTTTCTTAGATTGTTTTCACAACTGCACAAAAAGTAATAATGGGAAAATCAGTGGTAAATACGCAGAGGTATGAAAGCAAACGGCAATATATATTTTGCTCTGCTCGGACTGAGAAGATCCAGATAAACAACATTAAAAAATGATGTGGACGATGAGGAAAAGTCACTGGCCTCAATATAAAAGATTGAAACTGGTCAACGTTTCACTTGCCTGTGTTAGCCTTTAACCCCTCAGAACAACAGAGGGGAGATGACTTCTGATGGAGTCAGACAGAAAAGGTCTAAGAGAACTCAATACTGTAACCTTTATCAACAATAAAATACATCTACAGATGCTGGAGTGAATCATGGGTGAAATTCTGACCTAAAACTTAATAGCAAACAAACGGTACAGATGAACACTGAAAGGTATGAAAATATTTTACAAAACTAGAGTTTCCATTTGAAATACATTCTCATGAGTCTGATTTTGAGTCTGGTTCCTTGACAACAGAACAATTCTGACAGAATTAGTGATGCTTCGGCAAGAAGTTTGTCTGTGTTAGAGACAGCAAATGTGCAGAGGGGTCTAAACATTTAGATATGAGCAGAGCACTGTTAGATATGGACCAGTATATCTGTTGATCAGATTGGTGTAAACTGGTGTTTTCTGTAATAGAGCGTCTCATGGAGATCTTTGTGTATCCCTCACATGTCTGAGACAAAGACAATTAAACTGTTGTGCAAAAGCAGAAGCACAGGCCAAGAGAATCTTATAGCTAGTATGGATGAAAAAGCTAGGCCACTGAAATGAACCGTATTTAAATAATCTAATGTTCAAACGGTTCTTTTAGACTGCTCCTGCAAGTTTCCATTGTCACAATTCATTTGGGTCTATCACATCACAGAATTCTCCTGAAATCCGATCCTTCTTTAAGACATCACACGTTTCTTCGTCTATACTTTGCATCTCCGATACCACTTTCAAGAGTTCAGGAGAGGTAAAGGAGAAGTCACGGAACTCGTCCTGACTGATGGGCGGGATGATGGCGTCATCAATGGGCGTAAGAGTAGGCTCCTCTTGAGTGAAGTCTGGATCAAAATTATTCACATCTTCTGCAGTTTTCTGGGGATTTTAGATTTTAAATATAAATATAAGTATAAATCTGCATTTACATTTACAGGATAATATAATTATTCTTTTTTTTTTTTACTCACAATTCTGGGCTTGAAAGGTGGTTCAAGCTCTCGCTGGTTTAGTTTGTCCCAGTCAATGCCAGTAAAAAATGTGTGATTGGTTACAGCAGTCTCTCCACCCTCTGCAGCCACACAACCCAGACGGCGGGATGGATTCTTTGTCAGAAACTGAGCAAAATAAGACCAAAAAAGTGTCATCAGGCATTTGTCTGTAAAACATGCATCTACTTTATATGTGAAAGCCAATACACACTAGATACTGTATATATCAATTTATGTTTCTAAAACAAAATCATTTGCAAAAAATAAAGAAAGTGCCAAAAGCTATTGAATGTTGTGAATCCTATCAAATCTCCATAGTAAGATTAAATCAGTCATCAGTAAGTATCATTAATCAGACTCAACTCCGAACGTGTATATAACAACACACAAATGCTTGTGTAAGGTTGTGTTGAAAGTATCAATGTAAGCTATCAAATATAACAAATCAGATTAAAAATCAAATCAAATCAAACTCTGGCCGTACTTCTACGGTCGTCTAAAACATTACACACACACACACGAGGTAAATCTGACACCCATTAGGAAGCGCAGCTGGGTACCATACGTCATCGACTCCAAACAATGTTGTTCAGAGAGATCATCTAGTTTTACTGAACAAAAACAACATAGAGCAAAAAAAAGCCAAATATAGCTGATATTAAAATTCAATACTATTTTGTTTAAATTAATAAAGAAGAATCAATTATTTTAAATGTTACAAGTGAATTTAGGCATAATGTGCATTAATAAAATTATGTTCACTTTGATTCACTAAAGATTTCATTTAACGGCATTACTAAACTATTAATGTTTTAATATTAATTTTAGGTGAGCGTTAGATGACAGCAATGGTAATCTCAATGTAAAAATATAGACAAAATTATCACGCATTAATTATCCAACATAAGGTTGATATTGATTAAAATAAAGTAAAACAAACAAAAAGAATACTAATAAAAAATATATAACTATACACAGTGTATATAATATTGCTTGATAACCTATATGGTATATTGTCCATTGTTTCTTACAGTGGTTCATGTATATCTTTGGGCTATCTACATCTCATAACAGTACAGCAGTGAAACAGGACTGAGGTCTGCATTTTCAAAAATAGAATGCTCTTTAGCCACTCTATTGATCTATTCTTTGACTCTTGTAAGTCAATATCATGTTGGATCACCCAGGTTTTCAGTATTTTTCATCCCAGGCAAATATCGTGACATTCTGCTGTTGCATTTCCAGATTCAACTGGGAATTTATTGGTCCTTCAATAATTAAATGTTACTCTAAGGGGGAAGAAAATCAATATTACTAGTACTATGCTTCACAGTGAGAGCAAACACTATAGAGTGAGAGCAGGGGGTTGTGCGCCTGTGTACATTTGACGTGAAGAGTCTTTATTTTTAGCTAGTCATGTGAGAGCAGTGGATTGTGGATCGAGGCTAAATATAGTTATGTAAGAGAGGGAGCATGAGGGACAGAGAGGGATCAGATGGGAGGCATTTACTGTTTACTGATGTTCATTGTTGCATGAATTGACAGTTTAATTCACACCATATGCCTCCCACCAATCAGGACATATAAGCAGACACTGCTCCATTCAAGGCAATTCATGTCTGTATGACTCCAGGACTCTTAAGCAAACACTGAGCAGCTCACCCCTTTCAGTATGTCCACGGCATTTGTGCCGAGCCAGGACGCGTAGATGATCTCTTCTGTCAGGATGGACTCAAAAAGGTCATCCTCATTCTCTGCCTCAAAGGGGGCATGACCAGATAGCATCTCATACAGAAGCACACCGAGAGCCCACCAATCAACCGACGGCCCGTACAGCATCTCCTGAAGGATCTATAGAACCATATAAAAATCACATTTATTACATTTAGGACAACCTACCATCTTTCACTCTGTCTCTCTCTCTCTCTCTCTCTCTCTCTCACACACACACACACGTTTGTTTTTGTGAAATGTGGGGACATTCCATTGGCGTAATGCATTTTATACTGTACAAACCATATTTTCTATCCCCCTACACTGCCCCTGCCCCTAAACCTACACATCACAGAAAACTGCGCAATTTACTTTCTGTGAAAAAAACCTCATCCTGTATGATTTATAAGCATTTTGAAAAGTGAGGACATGGGGAACGTCCTCATATTTCACCCTCTTTTTGTAATACCTATGTCATACCCATGTCATTATACACATTTGTGTCCTGATATTTCACAAAAACATGCCCACACACACACTCACATACTCACACACACCTTGATCACATATTTATATTCTATTCTATTCTATTATATTCTATTAGTTTATATCATCACACAAGTAGCTGTGCATTATGGCTGTATATCAACATTCGGCTGTAGGTAATCAAAGCCATATCACACGGACATGAGTGTGATATTGCATTTATACAACAGTTTGAGTCTTTGTACTGACTCACTCATAAAGACAGTCTGAGGTCTTTCGTCTCAGTCACAGACTGGACGAAATTAAACTGTTCTCGGCGTGTACATGAGCGCTGAATGGCCGCTGTCAGTCTGGAGCTCACATCTGCGTGTCTAAATTGTAAAATAGGCATTATGTTTATATGAGAGTCACATATTTGAGGTCTAAATAACTACATTCTCACCTAAAAAAAAAACTCTTAAAATTACATTCCTTGATTCAAACACAGTACTATTTGTTAAAAAAAATATATGGTGGATTTGCTCAAATGGAGCCGGAAAAGATTTGAGAACCAGAACAAACCGTTGCATAATTTATATTTTATGTGATATTATATAAATTAGACTTTGGCAACAAAGTAAAATAATATAAATTTTTCTTAAATCTAATATTTAAATTTTTATTTTATTGCTTTATTTCGATGAACTAAAATATTTTACCCTGTACAATGTATTTTTATTTTTTAATTAATAACTGTCTGTCAAAAACATCAAAGCCAAAAAGGATCCATATTTGTGTTATGTATGCCATAGAAATAAATCATTTCAGTGAATGCGAACAGCTCGGAGCAGAATCTCTGAGTTGGAATTCTAGCATAATCAGAATCGGAATGACTTTGTGATGCATCATTGTGTGTGTATTTTAGACAGCCGTTGATTACAAGATAGAATGTCATGGAGTGTTTGAATCACCTCTGGAGCAATGTAATCTGGAGTTCCGCAGAAGGTACCCGTGACAACACCCTCAAAAATTCCCTCCTTGCACATGCCAAAATCAGCCAGTTTACAATGACCATCCTTATCCAGCAGAACATTATCCAACTTCAGATCCCTGAAATAATGCACAAACACATTTAATAATATGTCCAGATTCAGATCATTGTGGCAGAGCGAGAGAGAGAGAGCGAGATCGAGATGTTATATGTTAATGTTTTTGTTTACTTGGTAATGCACTTCCTTCTTAAAGAAAAATTACAAATGGCACTTCCTGTCAAAATGGTTATTTACCTCTCACATACACATACATTCAAAATAATGTTTATACTTTATCATACATTTATATTCAGTCCACAGAAACTGCATGAGCACTGAGATTTTTCCATTTGCCATGTAAGCCAACCAATTTCGCCCTCTGCTTCAGTGCTGGTGCTGTTTCCCAGTTAAAGCAGTAAAGCACTACAGCTTTAAAGTTCAACGTGAATAAAGGTTTGTAATAATTGAAACGCTGAGGTAAAAAAAAAATTCTCATAGTGTGAGTCTCATAGTGAGTCTCATAGTGGTCATAACCCTCAGAGGACACAGAAGTGGCAATTAAAAAGGAAGTGGAAGGGAAACATTTCAGAGAATTCACAGAACAGGATAGTTCTACCAAGAAACAAAATTTGTCATCATTAGCTTACCCTCATGCTGTTCCAAATTCATTTGCATTTCTTTCATAGAACACAGAAGAAGAATGAATGCCGATGAAGACCAGGGACAGCAGTAGTTTGGAAAATGGCAGCTTGAACATTCAACTAAACTTCATCTTTTGTGTTCCATTGAAGAAAGTGTTTGGAACGTCATGACGTGAGTAAATGATGCAAGATTTGTCAATTTGGACTTTTAATTTCTGTTTTGAGTGCATTTGTGTGCGTCTAACCTGTATATAATCCCCTTGCTGTGAAGAAATATGAGAGCAGACGTGATCTCTGCTGTGTAGAATTGGGCTCTGTTCTCCTCAAACTTTCTGGATTTCTGAATATGAAACATCAAATCTCCTCCATTCACAAACTCCATTACAAAAAACAGACGCTCCTGTGAAAGGATTAAGAAGTTAAGATAAAGATTCAGCAACAAGACAACAATAAACACTAGATTACCACCTACAACATCAGGAAATCCAGCTTCTTATAGGGAGTCTCCTGGAACAGTTTTCAAACCAACCAGATGGTTAACCCAGCATGTCAGAGCTATTAGAAGATTCATGGGAGAGCGAGATGAAGCAGAAACACAAATACTGTTTAGTCAGCAAAGAAGACTGCAGGAAACACAGGATTATTGGATTGTGAGGGTTGGAAGTGATCTAAAATGAAAAGCATCATAAATTTGAATTGACAGCATGCTGGAGTTCAGCACGGCCTACATATCAAACTCGGACCGCACAACCAGGGACCACCCACAGTCAGTTTACTGACCATATGATGCATGTTGCACACAAAACTGGAAAGCACTTGTGAAAAGCAATAATTTTCAGTTTGTGGAATAATCAGTAGGGTAAGATGTGGGAAGTTTCCCCCCTTAATAGTGCACATTTACTGTGAAACTGACCATATTTGGATATGACTTTAGCATGTACAGGATGATCATGATGATGATGATGCATAATTCACAAGTAGTCCACCAGGGTAAATTACACTTAAAACCTTAAAGGGTTAATTAATTCACCCAAAAATGTTAATTACTTACTCTCATGTCGTTTTTAAACCAATAAGACTTTCATTTATCTTTTTCGTTCATCTTTTCAATGAAATCTGAGAGCTTTCTGTCCCTCCATTGACAGCCATTGACAACTACCACTTTAAAGCCCCAGCAAGGTAGTCAAAACATCATAAAAAGTAATCCATGTGACTCCAGTGGTTTAACCTCAGTTTTATGAGGCAATGCGAGTGCTTTATTTGTGTTGGAGATTGATATCTTGTAAATAAAATGATAAATTGTGAAGCACTTGCATCACTTCATAAAATTGAGGTTAATCCACTGGAGTTTTAGGATGTCTTTACTCTTTACTACCTTTTTGGGGCTTGAAAGTGGTAGTTGCGTAGCCTGTCAGTGGAGAGACAGAAAGCTCTCAGATTTCATTAAAAATATCTTAATTTGTGTTCCCGAAGATTAACAAAAGTCTTATGGGTTTGGAACGACATGAGGGTGAGTAATTAATGACAGAATTTTATTTTTTGGGTGAAATCACCATAACTGACTGTGGTTGGCTGCTTTTCATTAGTCAGACATTTACTTCCTGTCTAAGGGCCCGTCCACACGGAGACACGTATCACTGTATACCTATACATTTTTTATCGTATTGGAGTTTCGTCCACACGGATCTGGCGTTTTGGGAGACTGAAACCACTATTTTTTTAAACCGGGTCCTAAAGTTGATAAATCTGAAAACGACACCCTTGCAGTTTCGTGTGTACAGCCAATCCGTATATTTTGTGAAACGATGATGTCATGACGTCGGCTGCGTCACACGGTTGCGTTCACCATCTTCGTCTTCTTCTTCTTGGTTCGTATACAGCGCGCAAGGTTATGCGCATGCTCAAAGTCTTCTTCTCCATAGTGTATCTGTGGCAGAATTACAGCGCCCCATACTGGTCTGGCATATATACTACATCGTTTTCAGTCAGTTTCAGTGGTTTTGTGTGTACACAGATATTTCTTGAGACGACGCCGTGTTTACGGAATTTTTTTTAGAACGAGGAAAAAAATGATCATATAGGGAATGGACCAGCTTTGTGTGGACTTGGCATAAGTAAACAGTTGTTCACTAGGATATGCAAAGTGGACCAGATTTGGACTAGGAAAACGGCATGCCACGTTCACTGATGACCAAACACATCACGGACGCACACAATCACTGTGAAACAGTCCGACACACCGCAGGCCCTCTGAGATCATCGATTTTTACAGCCACATTGCATTGCAATCTCATTGAACCTGGCCCCAGAGGATCATGAGAGTGCTTTGTATGTCGCTCACGTGTAGAGGTTTAAGAGATTGATTGTGTGTGTCAGGGCTGTGACGAAGCACAGAAAAGAATGGTTCATAAATTCCTTTACTCATTACAATTACACTGTACACACACCAGCAAGACCTTGAGGATGTTCCTGTGCATCCATGTTCATGTGAACTCAGCAGTAATAAATCCTGAGAGGTCATCATGTCAGATCTGTTCTGCTGGAATGAACATGAAGCCTGTCTTTAAATCCTTCAGCAATCAGTGTGTGCGCACACACACACACATTTGTTAAAAACTTGTGTACACTTAAGGTAGAGAAAGTAAATGCAACACTATAACCAAATGATAGAGTGTGTATAACATTTCAAGTGGGTCTGTATGATTGTAAAAGCTTTAAAAACTAGGTTAGTGGATTCAGTGACCTGTAAATTATTCTACATGCTTCAAGCAAAACACGCAAGCAGATTATAGTGGACGTTTGACCTCTCACAACATACAAAAAGAGAAATTACACATGCACAGAAAATGCAAAGTAGAACGTAACCCAGAATGTAACCCAGTACTGTGCATAATCCTCTACTGCCACCTAATGATGATGTGAAAAAAGACATGCTCTTACACAAAGAACACAATATGGTGTGTGTGTGTGTGTGTGTGTGTGTGTGTGTGTGTGTGTGTGTGTGTGTGTGTGTGTGTGTGTGTGTGTGTGTGTGTGTGTGTGTGTGTGTGTGTGTGTGTGTGTGTGTGTGTGTGTGTGTGTGTGAAATATCAGGACACAAATGTGTATAATGACATGGGTATGACATAGGTATTACAAAAAGAGGGTGAAATATGAGGACGTTCCCCATGTCCTCACTTTTCAAAATGTAAATCACACAGGATGAGGTTTTTTTCACAGAAAGTAAACTGCGCAGTCTCCTGTGATGGGTAGGTTTAGGGGCAGGGGCAGTGTAGGGGGATAGAAAATACGGTTTGTACGGTATAAAAACCATTACGCCTATGGAATGTCCCCACATTTCACAAAAACAAACGTGTGTGTGTGTGTGTGTGTGTGTGTGTGTGTGTGTGTGTGTGTGTGTGTGTGTGTGTCTCTCTCTCTCTCACCGGTGTCTGGAAGCAGCAGAAGAGCTGAGTGAGGTAAGGATGAGTGGAAGCGAGAGATAACACTCGTTTTTCTGTCATGGTGCACTCCACATCATCATCCTGCAGTATGATGTCTTTCTTCAAGACCTTCACCGCAAACACTTGATCTGAATCGTTCAATCGAACCAGCATCACCTATTTGCACACCGCATCAACAGCATGACTTAAAAGCATGTGGGGTATCTTTCTTTTCATTTGTAAGTGCCACTCTGATTTGTGGCACAAAAAAAAAAAATTAACAGCACAGCCCACTGAGGCATATTACACTGTTTAGAAGTAAACTGTTTTCAGAACAAACATTTTTTTTTCTGTCGAAGTAAGTAATATTGGCAAATATTATTATATAATTTAAGCAGGCGAGTGACTATAGCATGTAATTTATTTCATATGAGGATAAAACAAAACAAACACAAAATTCACATTGGAATCGCTTGTAACAAGGACACACAATCACATTGGAATCGTGTGACTACCTTGTGAAACAAATAGTCTGCAAACTTTGTGCTACCTGAAGGAAAAATGAATAATCTTGAGCACAGACCTTGCCAAAGCTGCCTTTTCCCAACACTTGAAGAAGTGTGAAGTTGGAGATTCCCAGTTTCCAACTCTGCTCTTTTTTTGATTCCCCTCGACCTCCTCTCACACTCAAAGTCCGGGACTGAGTGTCCATACCTGTGAGACCCTGAGAAGAGAGAGAACAAGTGATTTTGTCTGCTACAGACTTCATTATATTATTATTACTTATTCAGTGCTATACATTTTATCTCCCACTGTTTTTCTTTTGATGGTCTTGTGCTACTTCCCCTAATTTCTATGTTTACTTCCCTAAAGTTTTATTTTGCTCTATTGTCACTGCATGCAGCCATGTGAAATATACAGTTACAGTACATGTGATGTCAATAACGCACAAAAAAACTTAAACCGAGAGAGAGACTCACATAGACAGACAGATCACATATTTCACTTCCTAAAAGATTGTGCACATGTGTGTATTTAACGTACCACAGAGTTGCGTTTGGTCATTCCTCCTGGCTGAAGGCCCATTTCTGCCAGTTTATTGGCCAGTTCTACATTGTTGACTCCGCAATTTGGCGCAACATTTCCCTTACAACGGATATGGACGTTCATTTTACAAACTACAGAAGTAAAAACACAACAACTAGATGAGCATCACAAAATGCTATGAAAAAGAGTAACGGATGGATTTCTGAGAAATAAGGAGTGGTGTCAAAAAATAAAGAAAGAAAAGAATACTTTTGCAGTGCAATCCTTGCTTTACGAGCCCCCACAGCAAAGAACCACAGTGGTCACAGAAGGTAGGAACCTTATAATTGTGGATGTTGAACTTATGGGGAATGTTTATACTGAAACCCTGATTTGTAGTCTGTAATGACAAGGAACAAATGCATAAAAAAGTAAGATAAGTTTTTATTTATTTACATTTAAAATATTTTACATTTTAAGCAATTCTTCTTCTGAATAGCAGGTGGCAAAATGGCGTCTGTGTTTATCAGAATACAGCCAGTAGTCATTTCTCTAACACACAGTTTGTGTGTTTCTCTGTAATTCGACGGGCAAATTTTAAATAAATGATGAAAAGCAAAACCAGATCAAAACATCTTGTGAAAATCCCCACACACACAAAAAAAGGACTACAAATGTATTTTAGGGTTAGGGTTGCGTGTTACCTGTTCCTTTGCAGGTTTCTTCATGCGTGGACACACCGTAACCACAAACTGATGGCATCGCTTGTGTACCACACAGGTGCACACTAACACACACACATACAAACACACAGCCAATTATAACATACGTTACTATTAATGTAAACACAGATCATATTAATTAATACAGAGACAGTGTGTCTACTCACCTTGACATTGGTAGCCCTGTTTTCCAAAAACACCCCTGGAACATAAAGAAAACACATAACGATTGTAAAAAGTCTCTCACTTGTATTTGTACACAAACTTCCCTGTAATCATAAACCCTATTTATATTCTGTGCCATTTTTGATTATAATAATAAACTGTTTGTATAGAAAAGCCATTCATATAAATGTCACCTAAAATGAACTTGTCATTAAAAGTCCACATGACATTCTGATGTCACCGACTCAAATGTTACAAATAACTAAGTTGTAGGAATATACACCTGTAGGATGTCTCTGTCACACTGTGTGTTTGTTTGTTCAATATTTTAACAATTTGATTATGCTTTCAGCTACCAGTAAAAGTGTAGCATTCTCAGAGGTATACATTTTTCTTAGCGTTTAAATTCAAGTCAGCGCAGAAATTCCATATATTCCATTAAAATGCCCAATTAATGCTGTTATTAAAACACACTTACAGTAACCTTATTACAGGGACATGCAGATGAATATAAAAATCTTGCTCAAGGACACATGAGCACCCCTCATGATGATTTCAACATATACGCTTTTAGTTGCATGGTTTAAAACTCACCAAAAAGTGTTGATTTAAAAAAAAAAAAAAAAGATGATGATGTGCGTGTACGTGTTAAGTGCACTACCATATGAATTCTTTGCAGTGGAAGCAGAATGTTGGTTGCTTTAGGAAGGTTGACATGAACTTGTGCCCGTTCACTTGGTGAATTTTCCTTCGAACTGCCTGCTGCCGTTTTCGATTAAATTCTTTATAGGAACGTGCATTTCCTTCAGTGTCATCTAAACACAGAGATACAGGAAAAAGGTTTTAATTACTTCATGAATAATGATGCATTATCTTTTTTAGAAATGCGTATGTATTTCCTGTAATGCAATGTAACATTCTTTTAAATATGTGAGGGGGAAGAGTGACAGATTACAAGCCCCCAGTTTAGTGGTATTATTAAATTTAGTCTATTCTCTGCAGGCCTAACCACAGGCCTTTAAAGGAAGCCAGCTTTACACCCTCCTGCACAGTGTGTGTGATTCACACATACCGTACACTTCATGCATAAAATGCTCTGACAGATGTCGATTAAAAACACTGTGACTGAAGTTGACTTTGTGTGTCTTAGAGCACTACTAACATGTGTTGACAAGTCTGGTACCACTTTAACAGAGAACATAAAGGGGAGGAAATTAGGATTCCTTCTCTTAGTGAAGTCTGTGTTTGTGTTTCCATCATCATCATAGCCTAGACAGTTCAATTCATCAAGAATATTTTTTTCAATTTTCATTTTACTCAGAAACAGACCCTGTGTGTTCTCAGTACGCCTCTATGTTCCAGTCCAAACAAAGTCAGACTGACAGTCAAATCAATGTTTTAAAATAAAAGTTACTTCTGCATAAAGAAATGTAAAAGAAAGAAAGACCAAGACAGAAAGGAAGTGCTATGCAAAAGAGAGGGGAGGGGCTTACCGTCTATAAATGAGCCTGTGAGAGTCACCAGGATGTAAACCTTACCCTCAGGTTCAAGGTCGACCTGCAACACAAAAACAAGATTTTTTTTTTATTACATTAGATATATAACTTTAGATATTAGATACTAAAGTTATTCTTACATTAACTATTAAGATTAAATATATTTATAGAAATGAATAGGAATAACACACAAAGGTATACAGACACACAAATGTTAAACTTATAATTTAGAATCTTTAAACAGCCTTTCTGACCAATAGATTTCTATTTTACATTTATTTGACAAAGAACTATTATATTTAATAACTAGAAATTTCAATTACTTTTCTATGACCTTTCAAGATTGTAATATTTTATGATTTTCCCAGGTCTTTTCCCTTTGACATTTCCACTTTTTCCAGTATTGTGGGAACCCTGTTTCAAGTCACACTGATTATGCGTATGAGAATTTTGTATGACTACGATTACATATTCAGGCAAACATACTGAAAGCAATCTGTGCCAAATGCAATCAATCAAGCAAACACCTTCCACAGCAGTTTTACACCACCGAAAATGTAAATGAGGTTAGGCAGAAGTGAAATATTAGAGCAGGTCATCAGTTTACTGTAGAGCCAAAAAAGAGACGGAAAGACAAACTCAGAAATGGAAAGAGTCAGCGAAAGGTAAAGTGGGCCGTTCATGATCATGTGGTAAACTCTGGTCTGTAGAAAAGATTTTGTGGGCATGTGTACACCTGCATGTGATACAAAATTAAACTCTATATGCATGGGTTTTGATGGAATCATGGGTAAACAAAAAAAACGAATTTATATAAAAGTATATATGTATTTATACAAGATATATGCTAATCTATGTTAAACTCCCTTTATTTAGATTTTCTGGATTTAATTTTTGCACCTGTCTGCATAAACTATTTTATTGTACATTTGCAGATAAAAACAGTGGAAAATATAAAATATTTTAGCAAAGAAAAAACCTGAAGTTCTCACAGAACAATCTGATTTTATAGAAAATTTAAACAATGATTAAATGACAAAACACTGCAAGACAGTGCAACAGATCTGTAGATATTTGACTTTTTAATTAATATGTAGGCCTATTTTTGATAACTGTAGTGAAACAAGTCAAAGGTGCTTGTAAGTTTTTGAAGTACCACACACAAAATGAGGCTGTGGTTGAAGAGACGGTGCTGGTCTAAATAGAAGTGTTATTTAGCAAAACAGATGAAATAACGAGAACTTTAAAGAATAATGTGATACATACATAGCCATAATTAACATATACTATGTTCTTAAAAGCGCTGCTAAACGTCTTTCTTCCCTGTCTTTCTTTCTGTACTTTTTTTTTTTTTGGATGGTCCCTTTAACACAATCTGTTGACTATAATAATGTTGCACATATACTCATTAGAGTACTAGTAGACTTTAGGGTTAGAATATGTTAACATGTAGTTGCAAAGTTACTTATATTTAAAAGAATGTTCAAAAGGGACCACCAAAATAAAGTGTTACCCAATTTTTGCTTTAGCAACTTCTGAGTTTTGAGTTTAATAGAATATTTTTTCACCACTCACATACTTCCTTTCATTTGGTCAGAAATGAAAGCAGACACATTTACACAGACTGTGGAGAGTCTCTAACTTATAGTTTATACACTTTTTAGTTTCACTGACTGATAAAATTGCATAACAGAAACTGCAGGATTCCTAGAGGTAGTTACCATATAAGCTAACACACACACACACACACACACACACACACTTACTTGTGTGTGTACTGTTTTGGACTGCAAGTTTCACTACATACCATTTGTCCCAAAAGCCTGAGGCTCTACACAAACTCAAATACACACAGGAACAGGAGACTGAACCTTGGCTGCACAAAAAAAAATAGAAAAAAAAATCCAACAGCCCAGACAGAATGAAAGTGGAGTATCATTAATTGGTGGCTATGTGATCTGCATGTGGAACCCAATAAAATTGTTCATATACACACTACAGTTCAGAAGCTTGTTTTCTTTTAATAAATATACTGACCCTAAACTTTTATATAGTAGTGTAAACTGAAATACCAAACCATCTTGGCCCTTAAATGTGAGACACAGCTGTCATAGTCAAAACAAAGTATATTATAGAAGCACAAGGTATGAGCTGTACAAATTAATTCATGCACATTTTAGTCTGGGCTAACTAGACATCCCATTTGTTTATGGAATTGTTCCTTTTTGAAACCCTTACACTAATATTCCCTGACTTATTTTTGAACATTTAAACAAGAACCTCCATTTATTTATTTTTTATCTTGATTAAAATTCATATTTTAGATGCATATTGCATAGATTACATCAGTGGTTCTCAACCAAGGGGACCAGGGCCCTCAACAAAATTCCAAGGGGGCCTCAAGATGACTTAAAATGATTTAAAATAAGACAAAACAATTAGTGAAATAAGCTAAACCAACTACAAATCAAGATATTTCTTATTATTAGCTCTTAGTTATTTTTCTAGTTATGCCTAGCTCTAAAGTTGTGTGTGTGTGTGGGGCAAAAGGTTAAGAGATCCACTGGATTGCATGATATTTCAAGCATAGACAATGTACACAATTCTAATTTATGCATTACGTTTTTTTCTTACCTCATATAAATTGATTACATTAAAAAAAACTTTACTAAACAAAACCCTAAAATAGTTTATTAAAACGAGACTAACTTCCTTGTTAGTCCAAAAACAGCTTTTATTGAAACCAAGCCAAGAGAATAACTCATTGTGGAATGTGCTTATTTATGTTGTCATAGATAGGTGAAAGACCGCCTCTGCAGAAGAAGATCAACGCCTACTTCATCATCGCAACTTTGGCCCCGCCCACTGGTGTGTTATTGAGATGACGAGGAGAGAAGAGCGATACAGGAATACTGGATTAAAAATAACATTACCTTCCAAAGGATCCCAATGCTAGATTTATTTTTAACAATGTGAATGTTTCAGTTGAGCATTATTTATTTGTAATCGGTAGATTTCACTGAGGATTCTTTGGTAAATCAGTCACAATTTCGGCACAGCCCTTGCAAACAGACTTTTACGATAAGTACTCAACAGTAATGCCACAACATGTAAGTAAATGCGTTCATTCTAATGCCTGATCTATGTCAAGTGATTTCTGATATATAATGATTCATGCACAGTCAGATATTCTGTGTAAATCCAAGCAGTGATTAAGCAGCCAACTTCACATTGTTTCTCTTAGTAGGATGAAAACAATCGGTAATTTAAACCATGATTAAATGATATATAGAAAGCAATCAAAGAATGCTCCCTTTATAATCACTGGAGCTGTCAAGAATCAAACAGCACAAGTTTATCAGTGACAGAGTTCTGGACTCTGGCCAAAACTCGTTATCAACAAATCTTTTATTTACAGTGTTTGCACTGTTCGTTATTAATACTTAGCTATTTCATATGCAAAGACGTTAGCTAATCATAGTAGTGGGCGTTTACGAAGTCTCACAGCAGACACGCTTCAAACAGAGCTTTAAAGGGCTAAACAATTTATTATGGCTATTTTTAATGTTTAAATCATACTAACATTATGAGTGCACTCCAGGAAACATTCTAAAAAATAAAACAATGCAGTTCATGACACCTTTAAAATATACACTTCCCCTTATACAAAGTTTAACCTAAAATAACATTGATGCTAACAAAGTGTATGTCCATCTTTTGTCCATTAGATAAACAACAAATGTTCAAATTTGTCAGGACATGTAAAAACAAGACGATCGGTCACTCTAAAAATAGTGTTCCTGTGAACATGCATTATGGGAAAAGAGAACTAACAGTACTTGGGTTGATTAATAAGGTTAGAAGAAAACTTTCACCACTTCTGCTGAGTGAAGGCAAGCCATGTTGTGTGTGCATGTTTGGCCTGGTCACTGAAATGCTGACACTAAGTGTTTTACAACTACTGTTTTCCTAGTGGCCTGCAGCAGAGTTAAGACGCTTTTTGCTCACTGACATGAACTAGCTATGAAGGAGGTGTGTAGACATGGAAATTGTGGTGCTTAGACCATAGAAGATGCTAAAACCACAAACCAAGATGTTTCAGCTGGTCTTAGCTGCAACCCTCCTACAGAGAGACTGACGGCAAATTGAATTGACTGATTGTACAGTCAGTCAATGTTTGGCTGTATAGCCCAAACTAATTTTGTTGCATTATTTGCCTGTTATCACTGTAAAGCTGCTTTGAAACAGTCTGTATTATAAAAAGCACTATATAAATTAAGGTGGCTTGACTGTCCCAACTTCCTTTCATTAACTACCGATCATGCATCAGCATCTCTACATCTGTGTCTAGAACTGCAATGCACTGTTGGACATATGGGTGTGTGAAGCCACATTTGATGGTGGAAGATGATAACACTTATAACCTCTGCTGTTCACGGAGGAAAAACAAGACAGCACAAACAGAAAAAAAGACTAAAAGAAACAACACAACAGAATACAATAGAACAGAACAGAATACACAAAAGAACACAATGCAATACAACAGACCATGACAAAACAAAGATAAATATCACAATACAAGAGAACAAACAGTGTGAAGGTTAGGCGAAACCACAGATAGAGAGGGTTGTTACACTTTCTAACGTGTTACTGTAGACACAAAGATTGCACAAAAGCAACGATGTATTATGACTAAACAAGCTTAGCAACTTTAAAACTAAAACAACGTGGACATAAGTATATAGCTAATAGCTATATTTGTTTCTGTTGTCTTTTGTTTTGATTAAGGTTTTGAATAAAAATTCCTAACTGTTTACCATAGCATTCCTGCATCTCAAACCATAAAACATGGTGTTTTTAATGCCAATGTTGTGGGATTGATTCCCTGCACTGTAAAAAAAAAAAAAAAGTTGAGAAAACTTAAAAGTTTAAGGCAACCAGCTGCAGAACATTTTTTGAGTTTTCTCAACTTAGGGTCAATTAGTTGTACAAACTTTTTTCATTTTAAATAGTTGAATAAACTTTAAAAGCTGAATTTGTCATACAAAATATAAGTTGGATTTTTTACAGTGTGGGAATACATAAACTGATACAACAAACTATACCTTGAATGCAACGTATAGCTCTTTGGTCTGTACATTTTAAATCAAAATATTTAAAATTAAATGAAAGTTGGTATAGGTGATGGGGGTGGCATAATTAAATAAGTAAATTTGATTACCATAATAAATTCAAGCATACATTTGAATATGTTTTCAAGAAGCGTTCCAATAGACCTGGTGGAAGGGGGCATTGTAACAACTGTATTCTTTGTACTTGATATTAATTATATTAAGTATATTTCTAAACGTCTTTCATTTGCAAATATGGGAATACTGTATCAAAGTAAGAACATAAAATAAATAAATAAATAAATAACTATAGTGTGCAACTAAGTACAGGTCAGATATAGATATATATATATATATATATATATATATATATATATATATATATATATATATATATATATATATATATATATATATATATATATATATATATATATATATATATATATATAAGCATTATTACTTATATTCTGGCCTTTTTATCAACATGCACTTGTCTACAAACACAACACCGTCAGAGCAAACATGCCCTTTTAGTTCTGAACTTTTCCAACAATATGATTCAAAGTGTCAGATGTCAACATCATAGCATTCATGAAAATCAAATCTCTATCCATTTAAAGCCATGACATTTCTCACAATTTTGTTATCAGGTGAAGGCTATTTGATAAACATTCCTCACCCATCCTTCAAAAGACTCCTCTCTGTTCGTACTCTTCATCAGATCATCAAACTGCATGGTGCAGTTGGCCACGAAGTCATCGTATCCGATCGGTGCGTCATGAAAAACGGCCAACTCTAATTGCTTGCCGTTGTTGACATTAACGGAGAACTCCTCGTTATACGTGGGCATGTTGGTTTTTTGCTTGGTATGCGTCTGTCCGATCTTATACTCGTCCACTTTTACGATAATGTAAGGGTCCATGGTCTGGTTCGCCTTGTTGAACATCACGGCGTGTCGCAAAGCGGTGGTCGTGGGCTTCAGGTCCACTGCCTCGCCGATGCGCAACTTCAGATACCCGTTAAACTTCATGGTGTCCGCTAAACTGGAGACTAGCAAATGGAAGCCTAACTGACTAAGTGAATGTTGGACATTGTATCACTAAAATGGGAAAGTGTGACTGCGCAAACGCACACCAGTTAAAAGGCTCTGCATCTGAAACAAGTCGCCGTTTGAAACACCTGCTTTGCGGAAGGACTGAAGCGAGAGGGCAGAATAGGGAAGTGAAGGAGTTCACGCATGAGTACGCGTCTCCCTCAGGGGATTCAATCATAACAATGACTGTTTTTTCTTTATTAAACCTTATTGTTTTATCTGTTACGTGAGGTATTTAAGTATAAGTTCTACTAAACACCATCACAATCCGTGAGTATTTGCTGAAGTTTAAACTTAAAACGCGTGTAAGAATAAGAGCGGTCTTTGCTTATAAACTTCTGGATCTATTTTAAGCGGATCACACTGAGCGATAGGGTGTTGCAGAAACTGCAGATAAACTTTCCAGATATTTTTCTTTAAACAAAGCCACGGGTGCACCATCTTCGAAGTACCTGCATGTGGAAATAGGTTGAAAGGGAAAACACACCTGTTTTATTGAGAGCAAGTGGGAACATCCACCGCCACCTTTCGGCAGGTTTTTCTAATGTAGATTTATGTTGTTTAATGGACGCGCGCACCTAGTGTTTCGTAAAGGAATCACAGTCAAAATGATTAAATTCGTTATTTTATATTAAATAATTAATCATTATTAAATAATTAGCAAATAACAGTTGAAGATATTGTAAATAAATATATAATACATTGTATATTAGATAAATACATATATGACCTACTTATCTCAAGGGTAGCCTAGATCATAGGATATACAAAATAGATTGAAACCTGCTAATGAACATCATCACATTTTTATTAATAAATAATTAAATCGGTAAACAAACAAATCAATTTGTACATGTGCTATATAAACAGAATATATAGGCTATCGTAGTATTAAATGTACGAGGTATATACTAATAGGCCTATATGTATTTGCATGTCAAATGTCTGGATACACTTGACTGTATTTACAGTATGTTTCTCATAATTTTGAAAACCTTTGTTGTAAAGGCTTAAATGCTTTAAATATAGCCTTATTAAGCTATAGCTAAATAATGAATTATGAATTGTCTTCATGTGAACAAAATGGGTTGAGTGTGGGCTCTGATTGAGGTGTTCTAGGTCTATTAAGTGAGGTCTGGACTGGAGGACCCACTCTGATGATTCTGGTGTAGCACCAGAAATATCCAGCAGGAGACACTCATGCTCAAGTATTCAACCAATCAGGCCTACCTGTATTTTACAAACAAACATGTTCAGTTTTTTTATGGACTGCTTCGTATATTGTTACCCATAAGTTAAGTTGTCCTCGGACTTTGTTGTTCCAGCTGTCATACCCTTACATCTCAGCATCTCTCTCTCTCTCTCTCTCTCTCTCTCTCTCTAGAGTTTTGTGTGGAATGAACCAGTATTAAAACAGGTATTCAGCACCAAATCACCTTTAATGGTCTTCATGGTTTAGCCCCCTCCCGAGTCTTCATTAAAGAACTGCCCTTTTCACCCGGAGCGCAGTGTGGGAGAGTTTAAACTCAGGCCACTGAAAAACAGAACTATTCTGGTCACAGAGATTAGACTGAAATCAGGCAGTTCACATACTGAGTTTTCCTGAGCTTGAGTATGTGTTCAGAACATGCAAATGTGTATTGCAGGACATATGTGTGCCTTTTTGTGTTTTTTTGTGTTTTTATATAGACTGTGCCTTGGGTGTTTTTATATAGACTATAATTTATATATAATTTCTTCGTACACGCATTCTAAAAAATAATGTGTTGACTCAACAAAAAATAAATAATAATAATTAACGCAACTGTTTGCATACATTTTTTGAGTGAAAACTTCAACATTTATTCTCCCTTTCCAGTCCAAAGCATGCTGGGAACTATAGAAATCAACTGCCTAATTTCCGAAGTTATCAAGACAATTTCATTAAGTTACTACAAACTTTTTATTAAAGCAAATTAACGCAGTTGAGTTTAAATTACAGACAATATTAAGCTGATGTAATGATCAACATTATTATGTCAACATAATTCTACAAAATAATGTTTGCAACTTAAAAGGTTTAATTAAAACAATACATTTGAATTTTTAACTTGCAACAATGCATTTATTTAAGTCGTTTTAACAGGTCCCCTTAATTATAGTTACTAAAGTTGCTAAAATAAGATAAATTGTTGTTCCAGTAAATTGTCACAATTAGATTTGCCATTCAAATCTTATATATAGTCTTTTAAGCTGCACAAAACAATTCGCAAAACAGTGAAAATATGAAAGGCACATTAAAACAAATTTTTTAAATAAAATTTTAAAGACAAAAATGTAAAACATGCTCGCAAAATGACCCATGCTTGAAATGAAAACCGTTTGTTTAGGGTCCAATTATCACTAATCACTAGTTACTTATAAACATGCATATTACTAATATATTAGCTGTTTATTAGTACTTATACAGCACATGTTAATGCCTTATTCTGCATGACCATATACTTAATCCTACCCAATACCTAAACTTAACACTTGCTATTAAGCGATAATTAAGAAGCTAAACAGTTTATTGGGGCAAAAGTCGTATATTTAATAGAGAATTAGTGGTCTTTATTTATGTATGCCTACAAGTAGTTAGAGTGATTTTATTGTTTTGAGCTATTTCATAAATATATCATGGTGACATTTTAGCTTCGAGGACAGAGTTAACGACAAAACAAAACTGATAGTTACTAAGATGTGACTGCATTCCAATGTGACAACTAGCCTCAGTCCATAGTCATACATACTCGTTTACTGAAGCCCTGTTATAGACATAAACCATACCTGATCAAATACATATACACATGTACAAACTCAGCGAAGCCTCCTTATTCCATTCAGCACCCATATACAGTACAATCTCACACATTGCAGGAGTCTGAAATAGTTCCCAAATCTGCTATTTAAACACACACACACACACACTCACACACACTTACACTTACGCTTACATTTATTGAACTGTTGCTACACCATGTTAGGCCGTGTGACTCGTATAGAGATGTGGATGAGGTATTTATGGGTGAAAGGCCAAAGTGTGTGTGAGTGCGGGTTTACTGGCTGGTATTATTACTTTGGGAATGGCAACAGCTGCGGCAGGAGGGCGTAAAAGAAGAAAAACAAAAATCAGAGAAAGAACGAGAGAATAAATGATGGAGTGAGTGTTCGGGGAGACAAGTTAAAAAAGAGTGACAGGGAGAGAGAGCAGAGAGGACAGACCAGAAGTGTTTTAAAGCAGAGGAGAAAGTGTGTGACACAGGGCAGAGTAAGTGTGTGTGTGTTTGGGTAAAATGAACTCCAGATGTGATACGGTCTCAGCTCAGACCAGGCGTCAGAAGCAGAATTAGAGGTTTTAGAAGGCAGAGAGAGAGAGAGACAGAGAGAGAGACAGAGAGAGAGAGACAAACAGAAGAATCTTAGAGAACACTCAAGTATCACAATAGAGGTATGGTAGGATTGGATGTTTGTTTCTTCCTAACAGAGTCTTCAGAATGATTTACTGAATGTATGACACAGGGAGCACGGTTACTGATAGAGCATGAAAATCAATTTAGGAGGAAGGAGAAGAACAGAGATGCAGAAAAAGTCTAGGGAAAAAGCAGATGTCAGCATGAAAGGGGCCAATCGGCATGAAAAGAAATCAGACAGTCATACAGCAAAATCACCTTCTGTAGGCAGCGGTTAACAGTCAGCAGATGTTTCTGCTGGTGTGTGAATATGGATTGCGGTCTAAAGGTAAAGCAATCACTGCAGGACTAAATTCAAGCTGAAAAGAGACATAACTCCTGCCTGATACTCACGAGCAGTGCATCTCATTTTCCACTCATTGAAAGTTAGCATGAAATGTTGTTTTAAAGGCTTTTTTCTCTTTACACGTTTACTCAAAAGGCCCACAGGCATTTTTTATTTTATTTTATGTCTTCTACTCATGGACTTATTGACTTACAGACACTCACATTTTAAGTGTCACTGCAAAAACATAAGAAACAAAGCAGTAATGTGACATTTCTTACTTTACAATAAAGTTTCATTAGTTAACATTAGCTAACATGAACTAAGAATGAACCTTCTACAGCATTTATTAATATGTGTCAGTGTTCATTTTCAGCATTTACTAGTACATTATTCAAGTCAAAAGTTGTATTTGTTAACATTAGTGCACTGTGAACTAACATGAACAATGAACGACAGTATTTTTAACTAACACTAACATAATAAAAACAAATACAGAATAGATTAACTAATGATTAAAAATGAAGCCTTATTGTAAAGTATTACCAAAATAGTTATTAAATACAACAAAATTCAAGCAAATATAAATATGTAATAATAGAATAATAAATCATTTAACATGTATTTATTACCCATTATGTTTGTTGCATATATTTAATTTTATTTAAAGAATATCAACTGCATTTTTTGGTATGATTTATTAAAATGACTATTACAGTAATGAAACTATAATTGCAATCACCATTGAGAATAAAGTTAAACAATAAAATGTCTAGATAATGGGATTTAAAAAAAAAAAAAGCTTAATTGTCATGAAAATAGTGCCATTACACACACACAAAAACACGTTTTTAGCCAAATGTTTTCTTTTGTAAAACGTGTTTTTTGTGAGATTCACCTGAACACCAATCCTCTGCAAACCATAAAACACCTGATCTAGATCCCACTACACCATGGTTATGTCACTCAAGTGACCATGTCACACAAATCAGTTATCTTATCACAGACCACACCTCTTACCTGCAGCTGAAATCTTACCGTCTTCATTCACACACCTCAAGTATTTCTCAAAGTACATGTGGGACATGTGTTACGGACAGCCTTACTTTGGGCGGTCTCTCAAACTAATGCAGCATATTAGAAACAGCAGGAGAGAGCAAAGGCCACAGACTACATATATACACACACACTCACACACACATAGAGCATTTGTTTTCCATTATCTGACATACAGAGAACCCTCTGTCCAAATCAATGAAGAAAAATCAGCCTGTCTATCAGTCTTTCTCACGTGCAAACCAGCAAAAACACACACTAATGCTTGGATCTCTTAGACTAAACATGGATCACAGACTCCATTCCAGATGCCACAGTACACAAGCCAGCGAGAAACCAGTTTTAATTCATATTTCCCTTTATTTATTTAATTCCATATAAAAATACATCAAAATGGTCCTTTATGGACATATAAACAGGGTTGCAATGGTAAAACAAACAAAAATATATATATTTTGAATTTATTATTTTAAAAAAATGCAATCTAAACTTCAATCGTCACAGAAAATCTTTGGATAGTGTGCTGGTGAAGAATTTCAAATCCATATAAAGTTGGATAAATCAGATTTTTTCAGACAGGAACAATTTTCCGATTCATTAAATATCAGCATAAATCTAATATCCACATTCAGTTATTGAAAAATCAACAGTGCAGCTGCTTCATTCATTGGTTTAATCTGTCTTTTTACAGATCACAGCAACCGTCTGATTCAAAGATTGTCAAACTCTGCTGTCGTTCAGACATTCTGTATAGATTACCATGCATGTCATTGCTCTGCTGGATATTGTGAATTTGATTGTGCCTCGGTTCAGTATTCAAGTGTCATTACAGCATTATGAGAACATTAGGAGTATCATAAGAGCGCAGTTGGCTCATCTAATTTGGATTCCCTTCCTGAAGCAGCATTTGGTACAGTAAACAGAGTCTGACTGGTGTATAACCTGTAAAATAAGATTCTTCTTCAAGGCAGCAAGTGTTGTGCTCACAGCTCATGCAATGCAACGTGTCCCACGATGATATCAAAGGTCAAGAATCTTGAACCCAGGAGACAATGATGACACACAGGCTCAGCACGCCAACAACCAGGCCAATGACCAACAGAAAAACAGCCTGGAAAAAGAGAAAGGTGGAAAAGATGCTTACGGAAATAAAACTGAAGAAGCCAACATAATAATCAACATATCAAGTCTAAAAAAAAAACATTACGATACAAAAACATAGTTATAGTCAGACATACTGTACACTACTGCTCAAACATTTAGGGTCATTAGTGGGGGTTTTTTTTCTAATCCTGAAAAAAAGAAATGCTTCATGGTTTTCCCAAAAGCATTACAGCCTGGTTTCATAGACAGGGATAATATAAAGGCCTTAGTTCAATTAGCACGTTTAAGTAGCTTTTATAAATGTGCCTCAGAAAAAAAAACAATACTGGTGTGCGTCTTGAGACAAAACAATGACACTGACATATTTGAAGTTCAGTTAAAAAAGCTCAAACATGCATTTTTGTCTGGGACTAGGCTTGTCTGTGAAACCGGGGGTTATGTAGAACAGTTTTAAACATTGATAATAGAGTGGTGAGGGTATGACATCATTCTGTAGTCCAAAACGCAGAAGAGGAAGTCAATAGGGTTTTTTTTAGTAGGATTTTGTTTAAATGGCTGAAATAAGGTTTGTGGTGAACACAAGCTCAAGACACTTTCACATTTTATTCCACGACATAAAATACATCAGTATTAATCATATTCATGATTTTTTTTAAAGCTGTTACGTGTCTTACTTACTTAAGACTTACAGCCTCATTATGCTCATAATTGTGCTCTAATAAACTAGTCCAACTCAAACGGTCTGGGAAAATGTTTTAGATAAAAACTGAAAGAGCTGTCAGAAGCTTAGTGATGGTGATGTTGAAGTCGAGCGACCGTGGTGTAGTCCGTTTATAACCTACCTTTAGCTTTTTACTCCTGGCAACTGCATTTAGGCTTCAAAATGAATAAAAGTTGTATTCATCAGTGATAATTATCTGTAAGTATCATACAGTATAATTTTGTTGCTCACAGAACTTATTATATGCGATAATCCAAAAGCCTATGGGAAGATCCAATTGTGTTTTTTAATCGAGGAAACCAGTGTATATAACCAGTGTATACCAGTTGTAATATTATACATTTAGTATATTATTATATTTTTGATCAAATAAAGGCAGCCTTGTTGAGCATAAGAGACTAAAATCTTACAAACTCCAAACTTTTGAACAGTAGTGTATAACAAATGGGTGATGGATTCCCTCAGATTCAACAGTCTAGTGCAAAGCAACTCATGTATGTAGTACTGAATGTATGCAAGACTTTAGATACCCCTGCTGAATTGAGAGATCTGATTGGCTCAGAGGTGATTCTCAAATAAAACATTCCCGGATACACAAACAGCAAACATGTGGAGGTCGTAGAGCCTGGAATCACACATGAAAAGGTATGCAGACACACAGACACATTTATTATATATTATTTATATATATATATTAACTGCTGAGTAGTGAATTTAACAGTAAAGCACACACAGAGCGTATGGACACACACTTACCGACCACACCAAAGACATTCCTTATGTCAGGGACGAAAATAGCGAGCAGCAGCACAAGAGTGAGGATGAAAAAACAGGAAAGTAAATGAGAGAGCCAAGAGAACTCCCGCTCTCTCCTGCATAACATCAACAACGCTTTACGTGCCTGAGAGAAAGAAAGGGAAGATGTGTTTTCTGGATTTCTTTTTTGAATAGTTCAGTCTGGTATTTGACTTACTGGGAAGTGAATGAGCGGCACAGTGAGCAGAACAGCCAATAGAATCGCAAGACGCACTGACATCACCAAAACGTCCCGCGGTAGGTAGGTGTCGTATCCTACCAACAGCTCTGATTCCACATGTGCTGCGGGTAAAGAATGTTTGATTAGATCAATCCATTTATCTTCGATACATTAATCCAAAGAGTACTGAACTGAGACAGTAAAGATTATATACCTTGAGACACAAACACGCATCATGGGCTTTATTCATATTGGAATATTAGCATATTAACAAGTAAACACTGGCTCCCATCAAATTTTTAAAGATACTTTGTGGAACATTTAACAACTTTTCAAATATTAGTATTTCAATAGCAGTGCGTCTAAATCTTCAGCCCCACTAAAAGGGATCATATTTACCCCCGTTGTTAATGTGCATTTTCAGTCATTTTCAGACAGTTTAATGCAAAATAATGGCGAGGAAAGTTTTCTATTGAGTTGTCTTAACGGTATACTGTACACACAAAAGCAAACATACAACAAAACCAGTGTAGTCCTATTAATGAACAAATAACTCTTAAAAACCTGTTGTTTTTAGTGAATCAAAAGTCTAATTCATGAGCAAATGACATGTGATTAGGATTTATAATAAGTCGTGTGTAGTTTAGGTTTGTTAAACTGAAACCAGTGTAATTACTGATGGTTGACTCATATTGCAACAGTTGAATTTTAGATTTTAAAGTTTATTCATTTTAAGAAAACTGCATTCAGTAAGTTATCGTCTCCAAAATAAAAAACGGTCATTTTGTATTGGTTTGACATAAAATGATGATCAGGGTCTCTGATGGTCAAAGCATCGCATTGTGGGATACAGCAGAGGGTTGAAGCTAAACTCTGCAGAAAGGTCAATCTCCAAGAGCAGGATTATCACACAACAGAAACACATTGAGGATATTTGTTGTGCAGCTTGAGCAATATTCTTACTATAGAAGGTGAGGTATCCAAAAAGGGCAGAGATCAGATACACCACGAAACTAAGAAAGATGCTGACATTTGTCACATTCTGCATTCTCTGCTTTGTGGGTCTGAAAACACACACATATCCACACCGTAAAGGCAACAACAGACTATATATGTGGCAGATGCTCAGAAAGAACAGTGAAGAGTGAACTGACCTGTGTAACTCACAGTAAATGGGTAAAACCGCTGTATGGCACAGGAAGGAGAAAGCCATTGTAGGGACAGCATAAGCACTCTGCAATGCACGCACACACAGTCATTTCTCACCCTCCTGATGTGTGTGCGGTTATGCTATAATATTACAACTAATATTTGGGTTTCTAATAGTCCTGCAAGGCGGTCTTTAAATCAAAACATAGCTCTCCTTTCCCAGGAAAACACACACACACACACTCACCTTACTAGAGATCACAAACAGTTGTGGGGTGCACTCGGAGGTATTTAAGCTCTGCGGATAGAAAAACAAAATGTGAAATTGATGGGAATATGAAGATTAGAATGAAATCAGGCCAGTAACAGACTGGAAAAACTACTTTCTGATATTTAGATCACATTATCTGTAGCTGAATATCAGGAAATAAAGGTTTTGACCTCTGGCTCAAGAGGGTCAAAGGTCACATCACTTATTAAAACTACTTAAAGCTACTTCCTGTTTCTGAAGGGCTGGATCCAAATGTACTTCAAAGTCTGATAGTTAAAAATGTCTTTAGCAAGCAAGCATTTCTGCCACATAAAAAAAAGTGACACTAGAAGTCGAAAATTATTAAATTATGGCATGACATACTTAATAATCATATTAAAAATTTTCATAATTTGAGATTTTTTCATAATTCAAATTTTTTTAATCATTATAAGTGTCACAATTTTGACTTTTCATCTCAAAGTCAAAATTATGGCTGTCATAATTTTTACTTTAAAAAAACGTATAATTCTGACCTTTTAATCTAATGATGACTTAGTATGTCATGTCATAATTTAATAATTTAGTATGTCATAATTTCAACTATTATGTCATTATAACACAGAAAGTAATATGTCTTCTTTTGTAATATCTCATCAATATTACTCTGTATGACATCACTCACTATGTCTTAATTTCAATTTTGTGTGATGAAAATTTAATTACGTGGAGGTTCTAGATGGGTTGTACTGAAGTCTATTGTTTTGGAGCTGCCCAACTTGTGTTTTAGGTATTAATTTGGGGGAGTTTTAGGCAAACATTCTGGTTGTGAGGGCGTGTGTGTGTGTGTGTGTGTGTGTGTGTGTGTGTGGTCTTTACCAGGCTCACAGTGGAGTTCAATGGCAGCGGGCAGGGAATGGACCATTTTTTTACCACCACCTGTGAGAGAGATGAAAACATCAACATAGGAAAGACAGAGAGATGGAAAGACAGATGAATAGAGAGAGAGAGAGAGAGAGAGAGAGAGAGAGAGAGAGAGAGAGAGAGAGAGAGAGAGAGAGAGAGAGAGAGAGAGAGAGAGAGAGAGAGAGAGAGAGAGAGAGAGAGAGAGAGAGAAACACTCAAGTATCACAATAGAGGTATGGTAGGATTGGATGTTTCTTTCTTCCTAACAGAGTTTTCAGAATGATTTACTGAACGAGAGAGAGAGAACGAGAGAGAGAGAACAACTCACCACTACAGTAAAGAACAACATGAAAAAGAATGCAAGACTGCTGGTGTATCCCAAGAAACCTGAGGAGGAGACAGAAACCAAAGATATGCATTCTCTCACATAGATAAATAACATTGAGAAAAACAAACCCTGATGATACTCACCAATCTTTGGAAGAAGAGCCAAAGGCAACACTACAATTACAGTGACTAAAATCAATAGGGTAACGCCATCCTCAAACCACTTTCTATGGAGTACAGAAAAGAAATGCATGACAAAATGACACAAAATTAAGATGCACACACAATTTTGGGGACAGATTTTTTGAATTATTTATTTTTCCTAATTATATTTAGCTATGTTATTCTTATGTTATTATTTTTTTCCCTCTATTATCTGTCACTGTTTTTTGTAAACTAAAGTTTGGGGTTAGCAATTTTTTTTTTTTAAAGGAAATTAATACTTTTATTTAACAATGATGCATTCAATCAATTAAAAGTGACAGTAAAGACTTTTACATTGTTCCGAAAATGTATATTTCAATTAAATGTTCTTTTGAACATTCTATTCATCAAAAAAAAAATCCAGACTTTTTTTTTTAAATCCCGATTTCCATAAACCTATGGGAAAATAAGGAAAAGTATGTGTATTGATGCTTTGCCAATATTGAACTGAGTATTTTAAAAACTAAAAATTGTGACTGAATCTTTAACAGGTTGGTGTTTGTGAGACCTCCTGTGGTTCTGTCTTAAAAACAGGGAGGTACTAGACGGCCCAGCTGATTCGCTTGCAGAAATGAAGATAAATGACTCCACTGAAAGAAAAATGTTATTTTACAGTAAATGACTACAGTTTCAAGCGTTTATACTGTGGCTGGTTTGTGATTTTTGCTCCTCCCAGAGAGATGGAGTAGTAATTTTTGTGTGTGTCTGGGTCTGGTCACAGTAATTGTGCTGGTGAAGGGAATCTTGGGCAGGCACGACTCTCATTGGGCAGAACATATGTGCGAGATTTACGTGAACGGACCTGTAATGCAAACCAGCTGTGTGGGGACGGTGCACAGCTCAGAACAGCGGCTAATAAAATAATGACCATTACATTCTTACTCTGGAATACGTTCTCTTTTGGAAACTCGCTTAAAGGCAGAGGATCGAGAGAAAGAGTGTTTATCTGCCAGTGAGTGAATGATCCCGTGTAAAAGTGTTCCTTTCCATCTCTCTTCCTGAATCGTGTTTCTATTTTGCCTCTCCCCATGGATTTTCCTGTGGATTCAGCCACATTCTCTTTTAGCATGAATTCTAACACACTGGATTTAGATGTAAATCATATCTGATAAACCATATACTCTACAAAAAGTCTCTTATGCTGCATTTACTTGATTAAAACTACTGTAATTTTGTGAAATATTTAAAATTATGACAATCGTTTTCTATTTTTAATATTCTGATGTCTTTTATTTCAGTGATGGAAAATCTTAATTTTCAGCATCATTACTCTAGTCTTCAGTGTCACAAGATCCTTCAGAAATCATTCTGGTATGCTGATTTGGTGGTCAAGAAACATTGATTATTATATTATGAAAATAGCTTCTTAATATTTTAAAAGAAACCATGATAGATTTATATTTTTAGGATTCTTTGATGAATATAAAGTTCAAAAGAATGGCATTTATTGGAAACAGAAATCTTTTGTAATATTAAAAAAGTTTTTACTATCACATTTAATTAATGTAATGTGTCTTTGCTTAATAAAAGTATTCTTTTCTTTAAAAACATTTTACTAACACCCACACTTTTAAACGGTAATGTATCTTTCATCTGAGTTTTTCTCCAAAATGACACTGTAAACAACACTGTAAAAAAAGAAAAGTTGACATAACTTAAAATTGTAAGGCAACTTGCTGCACAGCGTGTTTGAGTTTACTCAAATTTTACACAAATCGTCATTTTGCATCATCGGAGGATTTTTTGGCCAGAGGCTAAAGACTACAGCCAGCAGTGGGCGCTATTTCCACATGTTTTCAACATCGCACTCAAAGCACTCGGCTCGGGGAGCTGCGGAGATTCATGTAAACGGAGCGGTGGAGAGCAAAGTGAGTGTTTCAACTTTTCAAATTAATTCCTATGAAAGTTAAGCTTCCAAAGACATGAACTGAAAATGCGCCAGACTGATCACGCGCTGTGAATGCAACCGCGAACCCCGCAATAACCTCAGCTCATGTGATGAATGTAATCCGATCCTGCTGCGTTTGTGCCGTGACACTCAATCACTCACTCACATTATATCGAACAGACACGTTCAGTTTTTAATTGTAGTGTCTCTAACTGAACTGACTTTATGAAAATGAACGCAGTGGGCAAGTGATCCAGTATTAGTAGCCATGCCTAGAGTAGGGCAACGAAGCAGTGCATTCTGGGAATTGTTGTCTTTCATCCCCATGAGACAAAAATACATTTTCTGTGTTTTCTCAGTCTAGAAGGCACCAAATTCAAAAATGATTTCACATTTCTACTACATTAATGACCCAGTTTAAATACAGATTCATCTTCCCAGCGCTGAAGTACCCCTTTAACTGAGTAAGGTCACGTCCCCCAATATTTTTTGAGTTTTTATCAGTTATATTTTGATTTTGTGTTGAACATTTTTTATTTTTCATGTCACCATCATGGTGATCAGTGTTTTCTTTGGTTGGGCAGTTTGACGACATTTTAATGTTAGTGTTTCTCTGGCTGCTGTATAAGAACATAATCATTGTGTCGAGGTTTAATTCACTGATTTTATGACTGAGTTTAATATGAGTAATATACTATTAACTTTTTTTTTATTGTGATTCTAGAAAAAGATCCAGCATGGTTTTAAACAGAAAAGGTGAATAAGGTTTCAAACCAATTGTACATTAAGCACTTTTACTCCCACAGACATCAAGAATCAGCCTATGAATATCAACAATGGTGACATGCTTCATGCCAATGCAATGCATGCTGGGAGCCATGGATGAGTTTTGCATGATGCACCCAGAATGCATTGTTAACTTGTTGCAACTTGTATGCTTGTTGTCTTGCAATTACAAATCAAATTTTCAATTCATACTAGGTTGGTCCAACAATTGCTGAACCAACTTCTTTTCACTGGTTAAGCCAACTTTTTTTGCATTTAATTGTCGAGTTAACTGAAACAATCATTAGCATACATTTTTGTGAGTTGGATTTTTTACAATGAAGACATTTTGTTGGTTGCTGCTGTTATGCTCATTTTAAACATTATGTATGTTCTGATTAGATAATACTGCTGCTTCAATAAGCATTTCAATTTCAGTAAGAAAAGAAAAATGAATTGACACTAGAAACTTGAAGTGCACATTATCAGAAGGGGTGTAAGGGTGTGGTAAGGCCAACATATATTTATTTACCCAGAACTCTCTGTGCTCATGAAGCCGGTAATAGCAGCAGGCATTTCAGACTTCAAGATGAACAAGTAGCTGGACATGGCTAGAGAAAGAGAAGGACAGCACATTATAAATACACACAATACAACACCTCACACATGCACTATAACGGCGCACAATGCAATAACACACAAATCCACTCAGAAAAGCCAAACCTTTCCACAGACAGACAGTCTTTTTGAAACCCAGAGGTCAACATTCTCTGAACTAACACTAACATGCTAACAGCCACCAATTCATTTCATATGGCCATATATACACACGCAGATGATTAACACATAGCTGATGCCATGATTGCTTTGCACTCAGACTGCAAACCTGACTGCAATTGTTCTCACACAATCACACAGTTGCTGTTGTTCTAAAGACAGAGTAAAAGAGAAAGATATTCTGTTGCTGCTACTAAACACCACACAACACACAGAATACTCACTACGGTCCACAGTGAGTAGTGAGCAGTGAGGAGAGGAAGACAAAAAGAAAGAGAGGAGAGATAGTTTTAATTTTCATATTCACTTTACACCATTCTATAGCTTTTTTTCACAGGCTAACCTGCTATGCTATATTCATGGCAATACAAAACAAAAGTTATTTAACCTCCCAATAAAATGTGTTCAAACTGAGAGAGAGCGAAAGAGAAAGAGACAATAGACTCTCTACCTTTGGGAATATCTGGTTAAGATCAAGTAACATGACCTTCTTAACAGTTTAATACAAGTGAAAGTGAAAACCTCACCGCCAATGTTCTGAATGAGAATAGTACAGGCCACCAGAATCTGCACAAAACAAAAGAAAAACATTTTACAGGAGAAACAAGGCACATTTTACATCTATGGTGAAATCCGTTTTGATGAGTACCTAGATAATGTCCACAGTTATTTATTCATATAACAAAATGAAACATTGCAGTGTATCATTCTAAATTAATCTTCAGACAAAGACAAAATCAAATAAATGCAGCATTGATTTGTCAGCTAAGTATTAGATGGGTGATATTAACCAACCTTGCCAGGTCTGCTGAAGGCTTTTTCTCCAAGCGCTTCATAAGAGTTGATGCCTAACATACATAAACACATTCAATATTGTGGGCTGGTGTCTGTTACAATGTACAATCGTGAAAGACCATTTCAGATTTTTGACCTAATGTGAAGAGTTACAGAGTATGTAAGGTAAACAGGAGTGAGTAGGGTCAAAAGAAGAGGTCAAAAGTGAGGGTGGATATTACCCGTCTTGTCACAGAGGAGCAGCAGGAGATGGATAGAATAAACAGCCAAACTGGAGACCACGAGCAACAGAATACTGTGAAAAATAAATGCAGAGTTGAAAAAACACCTAGGCCCATTGTCATCTTAGTGCAAAGAGTTACTTCTTGGGACAAAACAAATCTAGAAAATTCTTAGAAATGTGGGCGTTTCCTCCTTAATATTAAAGAATAGATCCTAGTAATTCCTAAAAAATGGTGACGGTCCAAAATTGTTAGGAGTTACTTTTAAGAGGCTTGAGAGGGTTTTTTTAGAAGTGGAGAAATGGACGAAACGTAAAGAGGGAGAAGAACTGTGTTGTACACAATGCATGACAGGGAGCTATTAAGACACTACACATTAGATTGTGTTTGTGACCGATCTTATTAGATAGAGACACACTAACATCTCTGACACAGCGCAGAAATGTCATAGTGCCAGAAATGGAAGTAATCACTACATTAACTACATTAAAATATATGGAAAAATGAAGGTTATGACAGACCCAAATCATCAGTGCTGTATAGTTGCATTTTTCCATATATGTTAATGTAGTTAATGTTAAATGTAAAAAAAAAAATCTGTAATATTGTGAAATATTATTAAAATGTAAAATAACTATTTTCTGTTTAAATAAACAGTAATAAACTGTTTTCTATTGTATATATTTTGTGAAAATATTTTGTGATTCTTTGATGAATAGAAAGTTCAAAAGAACAGTATTCATCTGGACCAGAAAGCTTTTGTGACATTGTACTACCGTTCAAAAGTTTTGGGTCGGTAAGAATTCTTTTTTTACATTTATTCAGCAAGGAACAATTCAATTGATCAAGTGACAGTATAGACATTTATAATGTTACAAAAGCTTTATATTTCAGACAAATGCTATTCTTTTGAACTTTCTATTCGATAAATAATCCTGAAAAAAAATGTACACAACTGATTTCAACATTGATAATAATAATAATAATAATAATAATAAATGTTTCCAGCAAATCAGCATATTAGAATGATTTCTGAAGGATCTTCTGACACTAAAGACTGGAGTAATGATGCTGAAAATTCAGCTTTGAATCACAGAAATAAATTTAATTTTAAAATGTATTCAAATAGAAAAAGTTATTTTAAAATCGTAAAAATATTTCACAATAATACTGGTTTTGCTGTATTTTGAATCAAATAAAGCAGCAGAGACTTCTTTAAAAAAATCTTACTGTTATCAAACTTTTGACTGGTATTATATATATGTGTGTGTGTTCATGCGGAAAAACAAAGTGAAGGCTTATTATAGACCCTATACTTAAAAGTACTCTTTTTTTCCCTTCTTGGACAACCACTGTCTTCAAAAGACTGGGTGATATCTAGCAATGGGGTCAGCCCGGCCTCCTCACTAAGAATACATTTTTTACTTTTCCTTGCTCAGTTGCTCACATAAATTGATCTCACATAAGTATAACAAACATTATATAAGATTTTCAATATTTGATCAAAAACTTAAGATTATTCCTAGAGAAACATTTTTAAAAACATCCATTAAATAATTTTCTGTGTAAAAATGTTGCCTAGTGACATTTAAAGCAGTACATTCCAACAAAATTTACATATTGGTGGTACATCGCCTTTTTTAATAAAAACAAATGAGTAAGTCTGGAGTGACCAATTCGTCATCTCGTGTAAACAGATCATGTCTACTCTTTTCATTTATGATTGGATTAAAGGGGTACTTCAGCACTGGGAATATGAATCTGTATTTAAACTCGGTCATTAATGTAGTAGAAATATGAAATTAGGTTTGAATTTGTTGCCTTCTAGACTGAGAAAACACAGAAAATGTATTTTTGTCTCATGGGGATGAAAGACAACAATTCCCAGAATGCACTTCGCTGCCCGAGGCTGCTCTAGGCATGGCTTACTGGTTTACTTGCCAACCTTGTTCATTTTCATAAAATCAGTTCAGTTAGAGACGCTACAATTAAAAACTGAACCTGTCTGTTCAATATGAGTGAGTCGATTGAATGTCACGGCCGTCACGGCACAAACGCAGCAGGATCGGATTACATTCATCACATGAGATGAGTTAAGCGCGGGATTAGCGCCTGTGGCTGCATTCACAGCGGGTGATCAGTCTGGCGCATTTTCAGATCATGTCTTTGGAAGCTTAACTATCATAGGAATTCATTTGAAAAGTTGAAACACTCACTTTGCTCTCCACCGCTCTGTTTACATGAATCACCGCAGCTCCCCAAGCCGAGTGCTGTGAGTGCAATGTTTAAAACATGTGGAAATAGCGCCCACTGCTGGCTGTAGTCTTTAGCCTCTGGACAAAAACTCCTCAGATGATGCAAAATGACGATATTTGCACCATCGGAGGAATTTTTCCAGAAATAAAATACATAATTCTCTCGTCTCAGGGTCATATGAGGGGGGAAAGTACGATAATTTGAATATACTCCTGGGTTTCTACTGATACAAAGCTTAATGCTAATCGCTGAAGTAACCCTTAACTTCATATAACTTATTATTAACACAGCTAGATGCACGCATCAAAATAATTGTCTGTGTTAATCAACATTATGCCACAAATGTTGACAACAAAGCTGAAATTGTATTGAATCTGGAAGATTGTGTGCATGTACCTGAATCCGATAATGCCCGTATTGGCCATGGCATACGAGAGACCCAGGATTCCACTACCCATGATAGCATTCATCAGATTAAAGGCAGAAGACATGAAGGACGCACCTCTAACCTGAACAGCCTGCGAGGAAGATAAATGCAACAGAAATTAGACATGACAGTGCAGCTCACGATGGAACAAACCGAGGCTAAATAAATCCTAGGCAAGAGACAAAGCATGCACAACGAATGTCATTACTGTCTGCTTACACACTGCATTACTGAAAGCACAAAGGGAAGCGAAATCTTTGCAAAGAAAAAAAAATTGCCTAAGATCAGCATGTGATGATGTGAAAATGTCAAGAAAGCATGAGGCAGCAGATGACATGATGTGAAATGCACATACTCTTTCTATTTCCAGCACAGCTAACAGATATAATACCATGTGTAAATTCAAATAGAGCACTGTGAATGTAGAGTTGAGACACATTTGCACATTTATTTACTTTGACATGTCACATACAATGTATTCATTCATTCATTCATGCCCTTGTAAAACACAATTTTATACTGTGCTAAAAAAAATGAAGCTTATTATTATCTAGATTAATATTATTATTGGGCATTTTTATGAAAATGTGAGATTTTTGAAAACGATTCTTGAACATTTTAAACATTCTTTCAGGTAAAGAATGCTTTAAGTGCTTTTGGGAAGCAGCTGAGACATTTTAATAAGAAAAAGAATAAATTATGGTAACAGGGTTGACAACATGAGGACAACTTCATTTCATTTTAATATATTATGATGTCCTCTAAAAACAAAAAAAATATAATCATATAATATATAATAAATACATAAATTATAATAGTTACAAAAGCCAATTTCCCCTGCATAAGTAAAAAAAAAAGCATGCTTTGCCAAATCATAATTATGACATAAGTCTACATTATGAGGTCACAATTATAAGATAATAACTCAGAAAAAGTAAATTATAAGATAAATTATGACAATTATGGGATACAAAGTCAAACATTGACATAAAAAAATTATATATCATAACTATAAAAAGGTGACATTTTAAGATAAGCCACAATGCGATAAAAAGAAGAAATGTTATGTTATGAATATGATGATTTGTCTCATAATACCACTTAGAATCTAATATTTCCCACTTCTTGTCATAATTCACCAAACCATTAACTTTTTTCTCATGAGGCGGAAATGGGCTTCTATACATAAGTAATAAGTTTATATATTATAAAACATAATAAACCAGTGTCATTTTCATTGTTAGACATTATTTACACATTCATGAGGGACAGAAAATGCCCCCTTCGTTCTTCTTGTTCTGGTTCTTCTTTTTCCTGAGAAATGACAGGCTGTGATTTAACGTTACCTGGGCTAACAGCGGTCGGCTCTCCTCTCCGATGGGCTCATACTCGCTCACCGTCTGGACGCTGTAGTTTGCGCCGTTTTTCCCCATGTTCCACAGTGTAGTGTTTTTTTACTCTTCTGCATTGACCTAAAGTCAGCCACTCGCGGCTCCGTCAGTACATGTGGCCGGCTCTCACACCACCGGCTTCAGAGAAACACAAACACAGCAAACGTAAACACCGCTTTTCACGTGATTATGGACGGACGGTCACATGTCTTTTCATGATGCACTTCACAGACCAATCACGTCTCGCACAGCGGTCGCTTAGAAATGACGTACTGAATGTAAACGCGTTTTCGCATGGCAGCTGTCTGGAGAGGGTGAGCTATTTATTATATTAAACTTAAGGTTCTATGTTGAGAACATTTTGTAGTTTATTACCAGGCGTAGATAACATTCTGCTTCTTCAAATAGGGATTTATATAGACTGTTATGTGTATGCATTCATGAAGGTTGTAATTTGTTTTTTCATTAGACACTTTTGTACAGGGCATGACCTCTCTCTCTCTCTCTCTCTCTCTCTCTCTCTCTCTCTCTCTCTCTCTCTCTCTCTCTCTCTCTCTCTCTCTCTCTCTCTCTCTCTCTCTCTCTCTCTCTCTCTCTCTCTCTCTCTCTCTCTCTCTCTCTCTCTCTCTCTCTCTCTCTCTCTCTCTCTCTCTCTCTCTCTCTCAGATCTGGCAGACTTTTGTTCCTTGTGCAGAAACATCACAGTTTCATCTCTCTGCCTCAAAATTTAAATCAGTTTGCAAGAATTTCCCTCCAGTTTTCCACTGTGGTCCATTATCAGAGAGCAATGACTGACCAACCCCAGACATCAACTGATCTGGGGCTCTACAAACCCCCTCCCACCGTCCGAGGAATGACAGAACTGGACCGGGCTGCTTTCAGTCAGACAGTCAATGTTCCTGCCATACGGATACCAACCAACGTTCTCAACAAAGTGGTGAAGAGTTTAAAGAAAGTGGCACTGCAGAGGCCAGGACTCAAACGGGTCGTGGATGAACACAATGAAGATGGTAATAAAGATCGTAGTAATGGAGAACATCGGCTTCTGCTACTGGATCCGAACAGCATTACATCTACAGATTCATTTGGCAGCGAGGAGGCAGAAGCTCTGAAAGCGTATGGGGTGCCTCAGGAGATCCAGAGATACGAACTGAAACTCACCTATGAGAACCTTAATAGTGAAGAGATACTGCGAGCTGTACTTCCTGAAGGACAGGATGTGACGTCAGGATTTAGCAGAGTGGGCCACATCGCCCACATGAACCTGAGAGACCACCAGCACCCCTACAAAAAACTGATTGGTAAGAAGAGATATGAACCAATAAATCACCTGTATGACTGACTTTCTTCTGTGAAACACAAATGTGTTTGTTTTGGTCCAAATATTTATAATCTGTGCGGTTCTATTTTGTTTGGCCCAAACGTTGTTTTATATATATATATATATATATATATATATATATATATATATATATATATATATATATATATATGTATATATATATATATATATGTATATGTATACTATATTTTTTGTTTTCATTTTAATTTTGAGTTACATTTTTAGTAATATTCTTAAATGCCATCGTCATATTTGTTAGTTTTTTATATTATCATTTTAGGTTTCATTTATCTTTATTTCGGTTTTAGTTTTTACTTATTTTCAGTTAATAATTTTAATTATTCATCTTATTTCAGTTAGTTTTTAATTTAGTTTTTTTTTTTTAATCTAATATTTCTCTAATATATAGCATTAGTTAACTATATTAATCCTGGTTTGGAGTGACTTGAAGGTGGGTAAATTGACAAAGTTCACCCCAAAATGAAAAATCACTTTAAGGTTAAATGTGTTTTGTCTTTTCAAGACTATTGTGGCAGAGATTTGATTCTACAATAATGAGCAGTCATGAAATCATTTGCTAAGGTGTCTTGCCACAAACAAACTTTGTGTTTTGTTCTAGGTCAAGTAATTATAGATAAGAACCCCGGCATTACCTGCGTGGTCAACAAGACCAACACCATTGATTCCACTTACAGGAACTTTCAAATGGAGGTTTTGGCAGGCGAGAATAACATGGTGGCAAAGGTGAGTTCACCAAATATATATAAACATTAAGTATTAAAGGTACATCTGTCTGTAATCTACCTTTTTTCACCTCACAGGTACGAGAGAATGGTGTATTTTACGAGTTTGATTTCTCTCGAGTGTACTGGAACCCTCGACTGAGCACCGAACACGAGCGCATCGTTGCCCTCCTTCAGCGCGGCGATACTGTAGTAGACGTTTTCGCTGGGGTCGGTCCGTTCACGATCCCAGCGGCCCGACGGGGCTGCGAGGTCCTTGCTAATGACTTGAACCCGGAGTCCTTCCGTTGGCTCCAGCACAATGCTAAGCTCAACAAGGTTGACCGAAAGATAACATCGTTTAACATGGATGGACGGGACTTCATTCGGGGACCGGTCCGGGAGCGCCTGCCTGCTCTAATGAAGGGATCGCAAAAGATTCACGTGGTGATGAATCTCCCCGCACTGGCTCTCGAGTTCCTTGATGCTTTCAAAGGTCTGCTGGGTCCAGAGCCAGATCAGAATCTTTCCTGCCAGGACGACAACCTGCCTCAGGTGCATTGCTACGGATTCTCCAAGGAAGATGATGCTCAGAGGGATGTAGTGGAGCGGGCAGAGGCAAGTTTAAAGATTTCCCTGAAAGGACAATGTTCTGTACACCTGGTGAGGAACGTGGCACCAAATAAGGAGATGATGTGTGTGAGTTTTACCCTGTCGAGAGGGGTTCTGTACGGCGCACACACCCAAGACAGAGGTAAGAGACTATCACACTCACTAGGGTCATTTGGTAGCAGTAGCAAAGGGGTCCTTGATTATGATTTCACTTTTTTAACTTTAGTTAGTGTGTAATGTTGCGGTTTGAGCATAAACAACATCTGAAAGAAATCGCTTTTTAAGAACTATAACAAGCTTCTTCCTGGGTTGGTGACATCACAAACCGTAACATTTACATAAACCCGGGAACAAAGGGAGTGAGGCAATGTTGGGCTGCTTTAGAGAAGAGGAAGAGTTGTTGTAGTAGAGCACATTTAGGAGTCGGCTCAAGCTGTCATATCCGTCTTTTCACATTTATTTTAATACAGTACGTAACGTAAATACAATGGCATGTCATAAAAGCAAGATGACAACATAAGTTATAAACGTAACTAAACTAAACTCATATCTATCTTTATGCAGCATGTATTCTCTGGCTCTTTTTTTGTCATGATTTTAGATTATCATGACAATATGCTAATCAATGACTTGAAGACAGTTAACTCCACATCAGCTACATCAATTCATCAACTACCCATTCAGAAACATCCTGTTGCATTTTACATGTTGTCACTTCTTCTCGAGTCTCTCCATCATTGTCCGACTCCGGTTTGAACATAAAAGGCTGAACAGTTTCAGAGATTTTCAGTGTGTCTGCGTGAGGTAATCGGAGCTGCTAACAGAGCTCTTGAAGCTCCACCCTCTTCTTGAAAGGGGGCAGCAGCTCATTTGCATTTTAAAGAGCTAAAACTTCACATACACACTCTGGGGTCATCAGAGACCTATTTTACATCTTGTAAAAGGGGGCATAATAGGATCCCTTTAAAACATGAAATAAAGATAGTGTTGGTGGGTCATTTCTGCTGTACTAAAATATCTCTTTTCTCCACAGACAGTTCAGAGGAGCCGTGTCCTAAGAAACAGAAGTGTGAGGATTTGTCCGCCTGAATATACTCAGTGTTTGCTAATTTGCCTATTAAAATGGTTTGTATTTTATTTTTTGTCCTTTTAATTTTTTTTAAAATAAAATATTTCATGTGTGGGTGAACACTGGATTTCTTTGAAACGATCACACAACCAACACTGATACAAATACTTTTTTGTTTGTTTATTTAACTGAAGCAGCATTACAAAAATAACAAAACTGATCAACAAAAATATCTGTACACCTATTAAAGCTTATGTCAACATAAACTTCACATAGGCCTTCTGAAGGGGCCGTATTCAGAAAGTCCTCCACAGGAATCTTTCCCATGCGTCCAAACACTCGCAGACTTTCTCTTTGCTTGTGAGTGAGTCTTTAGGTAGACTGATGAACAGGTGGCGTGTAAGTGGCTCTAGTTTTGTAAAGTCACAAGGGGAAGAGGCCACTGAAAGCATCCTGGATGGCGCGATGGCAGGCCAGTCCTGATGTGTAACCACCAGCTTGATCCTGAGGAGACGCTGTGCGCACATGATTCAGATACCTGCACACAGAGAGGATGATTAGCTAGAACAGTAGGTTCCCCAATAATGGCTTTGAGTATAATCTGGTTAATCCTCTAGAGGGAGCAGCTCTCATGGATTTCACAATGACAAGAACCAATTTCATTTTATAAGAAAAATAAAATGCCAACTGTTGTTACTAGAATTATACTTTGTAAATGTAATGTAATATGATATACACTACCTTTAAAGGTTGTGGTCAGTAAGATTGTTGTAGTGTTCTTGAAAAAGTCTAATGCTCAAGAAGGCTTAGAGACTTCTATTTATTTGATTAAAAATACAGTATAAACAGTATTAATGTGAAATCATTTTAAATAACTTTCCTATTTTAATATTAAAATGTAAATTTCAGAAAAGTTCAAATTAACAGCGTTTATTTAAGAGTAGAAATATTTTCTAACATAAACATTAGGCCTATAATTGTCACTTTTTATCAAATGAATGCATCCTTTGCTGAATAAAATCTTAATTTCTTTTTTAAAAAAAACAAAGACTGACTCCAAAATTTTGAATCGTAGTGTTTATTACTTAAAGGGATAGTTCACCCAAAAAAAATAAATTCTGTAATTTCCTCACCGTATGAATTTCTATCTTCTGCTGAACACAAAAGAAGAGATTTATAAGACTGGGGGTAACCAAACAGTTGATGGACCCTGTAATATTTTTTCTTCCACACTAAAGTCAATGGGGCACATCAACTGTTTGTTTTACGACATTCTTTAAAATGTCTCTTTTGTGTGTGTGTTCAGCAGTAACAAAGAAATTCATACGTTGAGTAAATGACATAATTTTACATTTTGGGTGAACAATCCCTTTCAGCAACAAAATGTGTATAGGAATGTAGTTGTTTAACTAAAAACTAAAAAATCAAAATGAATATGTAACAATTTATCAAATATTTAATTTCTTTGTATCTATATATTTTTTACTAAAGCGACAACTGCCTGTTACCCACAAACCACTAGGACATCAGAAACCTAATGCTTGTGGGTGAGACTCTGAGATCTCACACTAGCCCAGCACCCTTAAAACACTCAGCAGCTGGAGTCCACAGCGGCCATTCATTATAAGAGAACTGAAAATTACATGTAAACTGATACTACAGTGAGAGGGAGAGAACGATGGAGAGAGAGAGAGGGAAGGGGAGGAGAGGGATAGAGAGGGTCAGGTATCATCAGAAACACTTAAGCTCCTCTCAGCTTCACACGCTTTCTAAACAAACAGAGATTACTGAAGCGCTGGACCATGAGCTAATGCACACAGAATGCTGCTTCAGTTCTCCATCATTAATCCACAAAACACACACATATTTCCACAAGTGAATCACGGTCATCACTTTTAATCCATATTCTATTGCTTTTAGTTTTTCCTGAACTACTCAAGACAATTGATGATCGGAACAATAAAAAAATATAGAAGGAACAGCAAGAAAATGATATGTTTGGGTTGTAACAAAATTCACTAAAATTGCTTTATTCAAAATCTGATTCAGATGTTTGAAATAACAAAACAAAAAAAATAATTAGAATTCTGGATCTTTAAAAAGAAAAGTGAACAAAGTCCTATTTGAAAAAAGGCTTGACCGTCAGAAAATATTGTATGTCCACCTCAGATGGTCAAACTTATATATATACTTATATATACATACATACATACATACATACATACATTTTAGATTCATTGCACACCAACTGAAATATTTCAGGTCTTTTATTGTTGTAATACTGATGATTTTGGCATACAGCTCATGAAATCTCAAAAAATTAGCATATCATGAAATGGTTCTCTAATCGAGCTATTAACCTAATCATCTGAATCAACTAATCAACTCTAAACACCTGCAAAAGATTCCTGAGGCTTTTAAAAACTTCCAGCCTGGTTCATTACTCAAAACCGCAATCATGGGTAAGACTGCCGACCTGACTGCTGTCCAGAAGGCCATCATTGACACCCTCAAGCGAGAGGGTAAGACACAGAAAGACATTTCTGAACGAATAGGCTGTTCCCAGAGTGCTGTATCAAGGCACCTCAGTGGGAAGTCTGTGGGAAGGAAAAAAAACGCTGCACAACGAGAAGAGGTGACCGGACCCTGAGGAAGATTGTGGAGAAGGACCGATTCCAGACCTTGCAGATTGTGGAGAAGGACCGATTCCAGACCTGCAGAAGAAGTGGACTGAGTCTGGGTAGAAACATCCAGAGCCACCGTGCACAGGCGTGTGCAGGAAATGGGCTACAGGTGCCGCATTCCCCAGGTCAAGCCACTTTTGAACCAGAAACAGCGGCAGAAGCGCCTGACCTGGGCTACAGAGAAGCAGCACTGGACTGTCACTCAAATTTTGCATGTCGTTGAAATCAAGGTGCCAGAGTCTGGAGGAAGACTGGGGAGAAGGAAATGCCAAAATGCCTGAAGTCCAGTGTCAAGTACCCACAGTCAGTGATGGTCTGGGGTGCCATGTCAGCTGCTGGTGTTGGTCCACTGTGTTTTATCAAGGGCAGGGTCAATGCAGCTAGCTATCAGGAGATTTTGGAGCACTTCATGCTTCCATCAGCTGAAAAGCTTTAAGGAGATGAAGATTTCGTTTTCAGCACGACCTGGCACCTGCTCACAGTGCCAAAACCACTGGTAAATGGTTTACTGACCATGGTATTACTGTGCTCAATTGGCCTGCCAACTCTCCTGACCTGAACCCCATAGAGAATCTGTGGGATATTGTGAAGAGAAAGTTGAGAGACGCAAGACCCAACACTCTGGATGAGCTTAAGGCCGCTATCGAAGCATCCTGGGCCTCCATAACACCTCAGCAGTGCCACAGGCTGATTGCCTCCATGCCACGCCGCATTGAAGCAGTCATTTCTGCAAAAGGATTCCCGACCAAGTATTGAGTGCATAACTGAACATAATTATTTGAAGGTTGACTTTTTTGTATTAAAAACACTTTTCTTTTATTGGTCGGATGAAATATGCAAATTTTTTGAGCTGTATGCCAAAATCATCAGTATTAAAACAATAAAAGACCTGAAATATTTCAGTTGGTGTGCAATGAATCTAAAATATATGAAAGTTGAATTTTTATCATTACATTATGGAAAATAATGAACTTTTATCACAATATGCTAATTTTTGAGAAGGACCTGTGTATATATATGTATATATGTGTGTGTATATATATGTATATATGTGTGTGTATATATATGTATATATGTGTGTGTATATATATGTATATATGTGTGTGTGATATATATATATATATATATTTCTTTTAAAGATGCATCTAGCTTGTTTGCGACCAAATGTTGGTCTTGTAGTTATTAAAAAAAAACGTACACAACTGTTCAAAAGTTTGGGATCGGTAAGATTTGTTTTTCAAAGAAGCTTTTATACTCATTAAGGCATTTTGTTTGATCACAGTAAAACAGTAATATTGTGAAATAGTATGGCTATTTAAAATCACTGTTTTTTATTTAAATTTATACCATAGTCTGTCTGAATACTCTAATCTGATTGTCTAGAAGGTGTACAATTGTTTAATGCACAGTTAGTTCCAAGTCAGTTTAATCACCTTAATGCAAAGATTTCATTGAAGCACACACACACACACGAAAATAAAAGTAATTTTTACCCTTCCGGTCAAATATTGTGCTGCAAAAATCAATAACAGCTTGATGAACAGCTTGTCAATGCTGGAAACTGAGCATGGTAAAAGCAGGATAATCCACGGCTAGCTGTGCACTCCACATCGAGTGGTTCTTTGCCTCCATGCCATGCATTAAAATCGTTTAAAGCACAGCTATTGCTGTGGATTATCCTTACATATTTTAAAATATAATTTATTACTATGATGGCAAAGCTAAAAATTTTAGCAGCCATTACTCTAGTCTTCAGTGTCACATGATCCTTCAGAAATCATTCTAACATTGCTGATTTGGTGGTCAAAAATGTCTAAATGTGACAGCTATGCTTATTATTTTGTAAGTTTATTACAAAGTTTTTTGTAACAATGTAGAAGTCTTATCCTTGCTGGATAAAAGTAATCATCTCTTTTTTTTTTTAAACGTACTGGATCCACATTTTTTAACAGTTGTGTATATTTTTGGTAATTAAGATAAGTTAATAATAATAATACATATTTTGACATGAATGAAACACCTGAAGGGAAGAAAAGATATAGAAGAAAATTGGAAGGTTTTTTGAGAAGTGACTAATGTGAGGGTTTGGACAATGACTAAAATGTTTGAGAGGATTTTATTGGCTGTCTGACTCTGGCTCCAGCTCTCTGATATATCCTTCATAAGATTGACATATTGTTGACATTGCTCATGTAGTCAAACAGATGATATCAGGGTTGAAATTTTGACATGAACCGAACAGTGTTTTTAGTTAAACCACACAGCTGTATCAGCGCTGACACACTGTGGTGGCGATGATGTGCGTGTTCTCCGTCAGCGGGATCTGTGTTTTATGCCATACCGCATGTGTGTGTGTGTGTGTGTGTGTGTGTGTGTGTGTGTGTGTGTGTGTGTGTGTGTGTGTGTGTGCGTGTGCCATACCGCGTGTGTTCATGGCCCTTTCAGGATTCAGCACAGAAATGTTCCCATCAGAAAAAATAGAGGAAACTCTCAAGCAGCTGCTATACAATCTGTCATTTTAACAGGGTCAGTGTCACACACACATTCCTCAAACAGATCCGGTTGCCCGCACTGCTATGTCGGACACACATCTACCAAACTACAACTCATCCACAGCATAAATATCCTCATCAGAGTTCAGAGAGCAAACTCATCTATGCAGGAGCCAAGAGTCGACCTGGGATCCTCCAGGGCATAACACGTCATTAAAACCTACTGGTCCAAAGGTACATTGCTGTTTACAGAGGCAGCCTGTGTCCAAAATGCATGAAGACACAAATCATGGTTTATGTTGAAAAGAGAGATGGCAACAACAAAGTCTGAATGAGGTGAACGAAAACACGCTTGGGAGATCATGTGTTTAAGCATTCCTTGTACAAAGAAAAAGCCACACCAATGCGAAATGCAAAATTCAAATCTCAAATCTGTGAATTTAGAGAGAGAGAAGGTGAACAAGTTTAGTTTGTCCATCCATTATCCATAATCTGCCCTCGGGGGATGGTTTTAAACTCTCTCTTGCTACCTCAGAAACAGGAGCCATTTGCAAGCCAAATTTACTTTTGAAGCCAAGGCCAGAATCTTTGTTTTAGGCTTGTTTGCATATGCAAATTTCAAATCAGGCCCCTCAAAATGAAAAAAATGAAAACAAAAAAAACAGACCGAGAGAGATGGATGGAAGACGTGTCTGTAGTAATTGACCCTTCGAACCCTACATTCTTACAGTTGGAACTAATTCACACTAGAAATGGCAAGTATTTTATAAAACAGATGGTCTGGACAATCCACCACTTATGATAACATCTTTTTTAGCAGTGTAAAGCATACTAAAAACTAGGTAGGTTTATATCTCATGAACTAGATCGTCTAGCAGACTGATGAATTACCTTTAAAAAAAGTCTGCTTAACAAAAATGTGTGCTTAACATTTTGATCCCACTTTATATTAGGTGGCCTTAACTACTATACTTACATCAAAAAATAAGTACAATGTACTTATTGTGTTCATCCTGTATTGTAAAACACTTCTGCTGATATTGAGGTGGGACAGGTGTGGTGGTATGGGTACGTTTAGGGGTAGGGGTAGGTGTAAGGGAAGTGTCAACAGTGTAATTATAAATGCAACTACAGAAATTAATTACAGATGTAATTACATGCAGGTAATTTTTATAATGTAATTACAATGTAAAAACATGTACAGTGGGGCAAAAATGTATTTAGAGAACCATGCGAGGGGTCTAGTGGATGACCTGCAGAGAGCTGGGACTAAAATAACAAAGGCTACCATAAGTAACACACTTCGCCACCAGGGACTCAAATCCTGCAGTGCCAGACGTGTCCCCCTCCTTATGCCAGTACATGTCCGGGCCCGTCTGAAGTTTGCTAGAGAGCATTTGGATGATCCAGAAGAGGACTGGGAGAATGTCATATGGTCAGATCAAACCAAAATAGAACTTTTTGGTAAAAACTCAACTTGTCGTGTTTGGAGGAGAAAGAATGTTGAGTTGCATCCAAAGAACATCATACCTACTGTGAAGCATGGGGGTGGAAACATCATGCTTTTTTTCTGCAAAGGGACCAGGACGACTGATCCGTGTAAAGGAAAGAATGAATGTGCCCATGTATCGTGAGATTTTGAGTAAAAACCTCCTACCATCAGCAAGGGCATTGAAGATGAAACGTGGCTGGGTCTTTCAGCATAACAATGATCCCAAACACACCACCCTGGCAATGAAGGAGTGGCTTCGTAAGAAACATTTCAAGGTCCTGGAGTGGCCTAGCCAGTCTCCAGATCTCAACCCCATAGAAAATCTTTGGAGGGAGTTCAAAATCCGTGATGCCCAGCGACACCACTTGAAAACTTGAAGTGTACCTATGATGAAAATGACAGGCCTCTCTCCTCTTTTTAAGTGGGAGAACTTGCACAATTGATGGCTGTCTAAATAGTTTTTTCTCCCATTGTATGTACACAATAAGTGCATTGTATCAAATGATTAATTAAAATGTTAGTACATAGTTGTTAAGGCCACCTAATATAAAGTGGGTCCAAAATTTTACCATACACAAGTAGTAATAGAACTGTAGTTTTACAACTGGCTATATTCGCAATATCTCTTGTATGTTTTCCACTGAAATACACAATAATCAACCAGGCTCATGTTGAAAAACACAATAAAGCTACTGACCCTGTCCACACATGCTCCCTCTTCTGACCTGCTGATGGATTACTTCCTGTCTGGCACATGATGACTTCCTGTATGGCAAAGTGTGTTTCTATAGAAAATAGTCTAAACATTGGCATGGTGATGAAAGTTTTTTTCATGTTGATGAAAGGTTTCAATTCTGAAACTCGCACACCCAATTACCTATTTTGTTTTAACGAAATACTGCATTAAACTTGCATTTAGATTTTTGGACCTCACTGCATAAGCACAAGCTGTGTCCTGTCCAATAACTAATGTCTCTTAAACTAATTACCTTATCCAAAACTCTGCAGACATGCCTCCAAATTCACCAGAGACATCACTCAACACTGACTGAAAATGTGTGTGTGTCCTGAGAGTGTTTGAATAGAAGATTACGGATCTATCAAGGGGGACTTGTACAGACAAACTTTGAAATGCATTTATATGCAAACTTGTAAGAGTAGAGAGACATATTAAGGCACTGCTATTTCCCAAAATGTGGGGGGACGAACTACTGCTTTATTCATGCAACACACACACACACTGTGTGTGTAGAGAAAAGGAAACTTCAACCCAATCACCCCCTTTCAAGACACACACACAGCTGTCTTTAATAAAATGCCCCACCCAATCTGTATTTATACAGGTACAGAACAGGGACGGACACATAGGATGGGGTTCGCCCCGGGGGGGGAGAGAAGGAAGTGAATACATACATGACCCTCCAAAAACACAAACCAATCCAAAATAAATCTCCACTAACTCAATGTCAAAACACACTAAGACAAATAGCAAAAAACAATCTGTCTCTCTGTCAACCTCACACACACATACACACACAAACATTTAGAGTCTCGTCCACTCTCGACTTCAAAAGACTGAAGCTGGACAAATTCTTTGATGCAACTGAGGAAAGAAAAAGACGGAGAAAAAGAAACAAAGAGAGAGACTGATCCACCCTATCGTCTCTTTTCATAACCCTCACTCTTTTTCTTCTCCTGTCTTCTGCTTTTCAGCTCAAACCACATCATAAGATCCTCTGCTGAAGATTCCAGTGTGTATCTATCTGTGTGTGTGGGTTCAATAAAAGTTAAGCTCTATCAACGGCATCTGTGACAGAAACACATTTACAATGAAAGTCTGTGAGGCAATTTTTGCATTTTTGCCCCATAGACTTCAACTGCAAGTGTATGACTTAGAATTGCATTTAGAAATCCTTAAAAAAACATACTTAAAGGGATTGTTGACCAAAAAGTTGTGATATATAAATAAGTCTATTTAATTAATAAACTTTAATTCAACTTAAATTAACACTAAATTAATTTAATTAAAACAAAAAATTATCACATGATGGAACCCCTAAGAAGTTCTAGAAGTTACGGTTCTATATAAAACATTTTCTTCTTTGAGTGTAGTCATTAGTAGACTATTTAAAGCTTATTTATCATGGAGTGGGTCGCATCATGGGAGCAGATATGTTGAGATTATTAAAACATTATTGTATGGGTAGGGTATAGAAAATATGAAATTAAAATCTTTGATTTTCAGAATGAAAATCATTGCATCAATGCTTATCACTAGTAAAGATTCTAAGACTGTGTGTTTGAAAAGAGTGAGTGTGTCTTACAGAGAAAGTCAAACTTAAGTGAAGCGTGAAACTGCAAGCATTGCTAAAATGTCAGCAGACTTCCTGTTTATCCTGGGAGCAGTGCACCATGGGAGATGTGGTTTATTTGTTTGAATAAAGTCATTTATCTCTGTCAAACACATGCATTTTCACTGACAGAAAGGGGAGAGAGAAGGTACAACAAATAAAAAACTAACCCTATGCATGAATATTTTTTATTTTTTTATTTAATGAAATGTAGTCTGTTCATCATTGCCCATTAATTTAATGACATACTGAAAATAATATAATTAATATAATATAATATATAATTAATATAATATATATAATTAATGTACTATAATGTAATAATTAATATAATATAATATAATTAATATATGACCAGGGTCTCTACTAATAGCGAAACTAAGTTTATCTGCTTCAAGAACAGCGCTGTTATTGAGAGAGAGAGAGAGAGAGAGAGAGTGAGAGAGACAGAGAGACAAAGAGAGAGAGAAAATGTGCTTTCCGTACATAATAAAACGTAATTTGTGACATTTTTTTTGTACAAATTGAAATAATTTGTCATTTGTATCCTATTGTATACTGCATTTAATAATAATATATAATATAATGTAATGCAATAAAATGTAAATAATGTAATATAACTAATATAATATAATAAATCACATTAGCAAAATGCAATTTTGCAATGATTCTTACCCTTGTCTGCCCAAGTGATCCAGTTCTGGAACGGGTGGTCCGTATGTGTCAATGTACAGAGGCTGATAGACGTACAACACCTCTTCCACACGAGACACGGATGCCAAAGACACGGTCTGACCCTAAAGGAAAGAGACAGACAGAAACACACATTTTAGCAGTGTTTTGGCACTACAAATGGACAGATTTTGTAGTCAATAAAAACACTGCTTAACTAAATTTTAGATAGATACCCTCCCTCAAAAACCCCACCCTCCAAACCAAACACGTGCATTGAGATCACTTGGGATTGGTTAAGTGTTCTGATTGGCTAAAAAGGCATGGGCTGCTCCCCTGACACGTTTTACAGGGCCGTCACAGAGACAAGTGTAATTCCTTAGGACAACCATCAAGGAAGTAGGTACATTTTATATATATATATATATATATATATATATATATATATATATATATATAGAAAAAAATGTACCTACTTCCTTGATTTGTGTCCTTAAAATGTTAGATTCAATTTCACAATATATTACTTTTGGTTACATTTTCTGATAACTAACTTATCTATCTTACTCTATTTTATTTATTGTATTTATTTATTTCACATTATGGTTTTATTTACCACCATTTGAGGTGAGAGTATTTAACACACTCATTGAGTTTAAATGGAACATTTCATGTAGATTACCTCATTTAAACACAACTAACAGATATTCAGTCTGAGATGAAGTCACACACATAAATGCATTAGCGCCAACAAACACACACACATCCCTCTATGGATCCAGATCCAAGCAGGGGATCTAAAGATGTATGACAACATCACTCACTGCCAACACACACACACAAGGGAGACTGTACTTGCTGGAGACAGACAGAAACCACAGCATTGAGGGAGTGTGAGCGTGAGTGTAGAGGGAATTTCCATGGGAGAGCTTCTCTTTACTTTGGCCTGAAAGTACTGAATGCATTTAAACAGCAACAAAAAAGCAAAGTAAAATAATGGAAGACATAACAAGGAGAGAAAAAGAGAGCGAAACAACAGAGATTCAAGTAAACAGCGGGTGAAAATGAGCACTAGTGAGGGGAGTTTTATGACATGTACATTGAACATTAAACATTAATTATTCCTCAAACATTCCTGAGTGTGAGCATCTTAAATACACAATCAAGGTCCAAAATAAATTTTTTGCAACACTAGACAATGGTGAGTGAATATGGCAAAATGATATTGGGCGTAACTTACATATATATATATATATATATATATATATATATATATATATATATATATATATATATATATATATATATATATATATATATATATATATATATTATAACTAACATACATATATATATATATATATATATATATATATATATATATATATATATACATATACATATATATATATATATATATATATATATATATATATATATATATATATATATATATATATGTATGTATGTATGTATGTATGTATGTATGTATGTATGTATGTATGTATGTATGTATATATATATATATATATATATATATATATATATATATATATATATGTATGTATGTATGTATGTATGTATGTATGTATATATGTATGTATATATGTATATATATATATATATATACATACATACATACATACATACATACATACATACACACACATTCAAGCAAGGAAGGACACATCAATCAAAAGACAGTAAAGACATTTATAATGTTACAAAAGATTTTTATTTCAAATAAAAGCTGTTTTTTATGTATCCTTAAATAAAGATTCTAAGCATCAAATCAGCCTATTAGAATGATTTCTGAAGGACCATGTGATGCTAAAGCCTAGACTTTTCTGAACATTCAAGAATAAATAACAGTTATTTTAAATTGTAATATCTCACAATATTACAGTTTTTACTGTATTTCCAAATCAATAAATGCTGCCATGGTGAGCATAACAAAAATATTTTACAGATATATAAAAAAAATTAACTGACCCCAAACTTTTAAACAATAACATATATATTCTAAAATAAATGTTGTTATTTTTAAAGTTATTGGTCTGCAAGCCATTTTATTTACTCACCAAAAACAATTTGTATTTGCAATGGACATTGAGGACATTGCATAGACTTCCATTGATTTTATATCAGGTTAATGATATTTTCTATCCCTAACCCAATCCCTATCCCTAAACCTATCAATCCCAGAAACGTGCAAAACAATAGATTTAAATAAAAACCTGTTTTGGCCTTTCTAACTAGTGAGGACCAGTCAAATGTCCTCACTAGTCAGTTGTCATAATATTTTACTATATAAGTGAGGACATTTGGCTCCTCAAAAGTATAGCCAAACAAGGCACACACACAAGTTCTTAAACATTTTATATAGCAGTTCAAATGTACAAAAAGTTGGTGGTTTATAATGAACTTAAAATAACAAACATAAATTCTCTTGTCTACCCAGGTTGTTCCAATTTCACTTCTCGCACACAAACACAATCTAAAGATTTCCATGTCAACACATACACACCATCCCACCATAGATTACCCTGTCAACAGCCTGATACCAGTGGAAAACTCATCAGAACTCTGTCACATACACACACACACACACATCACAGTAAACCACTACCAAATCTTTACCAACTCAAACATCAATGAACATCTGCACTCAACATTCATTTGAGGTGTTGTGTGCGTATATATAAAGAAACGCTGCTGATGCTGTGCATGTTGAGTGACTATAGATACATATTCACTCCCCAGCGTCTCTAAAACAGAGCTGCTGGCTCGATCCATCTTCATTACTGTGCGGGGGTGGGGAGGGAAGGAAATCCCTGAGCTGAAACACCCCTCCAGTTGTCTGTGCATTCAGGGTTTCGCTCCGAGCAGTTACACACTGTTTAACAGGGCCTTATGTTCAAATCAATCATAAATCTGCAGCATTTCCACATTCAGTGCAGTCCAGCGCTCTAACCTCACCCCTGCCTGGGCAGTGAATCAGTCCGTATGTTTGACATTAACACATAGTAAACATCATTTTACGAGGTGGACTTGAATTTTACATTATTAAAATAAACTGTCTCCCCTGGTTCTACATTTTAGACTTCTGTCTTGGGAAGCACAGGACATTTTGACTGGCACAGGAAAGGCACCACGATGCAATGGCTCATTTGATTGTTCATTCTGCGGGTGTGATAATTTTCTTCACCAAACCAACAAACACCGGTTATTATTTCTGAGGTGTGTTTGTCTTGCTTCTTGCCAACAGTCAGCTACAAGTATCAACCAGAATGTGTGGACTGAATTTGGAAAATTCGGTTATAAACTATTCCTTCTCAAAGTTGATTTGGGAAGAAGACCAAAAAAAGGCTTTGTTTCCTAAACAGATACATAATCTTAAAGGGAACTATAAACAATTCTGTAGGGCACCAAAAACAGTCATAACTTAGTTTTACTGACCATGATTAAAAATAAATTTATTTGTTACTGTACCTTTAAGACTTTATGTAAATGACTGTTATGCTATTCTCCTCCAGTGTAGTACACACTGTCGGACACCAGATCGGGCCAAGTTGACGATCAGCATAAAGTTTGGTCTTCAACATACCGCTTAGACATTTTATTTTGTTGTTTAAATAGCAAATGCATTTGTGCCCATGGGCTTGCTGGTCTGAAAACGAGGTGTGTTCGGACACATTATTGGCGTGTTGCTATTTTGGGGTAGCTGAAAATGACTGCACCATTGACCAACAAAAACCTGGTCTAATGTCAATGGCGCAATATTTTTTTGTTGTTATTTAAAGAGCGTGTTAGTAGTATGCGCCTATAGCTGTGTACACAACACGCGTACACTATGCTTATTACGCACACAGGATCAAATGTTTGTGTTCAATAAATATAAAAAATAAAAGGATTTCTTTTCTGGAGAAACGGTCAATTTTTCCGCTTGCAAATTCTGCCATATAAATAGCGGATTCGCCATTGGCACGAGCGCACTGGATTTTAAAGCGAATGGGAGATGAGACTCTGATTGGTTTATTGCATGTTACACCCAAAACACACCTATGACTCATTAAGGGAATAGGGACAACACTTTTAGACCATGCGCGGCGACCATTTTTCCCATCGTTAAACTAGCAAAAGTGCACTTGCGCTGTGTGCTTAAGACCATGTGCTTAGATTGTTAAAATAGAGCCCTAAGAGCCATCTGACTGAAATTTAAAAATCACCTTAATGTAACATTTGGTGTGAATAAATAAGAAATGTATAACTCTGTAAATAATGGGCTAGGGGTCACATGTGAGCTTTAGCGATATGAATGTGTGCATGTTTACTTTCCACTCAGGTCTTAGCGACATGCGCATTTGCTGTAAGGAGAAACTTGGCAAGATATAATGAATGATTTTAAAATTAAAGAGAAGACGGTGGTCTATCAGAGACAAAAGAAGTATCAATCCTCATCGAAGATTTAAATAAGCAAGATAATATGGTGTGGACTCAGTGTATGGTTTAGTAACTTTATTTGGTAACATTATTGTCAACTGTTTGTATTATTTATTATGGGATTTAATTTGTATAGGTTTGCATTTAATGTTCAGAGTTTGTATTTCCCCTGTGCGTTTCTATTAATTACTGCATTATTTTTGTGCAAGTAAGATGAGTAAAGACCACCTGTTGCATAAATCTCTATCTGTCTGGTGTCTATAAGCAGCACTTACAATATATTTTACTATGAGTAAAATATACACACAACTCTTATTTTAAATCAGCTATTTTGAAAACTCTTCGCATTAACTACAGTAAAAAAAAAAAGTATTAAATCGCAAGTATTTATTAAGATTAACTTTATACAGCTCTTGTTTTTATCTAAAAAGATAATTTAATCAAAGAGAACAGGGTGTAAATGTAAAATATGTGGTGACAATATTGATGGAGCAAGTTGATGTAGGTAAGTGAAAATATGGGCAGAACTGAGAAAATAGTATATATGGAGATCAACTATAGCCTGTGTCGCACAGGGCAAACGTGTGAATGTTTAGGGGATATTTTATGCAAACAACTCTCTGATCATGGTTATAAGCTTTTATCTGAGTAGTCTATTCTCAGGGAAGCACAAAACACATTTTTCTGATCCAAGTCTACTTCAGGTTTCCAGCGTATAGGTAAAATCATTTGTTGCACAACAAGTGCATGTAATATGAATATTTCTGAGAAATAAAATATTTCTTGATGCTGTGGATGCATAGCTAACTGATGGGTCTGTATAATGTCTTACCTTGTTTTTACATTTAATTGGTCAGGGAATAAGACATTGAGTACGTGTATGCACCATGAGTCAAAGTCAATTTTCTCTTTGTGGACAATAAAGTGTGTTTCATTCGTTCACCTGACTCAAACATGTGTGCGTTTTAAATGCTATTGGCTCATGTAATGATACAGATCTTAGTAGTTTTTTAAGTGATATAACATACTATAAATAACTATAAAAGATCTTTCTCCGGCTCTCTGCAATGGCGTCAAGCGAAACCGTTAGTGTCTATGCACACACACTCGCTAGATCGAAATTCAACATGGTGGCCAAATGCAACTTGCCCATACAGGTGGTATGGGCCTCAATTAAATCTCTAAAAATGTACCTTGTAACCTTGTAAACATTGTCAAATTGAGCTAGGGATGCACCGATATGAAACATTTTCAGATTATCGATGCCGATAATTCTTTATATTTGAAAGCCAGCAACTTTCAACTTTAAATATTGGCTGATAAATCTATATCAAAATTTTTATATAATTTTTGACAGCCTGATTACAAAAACAAAAGTCTCACCATTAAAATCAATGTCCCAAGCACACAAGTATAATGTGATTTTATGTAGCCTATATGACAGATATGGGCTGCAAGTACATTGCACTTAACTGTATTTTCCTTTTTTTGAAGTGATCCCAAACATATTTCAAGCCATTCAAAGCCATCATGGCGAACAGTGGGCATCTGAAGCGTCTCAGCGTAAGGAAGTAATCCATTATTTATCGTTTTAAGATATCGTCCACATGTTCTTATTGGGACGATAACAATAACATTAAAAAAGCACCTCGACCTGGAAATTGCATGAAGCCAGCCAATCTGTTTGTAGCTTTGGCATTTTGAAAATGATGTTTCGTTTATGCATTTGAAAACAGGAAAGCAATAGAGCTGGAAATCATTATACATCATATTTTTTCATGTATATTTCATGCATTTTTTAAGCATTTTTATGCATTTAGCATTTTAATGTCCAATATGTTGATTTTTCGGTTTATTCAGATTAGAGTTAGATCATTTGAATATATTATTAATAATGTATTAATTTAAATACTTTTAAGTCCTCTTGCGCACCCCTTTGGATGTTTTGTGAGGTTGAGAAACACTGCTAAACTAAACAGTATTACAGTACAACAAATGTTTTGTTGATAACTATTGCTGAAATCTCCTCAAACAAGGATTGTCCATAAAACCTTTTGCAAAAGTAGTTTTCACAGAACCTCATAAAAACGTGTTCTGAGCAAATTTCTGTTATGGTTTCTTTTTTGTTAAATCGAGTGGAATGCAAGAGAACGGTGAAAGGTTTCTGTTTCACATGGGGGATCAGGCGGGAGAGAGCATCGGGACTCTGACTATGCAAGTCTTCAGGACGCTCCAAGGTCAACAAATATAAACTGTCTATCAGCACCTCTGCTGACCTTCACACACACACACACACACACACACACACACACATTCGCCTCAGATCAGCACATTTTGAAATGATCACACACTCACACTGCCCTGCATGGGACACAAGAGAAAAATGTCTTTAAATATGAATATTAACACAAATACAACTAAATATACTCATAATCACATGATCTTAAATAATCCTAAATCATCCGTCACTGAATTCACACTGAGAAAGTGTCCTGAATTTACTGTGTAACACTAGTGAACACACATACAGGTTCAGTGGGGATAAAGTGAGCTTTGTGGACCCTCCAGCTGGCATTAACTGAGCTCAAGTAACAAGTGTGAGAGCCAATGCCCTCTCTATGCCCTGTAACACACACTATTTTGATCTCAAAGCCTCTACTGGCTCTCTCCACATGTATGCGGAGTATGAATCCGCCTGCAAAAAGTCAGACGAACACACACATTGCTTAACTGCCCAGCACAAAAACATCTGCGTGTTAAATATAACCATATAAGCGTGCCTCCTGCCTTGTGTAAAGCCATCTAAAGCTGACAAACACTTTTTTGCCGGTACTATCCTCCCTGCACCAAGATCCATGCCAACATACACACGACTCATCTCTCATGCCAACTACAAGAGACATTTGTGGAAACATATGCACTTGGATACACAAACACGCACACAATTATGCATGCTGTTTTTGTTTTTACTCTCAAACGGCAGTTTTTAAGACGTATTGCTCCCCCCTCCTCCAAGTTTGCATACACATTCATGACATGTTGATTCAGGTCTGTGTCCTTTGTAGTGACCGCTGAAGGGATTTTTTTTTTTTTTAAAGAACAAACCTGTTTTACCTGATTCACAATACAGACGCACCACAAAATGATATAAACACACACACACTCCCACGTCATACTCAAACACTGGCTAATACAAACATGCTGGTGTGTCTGTGTGGACGTGAAAGCTAGAGCACATGTATAAAGTATATAAATATTACACAGTAATACTGTATGTGTAACAGTAACAGTATATGTGATTATATATGCGATTGTATGTGATTGTATATATGATACATGAGATGTTTATAAACAAATGAATAGCATTTAAGATGTAAATTTAGCACAATTGTAAAAAAAAAAAAAAATTCAATGTAACATATATACAGTATATTGTGATAAAAATCTCTTCTACCAGGGAGTCTTGGCCAAAATGGAAGAACGAAAAAGTTTCACATAACCAGAAATATAAGAAAAAATTATCATATGAAATCAGCAATCAAATGAAAATTATATAAAATATACACGTTTCCTTCAGGTATTATTTAAAGCAAACATCATACTATTCTGCATATTTATAAACATGTATAAAATAATTACATATTTTTATTAATTATATATTTAATAAATATTTATATTAAATGCATTCATTATGAAATGAATGCTTTTAATTATGACTGATCACAAGCCATCATTTGGTGGCTTTTCTCAGCAAATCCAAGGATTCATTTGATTCATTATCAACCAATTCAATTAAAAATGTAATGCACTGACAGTCCTAGCAATTATGTGTGCATGTGTGTTGTTTCCTCACCATCATTATTCCAGTAGAGAAGATGTTCGTTGATTTGACATTTTGCTTCTGTTTTTCTATCTGGGTCTCCAGTTGGGCGGCTCGATCTTTATGTTGGGCCAAGAGCACAGCCGCAGGTAACTTGGAACTCTCCTGCAAACACAAACACAACATTCAAGTTTTTCTTTTGAACTTTAATTTGACAATTTAATTAACAGTAGAGGGGGACGGGTAGGAGGGAAATAACAGGGGAACACTAGGAAATAACAGAAGTTGGAACTTGCATAAGCACCACAGCTCAACGTGTCAGCGCACTAACCGCTAGGCCACTATTCCAACATGTCCCCATAAGGGTAGTAAAACCTGAGATCACCTACATTGTGCCAGCGGTCCCCACTTTTCAAAAGGCTTATAAATCACACAGAACAAGTTTTTTTGAGAAAGTAAAAATACAGAATGTTTCCTGTGATGGGTAGGTTTAGGGGCAGGGGCAGTGTAGAGGGGATAGAATATACGGTGTGAACGGTATAAACACCATTACGTCTATGGAGAGTCCCCACAAAGATAGTGAACCAGAGGTGTGTGTGTGTACATGTTTTTCTAGCCTGGTGGGGACTTCAACCTGACTGCACACAGACTCATGGGGACTCGTGTCACCGTGGGGACCAAAATTGAGGTCCCCACGGGCACAAAAGCTTATAAATCACACAGGATGAGTTTTTATGAAAATGTAAAAATGCAGAATGTCTCCTGTGATGGGTAGGTTTAGGGGCAGGGGCAGTGTAGGGGATAACATCCCCAGTATAAAACCATTACGCCTATGGCAAGTCCCCAGAAGGATAGCGCACCAGACGTGTGTGTGTGTGTGTGTGTGTGTGTGTGTGTGTGTGTGTGTGTGTGTGTGTGTGTGTGTGTGTGTGTGTGCTACATCAAATATGTTTACAAAAGTTCTAATTGTTTTACATAATAGTATATAGTTTTACAGACCACCAGTTAACAACCATGGACATAAAGAGTCTAAAAATGCACATGCTATTGAAGAAAAGCCATGAGATATCAATCCATGGACCAAATTTACACCTTAAGTCAACATCAAATTAAAATGTAAAATTTGTCTTTTTTTATGGAAAATTGCTGTATTTATTTTAAATGATTTATCCATGCGCATACGTTTTTTTATTGATATGCTTAAACTTCCCCTCCCTCGTGCAGCAACATCTCTTCTCTTGACGGGTTTTTCGGCGAGAGGGCAGGACAACCTGTCATTCACATGAGATCACAGCAATAGCAAACCACAGTGATCCAATCAATTCCCGATGGACAGAACCAAGTCCCACCCTACTTTTTTTTTTCTTGTTCAAGAAGCCGTCTCACTCAGATATATGCCACAATAAGACAGAAACAACTATAGCAACTTCTGTTTCATACCAACTTTAAAGTGTTTATGTACTGTATACCAGTTTATCCAGCAGGGCCTGTTTGTTTTTCCTCTTTGCCTGTAGTTGTCTCTGTTCCTCCTGCAGGGTCTCCAGTCTCCTCTGCTCTGAATCCTGCTGCTCCAGTAACAACAGCTCCTCCAACTCCTCCTGCTCACGTGTCTAACATAGAGACAATAATAAATGAATAATTTCATCCGTCAGGGTTCCCACTCTTTTTCAGCCATCATTTTCCAGGACATTTTCAATTTTACTACTGCGAGAATAAAAGACAAGGATCAAGCCCTAAAGTAATATATTGCTTAAAAGGCCCTTAAACTTAACTATAAAATCAGTTTTAATATGAGCTCTTAATCATAAATTATGAGTAAGGAAGTTTGTTTCCGCCACAGTATAAAAAAAAATAAAAAAGGTGATTGCAACTTTTTATCTCGCTATTCTGAATTTTTTTCATTCCGAATTCTGAATTTACGATTTTCTCGCAAAAAGTCATTCTTTTTTCCCTCACAATTGGACTTTCTAACCCACAATTGCGAGTTTATATCTCACAATTCTGACAAAAGCAGTAAGAATTGCGAGAAAAAAAAAGTCAGAATTCGCAATTTTGACTATAACTCTCAATTGTGAGTTTATATCCCGCAATTCTGACTTTATATAACTCGCAATTGTGAGAAAAAAAATTTGAATTGTGAGATAAAATGTTTCTGCCACCAACGGTAATTGTTTTGGGCCAGTTATAAACTTCACAAAAAAAAATTCCAGGACAACAACAAGTTTTTCCAGGACATTTTACATTTTCTCTCATTTTCCATGTTTTCCAGGACTGGAAAATATATCATCAATTTTCCAGGTTTTCCAGGACAAGTAGAAACCAATTTGAAATAAAATAAAATAAAATCTCAACTGTATCTGGAGCAGTGATGTGTGTAATTATTATAGTATTGAATTAAAAAAATAATTAGTTACTTCTGATGTAATTGCATCAAATACTTTATAGTATATATACAACTATTCTGTATAAAACAATAGTAGATTTAACATCAAAATGTCATGTTAAAATGTATGTTTTTAATGCACCCTCGCCCTTTACACACTTTGGTTAGTTCAAGAATAATTTATGCAATTGTATATTGTTTACTTGAAAGAATTAAAAGTGCAGTTGTGTGTATCTCCCTGTAATGTCCAACTGGTTGAGGTTGCTATGGGATCTTGCTGGTGTGAAATTATCCATTTGCCCAATCCCAAGCATGCACACACTCACCAGCTTGGCTTTATTTCTCTGTATAACGTCTCTGTTATCTCGCTGGTACTGTTCCATTATCTGCTTGGTGCTCTCAACATCTACGTTATTAGTCAGGTTAAACACTGGACAGACACACAAGGAAATACATTTAAAAATGTACAGATATTTTTAAAACAAATGGATCATATGAATAAGAATAAAGACATATGCATCTCACCAATGTCCTCCACCTGCTCCAGATAGTCATTATATTCTTTCAGAGTGGAAAAATCAAATTCCCTTTTATTATAACTGAAAGATGAAAGAAAGCACGTCATTCAAATATTATAAGCCATTAAGCCCATTTTGGGTGGACGCAAACCGCCACATACATTTTGAGAACCTTCTTGCGTATCTCCACCTCTTTATCAATGGCTGGATCTTCGAAAAGCTGCACGCGGAAATTACTTTTTCTGAGAGGAGTGTTACACTGCACACAGTTACCTGAGCCACGGACAAACAGCATGTCCACACAGCTCTCGCACCTGAAACACACACATACACACACACACACACACACGCGTTTACTCACACTGGCAGAAGGTCTGCTGAAACTGAGTCAAAATAAACAGTAATGAAATGTGAAATCTGCTGGAAAAACCTTCAGAAGCGATTCCACACAAACACACATTTCAATCATCTCACTGCTTCAGAGAGTGAAATTTGGCCATAGAAATTTTCCAAAAGGAACCATAAATTCGACTAATGGATAAAACAGAGGCCTGATATTTGTGTGTGGTGTTCTTATTCAATCATAATGGAGTGATGATGGGATGGTTTTGAGGCAAAGCAGACATACACATTAAGCGCTGACAAAGTACAGCGTGTCTTAAAAACCAATGGTACTTCTTGCCCCGGCTGTATGCATATAACTTATGCTGAGTTTCAAGTAGATTTCTTAAAAATACAGTAAACAAATTTTTCACTGAGTTCAACTTTCCTTTTCATTCTTTCCTTCTCTTCCGACCGGCTATCAGAATAAGGTGCTCTTTTAAATTAGGTTTTGGCCTGTTCAAAATGACAAACTTTCTGTAAATCTTTCCAGCAATCTTTGCTGGTGACAGGAAATTATAGAGGGGTGAATGAGAGGAAATGACTGGAAAATAAATTAATGCAGATGAAAAAATTACTGCAAATAAAAACCCTAACAAATAATTTGTTGTAATTGCAAACTGGCTTTTGTTAAGAAAATCTTACATTAATTTAAAAATGTTTTTATTTTAGATTTTTTAAATACATTGATACAAAAAAATGCAAAGCAAAGGTTTGAGATTAATAATAATTATTGTATTAAATTAATGATTTTATTCAGCAAGGATGCAATTGACAAAGTGACAGTAAAGACAGTAACGTATTTTTTTTTTTTAAAGTTTCCACAAAAACATGAATCAGCATTGATAATAAAAATAAAAGTTTCTTGAGCACTAAATCAGAATATAAAAATGATATCTGAAGGTAAAGGATCATGTGAAACTGAAAATTGGAGTAATGGCTGTTGAAAATTCTAATTAATATATCTAACACGAATAATATTTTAAAATAATTACAAAAGAACGCTGAGTTGAAAACCCTGTAAAAACCATTGATGCTACCGGTCAAAAATGACCAACCTTTTAAAAATTGCTGGAAAATCATATGCTATTAAAACCAAATATTGTATTAAATCTTTTTAAATCAACTTGTTTTCTTTCAATTAGGACATGTTTTTGTAGTTCTTTTTGGAACTGATCAATCTAATCTTATTCACCTCAGTTTTTGAGAGAAAAAAAAGCCTTATTTGCAGATAATTTAATCAATATTCAACAAAATATGGAACAAAAATTTGAATTACACTAGTGTGCTTTTTTAACCAAAAAGTTTATTTTGAAAGGCTTTTATTTTGTACAAAATGGAATAGTCACACTTGTGGTGTTCCCGGTCAAAAATGGCCGGCTTACAAATAAACAGCTTATAAACATCTCTTTATATATTATCACCAAATATTGGATTTAATCTTTTTGTCAACTTGTTTTCTCTCAATAAGACAGGTTTTGCATTTATTTTGAAACTGACTGTTAAATTGAGCCTTACTGATCTGAGGATAAAGTTCATCTCTGTGAAAAAAAAAGCATGTAATACTCAAAATAGTTTGTTAGTGTACATGAACGTGTGCGCGTGTTATTTTTGACCAGCAACCCCACAAGTGTAACAAGGTGGAAATAAATACCCCCCAAAAAAGTACAAAAATATTTTCCAAAACATTTTGGGAAGTAGTTATACCCTGTGTGAGCAAAATCACATTAATCACATTAACTAACATTTTCGGGAAAAAGAAAATCCTTTCCGGGTCAAAATGACCCGAACAATACATAGGGTTAAATTGTAATAATATTGTAATAATATTGTAATAATATTTATTTCATAATATTACTCATTTTGATCAAATGCAGCACTGTGGATTAGCTGATGTTTTCTCAGAAGAATCTCAATTATTTACTTCCAAATTACTTTAGAGGGCAGACAGACCCTGGTTCTCCCTGAACAACGTGGGCGTGCATGTGTGAGAGAGAACTACAGACTTCAAAACAGCCTGCAAAACAGTAAGAACACAGACTTTCATGTGAATAAATGCTAGACATTCCCTGCTCGTTCCTCCTCTCCGGATCCGTGTTTGTCAGCATGTTGAGAGGTTACTACACTCCTCTAACTCAGCACAACTGACCCCATCACGCACACACAAAATCTGCAAAGCCCTGCAGTTCACACACACACGCTACCGGTGTCCCTCTCATCAACTATCTCTCACACACACCTACCTGTGCCCTTCCCTCTTCACTGCAGCAGGTCAGAAGGACACACTCAGCATCAGCCTAAGAGTCACAAACGTGTGTTTCTTCGAAAACCTGTCCAATTGGTGGTTTTTATTCAAAAACGATTTAAAGTTTTTCAAATGCTTAATCAAATATCTACTTAATTATTTTACCCTTGTAAATTTCAATCTTAAAATATGGGGAAAACGATAACAAATATGAATTACATAATTATTGGACAAATATAAAAGTGCTTTATAACAATCAAAATAAAGAGTGAAATAATAAATATTAAAATGGTTAATAATTATGTCAAAACATCAACTTTTGCATGAATTTTGTCTCTCAGTTGTGCCATGATTTCCATCACAATAAAACATTTTTTTAGTTGTATCAAAAATGTTATCAACAGTGCCGATGAAGAAGATTCTTGTGATAATGAATATGAGGTGAAGAACTAAAAAACAAATGAAGGTAAATATTGCTATTTTTATTTATATATATATATATATATATATATATATATATATATATATATATATATATATATATATATATATATATATATATATATATAATCAGTTACTTCAGAGATGTGATTTTAATTCCTTATTCATTCAAGCAAATTGCATGTATTTTGGCAAAACAAAAGTGCAAAAAAGTGTCGACAATTTGCACAATAACTAAATGCACATGGCTTGTTAATCAAAACTGATGTGTTAATTATTTTATACTCTTCACAACTTCTAAACATTCTTTCATTATGTGATAAAACAATGATTATCGAAATATTATCAAAAACTAGGTTTCAAAGCATGAATGAAATGTTTTTAGTGAGTTACTATATTTTCCAGACAGTGCAATAGTGCGATGTTCCATAAAACAGTTGTGACAATTGCACTTATACATTTTGCAGAATGTTAAGAATGTTTCAAAATAATGACTGAGAAAAACTGTGGATGAAAAATGGGGGTCACCCAAAAACAACAATTCTGTCATTAATTACTCACATTCTCATGTTGTTCCAAACCTGTTTGTTTATCTTCAGAACACAAATTAAGAGCTTTTTGATGAAATCTGAGAGCTTTCTGTCTCTCCACTGACAGCTACGCAACTGACACTTTGACACTTCAGAAGGTTCAAACATTTATGAAGACTCAATCTCTTTATGATGAACAGCTTTAAATTTAGGCTTTTATTGACATTTAAACATTGATCAGTGGACATAAACAGAAGCTCAACCGAACCTGCTTGACACGCAAGAACAAACCTCATTGGTTCTTGCAGAAGCTCAAAAGTGATGCGTAAACACGAGAATGAACCTCATTGGTTCTTGCAGAAGCTCAAAAGTGATGCGTAAACACGAGAATGAACCTCATTGGTTCTTGCAGAAGCTCAAAAGTGATGGGTAACACTAGCCTGGCGTGGCCATACTCATTTCTAGTCAGAATATGAGTCTGGCACCGCTCCATTGAGCTTTGATTATGGGGCGTGTTTCAACCGAGCCAGGAAAGACCTCAATTGGATAGACCCACAACCAATCAGAGCAACGGAGCGACTCGTTAGTTGTCAAATGTCAACAGAACTCAACTGCACTGTTTTTCAACTCAACCAAGTCCATGTTTTTATCCATGTCCGCGGGTTGAAGCGACCCATATTATGTGTTTATATAAACCAAGGAATGCGAATTTTAGCAGGCAACCTTGCCAAAATAACATATATTGCCAACCAAACGCCATTTTTTTCCGGAGAACCCCCCGGAAAGTTATTGTTTTGGGCTATAGTTAAAAACGTGGCAACCCCTGTCTGCGCGCTGGATTAAGTAACGTTACAAGAAAAAGATGAGTGTAAAAGAATTTAAGGATACACAGAGTACTTACAACACGATCATCGTTTCTGAGAGAAATTGTGACGGTGAATGCATATACGAACAAGTTCTCCGTTTAGGATAATATCAAATTCAACCCAAAGCGCCTTTGATGACGTGGATGATTACGTTACTGTTGATCGTCTGTCCATCACCGTCTAAAGCCCGCCCTGACAATTTCATTGTTTCTTGCGGAAACTCAAACGTGCTGCATAAAACGAGAATGAACCTCACTGGTTCTTGCAGAAGCTCAAACGTGCTGCGTAACACGAGAATGAACCTCACTGGTTCTTGCAGAAGCTCAAACGTAATGCGTAACACATGGGAATGAACCTCATTGGTTCTCGCACGTCAAGTGAACAGGCTTGAGCTTCCGTTTACCACAACTAATGTGCGAGTTGATCAATGTTTATATGTGAATAAAAGCAAACCTAAATTCAACCTGTTCATCATATAAAGCGATCAAGTCTCTTCAGAAAATTTGGACTAAATCAAATTCAATCTCTTTATGAACTTTTTGAAGTGTCAAAGTGTCAGTTGCGTAGCTGTCATACGGAGGGACAGAAAGCTCTCAGATTTCATCAAAAAGATCTTAATTTGTGTTCTGATGAACGAAGGTCTTACGGGTTTGGAACAACATGAGGGTGAGTAATTAATGACAATTTTCATTTTTGGGTGAAACCCTTTAACTCCCATAGTTCCCATTGTTGAAGAAACACCGGAAGCAATATCTTCTTCCACTCTATCAACTGTATTTAATCACAGGCAACACTCATTTATTAGCTGTAATTCCTTCATCCTGATGTTCTGCAAACCCTCATGAATTGAGTAGAGGAGAGTGTGCTGGACCGTCTCCAGCAGTGTGTCATCAGTGTGTAATATATTCATATGGTCCTGAGTCCAAGGTCAGCAGTCAACTGCGAATCCTTACGTTCTCTGCAGGTCAAGGGCACCCAAAGCACGAGGAGTCACGTGACTTCAGACACGTCAAACATGATCCACATACTCCCTCTTTGTTCAGTTTTCTGTGGCTTAATGACTACTCCCATGCACCAAATGAAAAGCTAGTTTGATCTCACTTGTGGTCTATTCATCCTTAAAGTGAGCATGAAACAGAAGTTGCAATAGTCTTTTCTTCCATACCGTGATGTATATCCGAGTGAAACGGATTCATGAACAAAAAGATTTTGGGGCGGGACTTGATTTTGTCCATCAGGAATTGATTGGATTGTTGTGGTTTGCAATCGCGGTGATCTCATGTGAGGTGTCTTGTCCTCGACCGGAAAAATCATTATAATAAATACTGCAATATTACAAAATATGAAACAAGAACGGTCCAATTAGATTTTCTGGTGACTTCAACACATTTTTCATGGAAATTTCCACCAAAATACCATAGTTGCTAGTCATAAAACTGTCAGAACTGTCACTTTTCCTATGTTGACACTACATCTGACGTCCACTGGTCATCATGCACATGTATCAAAATACTATACTATTTGACGTACAAATACGTTAAATTATTACGGGTTTAGAGTATAATTCATTGTTGCCATGGTAACTTTTTGTAAGGAGAGCCTCGCAAAGAGGATAGCAACAGAAGTTAGATGTCATAAAACACCGGTTTACTGCACTCACAGCTTGAAACATTGACCTGGTTATACCTTATAGCACATATACAAGCAAAAACGAACTAGATGCAAATAATACACTTTTTGATATGGACATCATAAATTTAGTTTCAATGGATCTATGAAGGTTTAAGATTTGTACAGGTTTGAGTAAGAAATCTGACAGCAGTAAGTTAAGTTACTCACAGCGTGTGCCCACACACATTGACCATCAGCTTCAGAGATGGATTTCTGTATTTAGTCGTCTTGCACCTCGGGCATCCCTGATCATCCATTATTATTATTCGTTAGAGTCCGTCTGCAAAATAATACAATAAATAAATAACAGTAATCGACGCACTCTACAGCTCACAACAGAGCGCACAACAGTGTTACGCTTAAAACCGTCCGGGAGGAAACATGTACGTTTAGTACAACCGTTCCCATGCAAACATTGCTCAAGTTTGATGTCCAGCGCTAAATTTCGATAGAACGATAGATAGACAGAAAGACAGACAGAAAGACAGACAGACAGACAGACAGACAGACAGACAGACAGACAGAAAGACAGACAGACAGACAGACAGACAGACAGACAGATGATAGATAGATAGATAGATAGATAGATAGATAGATAGATAGATAGATAGATAGATAGATAGATAGATAGATAGATAGATAGATAGATAGATAGATAGATACAGCTACAGACCAACAAACTTTGTGTGGCCTTCAGATTAGCTCAAGAACTTCATCGAATGGGTTTCTATGGCCGAGCAGCTGCATCCAAGCCTTACATCACCAAGGACAATACAAAGTGTCAGATGCAGAGGTGTAAAGCACACTGCCTCTGGACTCTAGAGTGGTGGAGACGTGTTCTCTGGAGTGACCAATCACGCTTCTCTGTCTGGCAATTTGATGAACAAGTCTGGGTTTGGTGGTTGCCAGAAGAACGGTACTTGCCTGACTGCATTGCAGAGATGGGACACATCTGCAAGTCTCAAGTAAGTCTCAAGTCTGAACCTTCAAGTCTCAAGTAAGTCCCAAGTATTTTTTTCTTGGGCAAGTCAAGTCAAGTCACAGGCTATGTCAAGTCACAGGGTATGTCAAGTCAAGTCCTGTAGTAGGTAAAGTCAAGTCCAGGTCAAGTCACCTTATTATTGTAATTTTACCTGCAGAATCCACTATGGCTATATACTCAATGGCTATATATAGGCTGAACTATATAAACCACTGTATAAAACGAATTTGATCGCATACGTTTTTGACTATCACAAGTTAAAATTGTAATTTAAAAAACATATATCTGTTAGGTGAGACTATACAAAGATGCCAAAATATGCTTAGATAAATATGACCATGCTATAAGGAAAATACAAAGAAAGTATAATTTATCTTTTATTTCAAACAAAAAAAAAAAACATCAAATTTCAATAACTAATTGGTAGCAAATGGGTAAGAATGTTGCATGCCTTGCAAATTCCTGTTCGTCTTTTGCCATCTTGCGAATAATTGTTGAAGCCGAAAGCGATGACCCTCGGTACCCCTCCGGCTGACATGTTGATGTGATATATAATCTAAGTGGGCGTGGTGTGCTTAATGTAAGAGAGGGCATGACTGATGATAGTGTCGTGATCCAGTTATGACAACGCTATTCTCAGTCTGCGTTCCAGCTAGGTCAACTTTATTTTTTTAAATAATTTATATATTTTATATTCAAACTGAAAACATGATGTGATTAACACTCAAGTCATTCAAGTCATCGTGTCTCAAGTCAAGTCAAGTCCCGAGTCTTTAACTTCCAAGTCCGAGTCAAGTCTCAAGTATTTTATTTTTTGTCAAGTCACAAGTCATAAAAATAGCGACTCGAGTCGACTCGAGTCCAAGTCACCAAGTTTCAAGTCCCCATGTCTGCTGCATTGTGCCAAATGTAAGGTTTGGTGGAGGGGGGATTATGGTGTGGGGTTGTTTTTCAGGGGTTGGGCTTGGCCCCTTAGTTCCAGTGAAAGAAAATCTTAATGCTTCAGTATACCAAGACATTTTGGACAGTTCCATGCTCCGAACTTTGTGGGAACAGGTTGGGGATGGCCCCTACCTGTTCCAACATGACTGCACACCAGAGCACAAAGCAAGGTCCATAAAGACTTGGATGAGCGAGTCTGGTGTGGAGGAACTTGACTGGGCTGCAGAGTCCTGACCTCAACCCGATAAAACACCTTTGGGATGAATTAGAACTGAGACTGCAAGCCAGGCGTTCTCGTCCAACATCAGTGCCTGACCTCACAAATGTGCTTCTAGAAGAATGGTCAAAAATTCCCATAAACACACTCCTAAAACTTGTGGAAAGCCTTCCCAGAAGAGTTGAAGCTGTTATAGCTGCTATAGGTGGGCAAACTCCATATTTCATATTAAACCATATTAAAGGCAGACGTCCCAAAACTAAATAAATAGATAGAACAATAGATAGAGAGAACAATGAATATAACTATAAACAGATAGATAGATAGATAGATAGATAGATAGATAGATAGATAGATAGATAGATAGATAGATAGATAGATAGATAGATAGATAGATAGATAGATAGATAGATAGATAGATAGATAGATAGATAGATAGATAGATAGATAGATAGATAGATAGATAGATAGATAGATAGATAGATAGTTGTTTCACTAAGTTTTAAAGACTACTTTAAGACCAAAACTACAGATTCAAACGGAGATAAAAATGAACTAAGGGGTAGGGCTTGTCTGTACCGTTTGAAGTGTTGTATGATCCGTCTGAGTCTGTTTAGAGTAAGCTCAGGGTAAACACACAGCAGCACAAAGGGTTCGAACGAGATCTCACCTAGACCAGGTGAACAGCGGGAGCGCGTCACGGCTGAGTGACAGAATCATTTTAATTGTTTCGCCTTGAAGCTGCGTTCGACCCGCCCCTTTAGTCATTTCGTGTAGCCAATCATGTGTCGTCGTCGTCGTCCCCCAAACCATCGGGCTGAGAAGTCACGCTGCTGGAGCGAAAGGGGAAAGCTATCCACTTACAAAGACACCCGATATCACTCGCATGGCGCACGGGTAACCTGATCAGCTTGGGCAGAAACGAGGCGGGGTGACGGACTAAAGGAATCTGAGGTGAAGAATAAAAACAATGTCTGTTTCCTCTAGTGAAGTGACAGTGGCAGGCGACATCAAAAAGGAAAATGTGAAGTACACCGAGACTCTCGAGAGCTCCACGGACAGTCGGGGGCACGTCAAACTCCTGACTCTTGACACTCCGGTGGCCGCCGGGATGCTCGTCGGGCAGCAGCAGACCTCTCCACTGGAGCGCAAGATGCCCACTATGGACTCTTTGTCTGCGCAAACTTCACCCGCGACTACCGCGAGCTCTTTGGCTTTCTCACCGGAGCAAGTTGCGTGTGTTTGCGAAGCGCTTCAGCAGGGGGGCAACGTGGATCGACTCGCCCGGTTCCTGTGGTCTCTCCCGCAGAGCGAGTTATTGCGCGGTAACGAGAGTATCCTCCGCGCTCAAGCGCTGGTGGCCTTCCACCAGGCGCGCTATCAGGAGCTTTACAGCATCTTGGAGAGCCACAGCTTCAGCCCCTCGTGCCACTCTGCCCTGCAGGACTTATGGTACAAAGCCCGGTACACGGAAGCGGAGAAGGCCCGCGGTAGACCGCTGGGCGCAGTGGATAAATATCGGCTGCGACGAAAGTTTCCCCTGCCTCGGACCATCTGGGATGGAGAGGAGACGGTGTACTGCTTCAAAGAGCGTTCCAGGAACGCGCTAAAGGACCTCTATAAACAGAACCGGTACCCGTCCCCGGCTGAGAAGAGGAATCTGGCCAAGATCACAGGACTGTCCCTGACACAGGTTAGCAACTGGTTCAAAAACAGAAGGCAGAGAGACAGAAACCCGTCAGAGGCGCAGTCCAAAAGGTGAGCAAACCTGGAAACCCACGAATACAAATTTTGTTCAATGAATGAATGAATGAACACTCAATGATTTTATAAATAATTTTAATTAAGTTCTATTGGCAACACTATTGAGTTACAGTTGTTAAAGCAACGTTTTGTTTAAAAAAAAGTTTCTGCTTGTATGCTAGTGGATTGTCACAGCTTGTGGGCTGTCTACATTTAGGTGCATTTATTCATTCATTTTAAATTTTAAAAGGTAGTTTCTAAAGGACATTATATACATCCAACGTGTGCGTAAAATGTATCGCGTGAGTGACCACCTCGTGCATGTGTGTGTTTATTTTTGAGTGAGTAGCTACTCAGGATCCATTGACGCGTAAGGTTTGCCCCACCACATAAATCACTCTGAACTATTTACTTTTCTTTTTAGCCAGAGGGGATAGGAAAACCTCTTCAGCGCTCAATTTTAACACACACACACATGCACTGGTAATACAGGATTCACTTTAATGTTTAAAACTCTTTGTGAACAAAGCTCCAGCGCACCTGGTGGAGGTGACCTTACACGCATACATCATTTTTTTCCATTCACAGAAAGCTGATGACACACGCTCCTTGAAGCATTTTGAAGCAATCGTATATTTTTATCACTTGAATGAGGCAATTTTATAATTTACAGCTGCACTCCTCCATGGCCAACATTTCAACAAAAGAAAAACACTCCACTGCATGATTTGTTAAGAAACCTCTATAGAGAACCAACAATTCATGTTTGGACATGTGTTTTTGCTAATATCAGTCAGAAACTGCACTCATTTGTTTTATAGAGGACATCTGAAATGCCTCATTCATTCATCTTGTGCTTTTCTGTAATGCCAAATATGGGGGGTGTGGCAAATGTGATATTAATAGGCCACGTCAGACGTTTTCAACATGTATAGATCCAGGGACCCAATTTAGAGTCTAAACCCATTTTCTTCTCGGTAGCATTTTATTATTATTGGCAAACAGTATTACCTTTCTAATGTTTAATAGATCACCAATGTTAACATTAACAAATAGAATATGTCTGAAAGTCCAATATAGTATATATATATATATATATATATATATATATATATATATATATATATATATATATATATATATATATATATATATATATATATATATAAACTCTGAGGTTATGTGCTATTAAAATTAAATAATGATAATAATTTAGCAATATAGGCTACTGAAATATGTTTCTAAACGGAAAAACAAGGAATGGTTCTCGAGACGAGTTTTTGAACGCGAGGCGACGTGCACAGACGCTTGTGTAGCCAGACAGAACCCGTCTTGTGTTTAAGCTCCCAACCACGTAATGACGTTATCACTAAAACATTATTTGGCTAAATCTTTTGGCTGTGAAGAGGGACACAGTTGTGGAAGTCCTGTCGGAGTCACACAGCTGCTGCGGTCATTCATTAAACGTGCCCTTCTCTCTCAACTACACGAATTTATGTTTGAACAGCTGAAGTCACTGTGAAATATCGTCTTCAGCGCACAGTGGATGAATCGCGCTGCATCGGACTTTTGAAATATCAGCTAAATTTAACCTCTCGTTACTGGTGGACCCTCCCCGTCTGGCGAAGGACACCGTGAACATAAAGCTGACCATTTGTGAAGTCATGCTGGGATTGCGTTGTTGTGTCGCCATGGGACTTATTGCGCCAAATGGTGTGTGTGCGTGCGTAAATGAGAGTCTGTGGTATAGACAGGATTACTCCTGACACGCGAAGACTGTGATCTAGGGGGTCCCGCGGTGTGAAGTGGATACTCACCTCTCCATTTGTCCATGCGCGTTCCCTTCTCCATCTTCCTGCAGCTGCGTCAATCCGCGCTCGTGTAGTTCAAAGAGTGAAATGTTAGTTTATAATACAATAGTCCCACTTATTCCCTCATAATTATTTCTATGAGTACAGATATATATATACATAAAATAACATAACAGTAAAAATTTGCTTGCCACAAGTAGGTCTATGTATTTTTTTTCTTTTTGCGTTTATGATTTGATTTTTTCCTTCTAAAACTGGAATATGTCCTTCTCGGTTTTATTTTGTAATGCCAAAGCATTTCCAGCTGTGCGCAGTAAGAAATTGTGCAAAATCATAAAATTAGAGTGTTATGATGGAGACTCAAATGTTCACTGTCTTTCACTCTCTCTCAGTGAGTCAGATGGAAATCACAGTACGGAGGATGAGAGCAGTAAAGGTCAGGAGTCTTTGTCCCCGTGTCCGATGTCGATCTGTGCTGATGGGGGTGTGGGCAATACAGTCGTGCCTCTCTGCTCTGGAGCTCTGGAGGCCGGGGTTATCGTCCAGCAGGTTGGAGACAGCAGGAACTCTGTCTCGTCATCATCCGTCATTTTTAACGGAGTCTCAGTCAACACGCCTGCCTCTGTTTTCCACAACGGCACCCCTTCCTTTCTCTCCACCTCAGGACATGTCCTCTTCAGCGGCATGAACTTGGGACTCCAGTCTCTGGCTTGCAGATCAGTGGCAGATTTGGAGATGGATGGTGCAGGACAGGATAAAAGGGTAACGGCAGACCCTGCACTAGCGTACCCCTCTTTTCACTGCAGTGTGAATGGGACAGACGTAGAGGTGAAAGCAGAGGATGTTAGGCAGGATGTGTCAGTTCAGGACCAGACCACGTCCATTAACTCGACGTTCACTGTCACCTCGTCCAATGGCTTGCAGCTTGATGGTTACAACTTGGTTCCTGAAGGCAATGGGTCCTCACTGCTTAGCAACAAGATGGCACTTCCTTCCTTGCAGCTCTCATCATCTTCTTCACCCTCATCAGTTACACAAGGTGAGAGAGCAGGATGAGAAGACCACATGTCGTGTGTTTGTTATGAAGGTCAAAGACGTGATGGTCATTTTGATGTTCTCCTCCAACTCATACAATGACGTTAATGCACCTCTCTTATAATGAGCATGTTTTAATTGAATTATTAAACATTTAATTCACTTTGATTATTTTTTTAGGGCATAATGTCAAAAATGTCAGGGTGATACAACTGTCCTGGTCATATTGAAGGAAAATCTTCAGTAAAAGAATGAAACTCTTGAAAAGGAAACCTAAGTGGCATAATGTTCTAGCATTATAAGTCACATAATTTCGGTAAAATGTCATGATATGTCCTTTTCTTGTTATCGTGATCAATCTTATGTCACCGACCCATGAACTGAATAACAACTGAGCATGAATTGTATATTCTTAATATTTGTATACCACCGAAAAGGTTTAAGAGCTTTATCTTTTCTCTGTCAGGCGTTATTGTTGGGAGTTCTCCTGCTCGCGCCTCTCTGTGTCACCTCCAGGTGGATGAGCAGGACAGGATGCAGCTGACCTCTCTTGAGCCCAGCGCGGCACTCTACGGCCTGGCTAGCGTACACACACTGTCTGCTGTAAAGAAGGAACCTTTGGAGACTCCTGGTGGATACCTTTACCACCTGGGTTACTCCCATGACCTCACCCACAGCACCCCCACCTCACTTAACACCACCATGACAACGACTCAGCAAGACTACACTACTCTGACAGTCAGCGTACCTTTACTCACCCAAACGGACCTTACCAGTGAGTTCAGAGGTCATGATGCCCAGATGACCTCCAGCATAAATGGAGACTTCCTATGTGCGGTTTCAGAGGGAGGGAAGGGAGAGATGAGAGAAGCGGGGGAAGAAGAGGAAAAACAACTGACAAAACTTAAAACAGTCCATATAGAGGAAGAGATGACTGACCTTTAAACTTAAGAGGAGAAGGAGGTAAAATACTTTTTACTGAAATCACAACATTATTTTGGATTATTGATTGCATTTTTCTATGTTTTTCAGCCTCCAAATGTCTTGTTGTTTTTTTAATGTAAGTATTAAATTATTTTTGGCGAATCTGTCACTTGGTTTGACTCCAGTTTGGTTTTGGAGAACCTATGCAAAGTCATATTCGAAGAACGCAGTTTTGGAAAGTGTTTGTTTTTGTTCTTTTCCTCTTTTATTGCGCTTTCCACACAGCTATACTATATGAATAGCAATATAACAGGGGTTTTCAAACAAGAGAGTGCTAGAGGGTCCATGGGAAAGTTTACAGAAAAATCTAGTTTTTAAAAAATACATTAATTCATAAATAAAACAAAAATACAATAAATAGTCAAATAAAAGTTTGCAGAAAATTATAAATAAATAAATAAATGTTTCTGTTATGCTTTCATTATATTCCTTCTGACTGAAAATCCCAAGATTAATCATTATTTAATTATTTTATTCTCTACTTCTAACAAAACTTAGAACATAATAGAAACATAACATAATAGAAACTAAATATTTTTTCAGATAATTTATAATATGTGTGAAGCATTATCTAATATTAAAATATGATATTGTCTTTATATATAAACACACACACACATATATATATATATATATATATATATATATATATATATATATATATATATATATATATATATATATATATATATATACATATAATACATAAAGTCTTTATACATAAACATATAGCTGCTTTTTATATTTTAGGAATGGGCTCTTAGGGAATTATCGTTTTGGAATGATCAATGGTATCCAGAAGTTTGAAAACCTCTAGTATATAACATAATATTTTTTCATATTTCTTCCATATCCATAGAAATAACTATCTTAAGAGTTTACATGCATTTTTGAGCTACAGGTATAGCAGACAGCTCTTATTTTCTCTCTGTCGCTCCCTCTATCTCTCTCTTCCTCTTAGTGGGGAGTGTGGACATATGTGTGTTTTATGAGAGTCACCTGCTAGTTTCTGCCAAGAAGAGTTGAGGTTAGCAGACAGGTGGACGTCTGGTCATGTGTCATCTGAGGCGAACCTTAAAGGTCACCTCCCTACGGAAACACATGCACAGACACACTTTATTCCCATGCAGATTAAAAATACTAAATCTGTGACTATCTCGGTGGCATCGTCATTGCCATTACGTCGACAGCATCTTCCAATTACAATAATTACATGCACATAATGTGCACTGTATATCAATACAAATCCACAACGTTTGCTTACACAAATTAAGGGAAGGGTCAGAATGGTTGGTAATTGCAGATTGCCACAGATGCTGCAAGTTTAGGGTATTATCAGTACGCAAAATATACTAATTCATTAAACATTCGACTCATCTAGGTTTTACAATGATCCATCATTGCAAGCGGATCATGTGAATTTGCTGTCAAACTGAATGTCACCTAAAAAGCAATAACAACCAATAAGAAAACCCAAAGTTTTAATTTAGATATCGATCAAAAATGTCCAAATAGATGTTAAAAGGACATGCCAGCAGTTGTAAATGTGAAAAAACGTTATATGATTGTGTATGTGAGTGAGTCATGTGCTTGTTTTTCAGAATTTTTGTATGGAAGTGTGTGTGTGTGTGTGTGTGTGTGTGTGTGTGTGTGTGTGTGTGTGTGTGTGTGTGTGTGTGTGTGTGTGTGTGTGTGTGTGTGTGTGTGTGTGTGTGTGTGTGTGTGTGTGTGTGCGTGTGTGTGTGTGTATCTACAGTAGTTTTTGGTTTTGAGTTTGTTCTTTATGCCTTCTTGCTTTCTGAAGGTCAAAGTTTGGTTGGTCTTCAGGTTCACTTTTTTTTATTTTTTTTTATTGGTGCTGGTTTGAAATCTTCAGTATTTCAGTATTTAACTCCATGACGAAAGCTATGCAGCCATTCTGGGAATGAGAAACGACGTTTAGTTTAGTTTCTTCTACAGAAATGAAAAGGATATAGGTGTGAAATTAGCTAATGTACGGCAAATGTAAATGTATGAGAAAAACAGCATTGTGAATATTATTTTAGCATGAACAAAAATGTTAAAGTTATGATGTATTTTTCTAAAAAAAAAAAAGAAAAAAAAGAAAATGTGATCCATTAAATATTTATACTGGAAAAACAGCCTCACCCTCGTGATTTCATTCATGTGAGAGATCTTGTAAACTCTCAACGCAGATTTGTTTGTGTTCTTGTGTTATGTCTACAGTGGATGTTAAATATTCAGACGGACAGGAAACATGCAAATAAAAAGATTTAAGTAGCCAGGGAGGGGAGGGAGGCAGAGACCTGATACAGAAAGGCCAGGCCGGGTGCTGGAAAATCAGCGGTGATCGTTTGCACATGCCTGGTGGTCTGGAGCTTGTTAGCAAGCTGCTCTTGTCTCAGACTCCTAAATTCAAATAAACAGGAGGGCGATTTCTGGAGGCCCTGCCGCCTCCTGTTAGGGGGGTCCAGACGGAGGTAGAGAAACAGACAGAGAAACTGTCTCTGATTTGTAAATGACTAATACAGATGGCACTGACGGGCATTGTGTGGATCTCAAATGCATTGTTATAGTTTTAAAACCACAGAAACTCAAGCTAGCCAGCCGAACAGTTTACGCTTTTCCCTGCCATTTCGCTGAGAGAACTGGTTTGGGAGCCAAACAAATCTAAATATATACCATCATCTCAGCAATATTGCTAGGACTCTTTCAGACTCCTCTTGCAGAGGAGGGGAAAACAGGACAGGACAAAAGAGCGAGCGAGATAATTGGAACAGATTGTATGAAGAGAGGAAATAGGAGCATTGTCACCTGTTCCCTAACAGTCTAGGTGACCCTGTTGCCATGAGAGATGGTCAGGTATCAGATAACAGCAGCTCGAACAATGAACGCCGTGGGAGAGAAGAGTTTTTTGTGAGTTGTGAGCTGATTCTGATGCATATTTTGCCATTAACAACATGCAAATAAAAGCGCGATGGTGATCAAAACCACTCAAACATACCTCACACTGAGCATCAATGAGAAGCGGTAATAAAAAATTTGAACCTCTCAAACTGAGCCTTATTAAAAACTATGACCTCTCACCTTTGGGGGGTTCAAAAGAGGGGGGGACTTAACTCTGAATAGCAAACAGAGCTGGATTTGTAACCTGAACCTCCCCCCACGCCCCCACTAATGAGAGGTGAAAGGGCACACGCTGCTCCTCAGCTGTGCTTCATACCTGTGTGTGTGTGTGTAAGACAGAGAATTTACTGGTTTGGATGGTGTATATGAACCAGACGAATACGTGCGAATGTGTAAATGTAAATGCAGAGTGCCAGATATACTTGCTGACAAGGGAATGTGAATACCAGTGTTTATTTGAAGCCTAAAGTTGAAGACTAAAGCTGAGCAGATCGGGTCTGGGAGATGTGCACAAATGCCATTAAACTAAATAAGAATCATACAAGTTGAACCTGAACTACAACTAACTGCTTATAAGCTTGAATAATATCAAATTGTGTCATCAAACATGCATTCTTTGCCTTTGGGGATATGAGTCTGTCATCCTGTCATTCATCTTTACTGAACTTTGACCTCTGGAGCCTTACACAATTTCTTTGGTATGCCTGCCTAGAGAGGGAGGGAAGGAGAGGTACAGGGGAACATTTTTCATGCATATCATACAGTTTTGTGCAGTTACAGGCCTAACTTGCTAAATGTGTGTTTCTGCAAACAGCTGTAGATCCAACTGGTCTGCTACTATTAAAAAATATGCACAAAAAAAAAACTTTCTTTAGGGGTTGCTTAGTTTGAGAAATTATCTTCGTAAAAGCTTCAAAGTATATGGTATGACATCAGTTAGATAGAAAAAAAGAGTGATTGAAAGGCACAGCACAGGCTGTTAAAAAAAAAAAAATAAGCATAAGGATTTCAGTGAACACACACACACACACACACACACACACACAGGGGTTAATCTATGCCCCCTGGTGAAATTGGACCACAGAGTGAGAGAGCACAAGTGTTTTTTTCATTATTTCTTCTGACAGCCCACACACACCACTTCGTAAGACATGCAGGACATTATTCTTGAATTAATTTAATACGTTTTAACTTGTTGTTCCAGAGTCTGCAGTGCGAAGAACATAAGAACAAGACACAATTACAAACTAAACTTTTTTTTATTTTTTTATATATAAAATACACGAAATAGATCATAAATATTGCACAGAAAGAATTTCATAAAGCCTAATACTTATTTCATTTGTTTATTTGTGGCAAAAGACGATAGACGTCACTGACTGGCGCCCTCTTCCTGTAGTGAGAAAATATGACACTTTGACTTTGGAGAATGCCATGGATGGATTTGGATTTTTTGTGCAAGTGATATATGCCTGTTTAAATAAAATATGCAATTATAAAGCAATGCCCACAACTTTTTTAATAAATATATATCTAATTAGGTTATGTTCTTTCTAATTATAGTCTTACAAAAGTGTGTGCACATCAATACACAAAGATATTTCGTGTTTAGTTTCAAATAATTGATCTTCTCTCATCACCAGATTGCTTTTTAGAATCAATCCTTAAACGACTCAAACAAACAGATTTATTTTAAAGACAGCGGAGATTAATAATAAAGTTGGAGAAAAAAAGCATTCAACAACAAAATATTGGTTTCCATCCATTGAACTTTCTATTCTATTCAATTCTAATAATTTATTGACGCTTGATTGACCATTAATTAAATTCAAAGTGGTCGATATTTTACTTAATAAATTACTAAATACTACACATTTTACACTTTTTATTTGATTAGTATAGTTTGCATCCAAATCGAAAACGATCAAAGCATTCAAATAATTTCAGCTCAGATTCATTTATGTGAAAGTATAATATATAACTTTTTGTGTTTTAACGTTTTTTACGTTATACACAACAAATCAAGTCAATGTGGGCCTGTAGTAGTATGACTTTGTTGTATAATTACGGTATACGCCCCTGCATCTAATTACAAATGCAACCAAATATTGTTAAAAATGCATGCAACAATGTAACTTTTTGTTGCTTGCTGTTTAAAACGAATTAGGCCTACAATAAAAAGTTATCTGATCAATATTACTAAACGGAAACTGGTATGCAGTATATGTGCTGGATTGTTTAAGCGGCTGCAGCAACGAGCGGTCTAATTAGCAGTGGATTCTCCTCCGCTCAGTCTTTCATTTACACCTCACGGAAAACTCATAAACACACACACTCAGTGAAAAGAAAACAGTTTACACCTTCACAGTGGTGGAGCACGGACTACTAAAAATGAAATATGGTGACATGTTATTAGTGTGTGTGTGTGTGTGTGTGTGTGTGTGTGTGTGTGTGTGTGTGTGTGTGTGTGTGTGTGTGTGTGCGCCCTCACTCTGTAGCCTATCATCACAGTAGAGCTCATTGGCAACGTCTAGGACGCGCTGTGCGTGAACGCGCGCGCTTCTGTTAGTTAGTCTATAACATCTTGAAATGATCATGATCTGAGAGCGGGCACGTCGCCGTGCTGGGGGCTGGTAGAGGATCTGGTGTGGGATGGAGGGGGTGCATTTTGCTGGACATACTACCGTAACCTGAGCAGAGCAGCCATCGGCCCACGTACAGTTCAAGACAGAGGAGACAGATTTAGGCAGCAATTTAGAATTGATGCACATCGTAGGATTAGCATGGGTCACACTTTACATTACTGTCCATTTAGCTACAAAAATTATTAATATTAATTTAGGTGTATAATTGGTGAATGTGTGTTTGTGTTATTAAGCTCAGATTTAGAATGTATTCATTCTGATTCTCATAGAATATTTATATTTAGTAGATATTCTAAAATGCAGCTAACATCTGCTTGCTGAGTAAACCATGTCTGTTCAATTGCAATACATAAAATCCATTATGAATAAAGAGGAGTGGGGGTAAACGCCCTGTTCGACTGAACACGAATGATTGTTTTCACAGGTGTTAAGGGGCAATTAAAGATTACACTGATGCTAATTAGCATTAGGGAATATTTAGAGTCCAAAACCTTCACATCGTATACTAAAATGTATAGGGGAATGAGAGGAATATTTTTCAGAAAAAAAAATTTAAACAGCCTCCGGCGGACCAGCTGGATTTCCCGGTGTCATGTTACGGATATCTTGAGAGATAAAGAGCTGTGACCGGGAGACTAAGAGCTCGTCAAGCTCACAAGTTATTCGCTAATGGATCGGTATTGTGTTTCAGACCCACCTTACAAAACCACACAGACCAAATGCTTCAACGACGGGGCTTTTGTGCATTTTTAACCAGAGAAAAATTAAAACATGCGATGAAAAAATAAGGTTCTTTAATAGACCATTGATTCAGCAAAAACAGTGTTATAGTGTTCTTGGAAAAATGTTATGGTTCGTTAGATATGAAATAATTTCCATGTTTATTTAAACTTTCTTCAGGCCAGTATTGGATCCTTTCAATCACATACACGGTTTAAAAAATAATAATTAAAAAAAAACTTTCATTAAATAATTTTGTAACCTATAGGTTTTTTATGGCATGAAGCTGGATAACCTTTATTATTTCCGATTGGAACCATTAAGATTCTTGAGACATGTGGAGTGGAGGCCTTTACGATGGATTAATCAACGCAAATTATGACTAAGGACATTTTTCTCAAGGCCAGTGTCTTCACTTCATCTTCACAGGAAGATGGCAAAAATCAGACATCGGGTAATTCATATCGTATTTTGACGCATGAAGATATAATGTTTTGTTATCTCATGTATGACATTTTTATATTTATTAATTATTATAGAGATTGTTGCCTGTACCACCCTTTATTAATACGAAGTAAATAAAATAAAATATATAAGAATATCTTTACTTAATTTCCGACAACTGAGCCTGTAGCCTATTACATAAAACATATTCAAAGATAGGCCTACTTTTTTCTGCATCTCCCTTTCAGCAAGTTTGACACACTCTTGAATCCTTCATCACACCTCCTGACCCACTTCAAAATTAACAAGCTGTGAAAATGACACCCAATTACGCACACACATTGGTCTCGTTGTTTTTTTTTATGATGATGGTAAATTATATAATTAATCTATAATAGCTATAAACTAAAAATAAAGCAGAAGTTTAAACAAATTATAATTGAAGCCTATACCTCTAAATAGTGTGATGTCAAGAAAAACAAGGCGATGTAAATACTGGATTCAAAGCTGTGGAGGTGCTTGTGATAATTTAACAATTGATTAGTAGCCTATCAACGGTAAAGTGTGTGTGTGTGTGTGTGTGTGTGTGTGTGTGTGTGTGTGTGTGTGTGTGTGTGTGTGTGTGTGTGTGTGTGTGTGTGGACTGGTAATCCCTACGGTATGGGGACAAAATGTCCCCACAAAGATGGCAATATCCAAAATCCTTGTCCTTGTGGGGACATTTTTGGTCCCCATGAGGAAAACATCTTATAAATCACACTAAGTGATGTTTTTGAAAATGTAACAATGCACCATGTCTCCTGTGATGGGTAGGTTTAGGGGCAGGGGCAGTGTAGGGGGATAGAAAATACGGTTTGTACAGTATAAAATGCATTACGCCTATGGAATGTCCCCATAAAACATGGAAACACAACCTCGTGTGTGTGTGTGTGTGTGTGTGTGTGTGTGTGTGTGTGTGTGTGTGTGTGTGTGTGTGTGTGTGTGTGTGTGTGTGTGTGTGTGTGTGTGTGTGTGTTCAAGGTCTCCAGTTTCAGGCCTTGACGTCCGCCCTCCGGGGAGGAAACGGAACGGATCTGTAGATGCAGTTCTGCTCTGCCTGCCGGTTCCACAACAGACCGGGGCGAGCTAATCACGGAATGACTCTATGCTGGGCTTCTCTGTCATATATCGGAATCTCACGTGTGCAGCCCAGAAGGGTGATAGTGGTGCCACACAACCGGATAACAGACGGTTATCAATATTGGAGCTGCATCAACATATAAACGTGGCACGGGGCTTTTTGTACCAGGGCTCATTTGAAGAGGAATACCTTTAGAGCCTTGGATTAGGAGGGTATTACGTGGTGGATTGCATCTGGGCGCCATGTCAATCTTGCCCTCTTTCGGCTTTACGCAGGAGCAGGTCGCGTGCGTCTGCGAGGTGCTGCAGCAAGGTGGGAACCTGGAGAGGCTTGGACGTTTCCTTTGGTCCCTGCCAGCCTGCGACCACCTCCACAAGAACGAATCCGTGCTGAAAGCGAAGGCCGTGGTGGCCTTCCACCGAGGAAATTTCCGTGAGCTCTACAAGATCCTGGAAAGCCACCAGTTCTCCGCGCACAACCACCCGAAGCTGCAGCAGCTGTGGCTGAAGGCTCACTACGTGGAGGCGGAAAAATTGCGGGGCCGCCCGCTGGGCGCTGTGGGCAAATACCGAGTGCGCAGGAAATTCCCTTTACCCCGTACGATCTGGGACGGTGAGGAGACCAGTTACTGCTTTAAGGAGAAGTCTCGGGGCGTGCTGCGTGAATGGTACACGCACAATCCCTATCCATCTCCACGGGAGAAGCGGGAGCTGGCGGAGGCAACGGGGCTGACCACCACACAGGTCAGCAACTGGTTTAAAAACAGGAGGCAAAGAGACCGGGCAGCCGAGGCAAAAGAGAGGTGAGATTTTGATTAAAAAAAGTAATAATAATAAATATCTAAACATAATAAAATAGGCTACCGTTTTGTGAGAGTATGCCAACTGAAGTGCATGAACTTACATTTTAAAAAATAGAGCGAAAAAAAAACTGAGGTGAGGACAATATTTGACAAATGTATCACATATCAAAAACATAATGTAGTCACTCAAATTTAACCCTAATCATTTAAATCATGCACGATCTAATTGTATAGCCTACTTTATTAAAATATTTTGGATTAATAGGCTACTTTGTACATTGGCTGTTTTTTATTTTTATAATTTGGTATAAATTATATTTTTGCTCAAACGAACGAAAGAAGTGAGGAAGAAAATAATAGTTTTACTTATTGCACTGATAATTTATTTATTTAGGCTCATAGTCGTATAGCCTAATTTAATTACAGATTTTGAATGTTATATAAAATAAATATTGATTTATTTCGTTTTGTATTACAAAACCCATTCTCTGCGTCTAAAATTGTCTCGAATTCTAGAAGCTTTCCCTTCGCAAATCTGTGGTGACAGTTATCTTTTTAGTCATGTTGACTTATAAGCGAATTATATTCGTGCGTAAACAATCAGAATATTTTTTTCTTGTTTTAAAAACAAAGCATGCAGTTTTCGTTAGCGGATGTAATAATTATTTTAAGGTTAAACCATTTTGAAACCATAACACTATCTAATAGGCTAATGTGTAGCAAAATTCTAGGCCTATGCCATGTCAAGTGGGCCTAAATATAAAATATTAAAATGCAATATTCATCCAACAGAGAAAACAGCGAGAACAACGGTGTTGGTGGTAAGCAGAGCCAGCGGTCTCCGCTCGACGGAATCAAGTCGCTCATGTCCAGTTCGGAGGATGAATTCTCTCCGCCGCAGAGCCCCGAGCACAACCCCGTTCTCCTCCTGCAGGGGAACATGAACAATCCCGTGGCTCCCTCATACCCAATGCCCGGCCTCGGTGCGCAGCTTTCGGTGCACAGCATGCAAGGACATCCGCATCAGATCCAGGATTCACTTTTGGGATCTCTAACATCCAGCCTTGTGGATTTAGGATCTTAGGATTTATCGTTCACATTTTAAGCGACAAGACTTATAAACATAACCAATATTTACGGCATTACAGCATATTCTTATGACGCAAAGGACGTTTGCTGATGTACACTTGCAAATTATTAGAAAAAGGGGATTTTCTCTGAGTTTTGGTAATTTTGAGTTTACTGCAAAATGCATAAAATGTGTAAAAGCAGCGAGGCCAATATTTAAGAATATTTACAGTATTGTTGGATGCATAAACTTTAAATAATTTATGATGTTTTAATCAAAGTTAATTTATAGAAATTGTTCTGTATTGGACAGCAGGGATTTTAATGAGAAAAGCATTGGCTTCAAACATCTTCAACTAAACTATGGATTTGGAAACCATGTTTCGTCCTTTATTTTTTTTTTTAATTCAGTTTAAATATGTAGCCACTATTTACAATCTTTGTTTTAAAAACAGTGGCTCTCCAACATCACGTTATTTTTTTATTTGTTTTTTTTTAATAGTTTTTTTTACAATCACATATTGTCAAAATCTTCGACTCATCATCAACCCTTTGAGCATTTGTCTTTGAGCGTGTTATCAGAAAAATATCAGAAAACGACAATAAATAAACACAAAGCCTCAAAATAATAAAAATATGTCAATCCACGTGACACGTCCAAGCCGGAAGAGGGCATGGGCGCGTGAAAAATGAGAACGCCTGAAACGTCAACAAGAAAAATTGGCCCTTACGCAGAGGGGCAGAGAGACGCCAAGGCGCCAGGGTGCGCGCAGGGCCGAGGTTGACTTTTTGACCGTTATTCAGTAAAAAAAAAGGTCAAAAAACGCACACATGGAGTCACTTTAAGCCTTACCGTTAAGTTTGATAAACATGTATTAGTTCATTACAATGACTTAACAAAATGAGAGAGAGGGAGAAAGAGGAGTATAGCCTATTGCTCATTCTTAAGAACTGAATTTCTGTTAGTTCTGGGCCGCAAGTGTCGCTCTTAAAACCCTACACACAAAACACCTCGTCCACCCAAACCACAACAAAACACCGTCAACCCGATTTAAAACAATTGTCACCTTTTCCTTCTTTTGTGTGTGTGTGTGTGTGTGTGTGTGTGTGTGTGTGTGTGTGTGTGTGTGTGTGTGTGTGTGTGTAAAAACTGCAGACACTGCCAAACAAATTGAAAAAAAACTGAAGATTAAAAATCTAATTTGTCGCACATTTGCTGACACTTTTTAAGACAGAAAGATAAAATACGGCCAAACATTTCCAGCTCTGCATTGCTAAATTGTCTGCAATATTCATGCGATCAGCTCGAATTCGCCAACTCTGTCTCTCTACCTCGATAGTCTCGTGTCAGTGTAAATGGTTCTGAACAGAGAGCGCAGAGGGTTTCCGGGCCCTAATTTAAAACATTCTCCGGGTGTAGAGGGGCTTGATTGCAAAAATGAGGGGGACACCCTTCCAGCCTCGAGCCACAGGGTGCAGCACAACAGAAATGTACCTTTAGAGTTCAATCTGCCTGTCTGCCTGGAGATTTTCAAATAATATTTATTAGGCTATTCCCTGTCACTTCTAACGAAAAATAAACATAGGTGATTTTTACAAAATATCTTTAGAACTGAGAGTAAATATCATAATGTGCCTGACCTAAATTCAGGAACCCATAGAATTCTTCCAACAATGGCCAATGCTGCCTGAATGTCAGCTGCGGTTTTAATCAACAGTCTAATTATATTTCGCACATATAAACATTCCTTACATCTGCTTTCCTCTTATTGGTAGTTTCTACAAACCAAGAAACTGAGAAATCCAAACTGTAAAAAACTGGATTTGATTTTTGTGTTGGCGATGTAGCCAATTCTCTGTTTTCTCAACCAATTGGTAGACCACATTTTGGTAGCAGAGTAAAAGTTTAAAAACACATTTTTGGTTCCCTGTGAACAGTTCTTAAAATATATATATATATAGATATTTTTGTTTCTTAGTGTGAAGAACATTTTAATTTTCTATGAAACTTTTGTGCAATGGAAAGGTTCCATAAAAGTTAAAGGTTCTTCATGGAACCCTGGATGCCATTAAAAAACCTGTAATTTTACCGCATTAAATATCTTGTAGTCTTCACATTGAAGGGAGAGCCGAAGCTAAAAAGCATTCTCACACTACATAAAACAACTCAGATGATTGGCCGAGATCAATACCTTTTAGTTCAAAGTCAGAATAAAACAAAATAGCGATATTTTTGCTAACACTTTATTTCAAAGTGTCCTTGTTACATATGTTACATGTACTTACCATAAAGTATAAACAGTAAATTATGCATAATTACATGCAACTAACCCTCAAACAAACCCAAATCCTACCCTAACCCTATAGTCAGTAGTAAGTACATGTATTCACTTCCTATTACTCAGTACTTAAATATATAATTACACTGTAACAATGACACTTTAAAATAAGTTCTAACCACATTTTATATAAAAAAGTATTTCTTATTTTGAATATTTTCTGTCCACTGATGATATGTTTAAATCAATTCTCCAACTGCAAACCACGAAGCAAATAAATGAATATTGGACTAGATGGAGTATTGATCCGATTATGATGTCAATAGCGTTGTATTCTCTGGCACTGATGAAATGTCGTGAAATGCGTCTGGCGGTCAATCTCACACTCACACACTGTCTGTTTGTCAGGTAGCTTCACCTGCACAGGTAGTCACTCATCCAGAACTCTCAAGGAAACTGACCCACAAATGGGTTTTGGGGGAGGGGGCGACACTGAAGGAGCTTTTAAAGTGAGTCTCAAGAGAGCCAGAAGAGGGGGATTCTGTTACCATTGATGCATTGACCTGACAACACTTCAACCAGCCAGACCCCCGACAAAGACTAACATGTGTTTGTGGGAAAGGGATATGGGTGATACATCAGTTCTGAAATCCACTTTTCTGAAGGTCACTGAAACTGAAGCAGCCATTTCTCACTTGCAGTCCTTTATAAGGACACGCACGCACACACACACACACACACACACACACACACACACACACACACACACACACACACACACACACACACACACACACACACACACACACACACACACACACACACACACACACACACACACACAGAGAGAGAGAGAGAGAGATATGGATGGACGGACGGACGGACGGACGGACGGACGGACAGACAGACAGACAGATAGATGATAGATAGACAGACAGACAGATAGATGATAGATAGACAGACAGACAGATAGATGATAGATAGACAGACAGACAGACAGATAGATGATAGATGATAGATAGACAGACAGACAGACAGACAGACAGACAGACAGATAGATAGATAGATAGATAGATAGATAGATAGATAGATAGATAGATAGATAGATAGATAGATAGATAGATAGATAGATAGATAGATAGATAGATAGATAGATAGATAGATAGATAGATAGATAGTATCTTTAAAAGGTTATCTTTAAAAGGTTAATCTGTGAAACAATGTCTGTCAGAAGAAAAAAAATAGAATTAATCTTGGCATCTCTTTCAGGCTTGAAGCATTAAGCCAAAGTTTCACTCCCCAGAGAGAGAGAGAGAGAGAGAGAGAGAGAGAGAGAGAGAGAGAGAGAGAGAGAGAGAGAGAGAGAGAGAGAGAGAGAGAGAGAGAGAGAGAGAGAGAGAGAGGGAGAACAGGATAAAATTCTAGATGGCTCCATAAAAGAAAAAAAAACCTCAGGAAATGAAAACAGAAATGTGATAGCTTCCTGTTTTTCATTGGGACTTGGAGCATTCTCCTTATGGGATGTAATTATTACAATGAGATCAGTGTGATATAGTCCAAAAACCTTAGACACACACAGACTGCACACATACACACCCCTCATCTTGTAGTCTAATCCAGGTTTCTCTGGCGTGCTTCTGCTGGCTGACATTCCAGTGGCAATTTTGTCTCTCTGGATCACAGGGATCTTGATCCACATTGATTATGGAATTCCGGTAAAGTTCTGATATCAGTGGGAGAACTGGACAGACTACACAAAACAGTTTCCCAGCAGGCATTACAAAAGGGCTTCTCTCTCTTCTCATGTTGTACTTCTCTTCTTACTATCTAGGTTTCAGTCAACTATATATATATTTTTTGTTTGTTTTTTACTTTGCTATGCCAACACTTCTGTGATTAATTATTTAGCTAATTATATAACTTACATAATCATTGTCTAATAGTGCATTCAATTAAGCATCATCATCTTTACATACAATATTTCAATGAAGAGGCTTCCAGAATAGACATCTATTTTCCTGATAAAACAGCAGGGAATGTATGAGCACCCGAAAACTCACATTTGCCTTAATTCCCTGTAGCACACATTTTAATCGTCTGCACACTTTGTTTTACTAACACATTGACACTGTTGTCTTGACTCATTATCTCATTAGTCCTAGCAGGAGCTGGTAAGAACCATAATTACTGTGGCTGCTGGGTTATTTACCACAATGCCTCTTCTGCCCTCTGCTGGTAATGTTAAGCATCACTTCAAGTTTGAATCAGGAAGGCTGGAGTTCGGACTTCTGCTATTCTAAATCACACAAATGGGTGAAAACATCGAACTGTTAAAAGATAAATATAAGCTGATCTATAGCTGTAAATTCCTAAAATTAAGAGAGATTACAGGAGAAATGGCTATTTGTGCATCACTGCAATAGCCTAATAGTAGAACAAGACAAAGAAATAAGAGCAGCAAAGAAAAACAGTCATAGACATACAAATAATTATAAGAGGTTGTAGACATTATCTATGGATGATGTGTGTATCAGTTCTGTAGGCTAACGGCAAAGCTTAGAGGTTTTGGAGAATGAACCTGAACCTGAATTATTTTATGTCGAGAAGAGCAGGTACACAAAAAAAAGTGTCAAAATTGTACCTTTAGGGGTACAACAGCTTGTCACCGAGGCAGTACACTTACATTATTAAGGTACCTTTTTTAAAGGCACTATGAACTTTTTGGTAAAAATAAAAGGTACAAAAATGTCATTTGAAGCCTTAAAAGGACATTTTTGCACCTTTTATTTTTACCAAACGGTTCATAGTATTGCCTTAGGTAAACGTATTTGTACTCTATGGTACTATATGCACCTTTTTAGGTGTAATAAAGATGTCATTTTAAGTGTACTGCCCCAGACATGCTGTTGTACCCCTAAAGGTACAATTTTGACACTTTTTTCTCTGTGTGAGTATTTGAATCCTTTGGTGAATTGTATAAAGTCATGCATGAGTCTCTTTCCTTCTAAGATTTTGTACATGCTTACATTTTATTTTATTTATTGATTTTTAGTTTTTCCTCCTTGCAATCCTCTTAAGTAGGCCATTTGAAGATGATGCTTTTGTTTATTGCACTAAATTGCTGTTGTTTATACACATGAACCTATTTAATCACAGGTTTATATGCACGGATATACGAACGTAGATTTAATTACATGTTATTTGTGTATATTTTCATTTGCATATTATCGTTCCCTATTTGAGTTTGTAAATTGATATTGTTAAAAAAAAGTATTGGGTATTTGTCTCCCCCTAGCGACTGATAGGAGGCATTGCATTATAAAACAGTAGTGTATAAAGTGTAATTATCGTAGCCTAGCTACTTGTGTAAAGTTCAGTTGTAATTGGAGTCTGTCTTCTCGTGTTTAATCCCAAGCACTAGATGTAGGCTACGACGGTTTTCAGGTAAATTACGAAGCTTTTGAGTTGCCAGAACTATTTCGTTTAGAAGCAATGAGAGGCTACGGTCACTTTGGCCGTAAAATGCTGACAGTCAAGAAGCCTAGCTCTAGTGTATTGAGAAGCTGTCAAGATCCGAGACTAAAGCTTCAGATCGAGCACAATTACTGGCTGACTATCGCTTTTCAATAACCGTCATGCTAGTTCGCTTCTGACGGCTTTAATGTGACACGAATTGTCGGCTTCATTCCTGACTGCAAGACACGACAACCTTCTGTCAGAACAAAGCTACTTATCTCTAATAATTGATTTCTTCACCATAGCCCATTCACATTCGTTTTCTTCAAGGGGACGTAAAGTTTCCGCTTCTTGTTTGAAGTTGTTACGAGCTGTTATTTTGTATCTTGCTAAGATAGACGACCACACTCATTTATTGATTTGTCAGTAAAGCTCAGATTAGATATAGACATAATCACATCAGACATCACAATGCTGCACATGCCAAGAACCTCAAATGAATATTTTTCTTTATATAGGGCCTACAACTTTTTCGTGCTTTATTAAGTTTTTGTTAATCCATACGTTTTGTTCATCAATGTCATTTGCATTATTTTTTATTAAAAAAAACATATGTGTTTAGACCCATCTAGCTTACTTAAAAATAATAATAATTTATATTATTTTCAGAGTTTCAATAATAAGATTTAAAGTGGCCGAAGAATAGGCCTACTTTCCGGTTTACAAAAAACCGGAAGTAGGTTGAATATTTGTAACAGTGCATGTTGATGGAGGTTTGTCATATCCTTAAAGCGTTCATAAGTCTATTGTTGTTTTAGACCCCAAGGTTTTTACAACGCAAGGCTATAGAAATGTGTAGGTTCCTGGTGTGTCGCTGTCCATGGTGCTGAACTGCGTCTATTTCACTGAGTGCGATTCATGTTATTGACAAAAACAAAACGTTTGTGTGTGTGTGTGTGTGTGTGTGTGTGTGTGTGTGTGAGACACCATGAATTGTATGTATCCAGCTGTCTGTGTAGTAGGCCTATGTCTGTACCTCAGATAGGTGAATACTCTTTTAAATGAACAAGAGCTGCATCATTTACTAATTTTTCGCTGAACACCCACAACTAACACACTTGCTCATGAAACAAAGGCCTATATCACTTCTAGATCATACTTTCGTAAACAATTTGGAAAACGTATGGAGGCACTTCTTGTGAACTATAAAGAACTCCTGGAACTCTTTGGATGAAAGCGACTGCTAAATAAATACATATTTATAACATTTATATTTTCTAGTTATACAGTGCCGTTTGTGGTTGTTTTGTGGCCTTTGTTGCAGTGTTATGTGAATCCGGCTGGCTAAAAAGGGCACCGAGCTGGGAGTCATGCCACGCCACATTTGACCACCAGAGGTCGCAGCCAAAAACAAATTCTACAAAATAAGCATGTATTTATGATCAAAGATGAATGCACACATATGATTTTCTAATGCTAACGTTTACAGATTGTGTTTGTTTATATTTATTCACTTAGCAGACGCTTTTATCCAATGTTGCTTACAAATGAGAATAAATAAGAAACAATTAATTAAGGTACACTTTAAAATTAAACATCTTTAAAAAGGTACACAGTTTGTATTTAGGTTAATTATAGCATTGTTTTCCTCTACTTAGAAGTACAAAAATGTACCTTTAAGGGTACCACCCCAGTGAAGGCCACTTGTACCTTAAAAGGTTGATTTTATTTTATTTTTATTTTTTTTATTTTTTTTGTGTACCATATAACATATCAATGTATACCAGAGTTCACCAGCACATTTTTTAGAAAGCAAAAAGGATACCAAACCATCAATTAAGTGCTCCAAGACGAGTCTTGTTTGCAGTCGTTTTTGGACAAATGAATGTGATTTGGTGTTTGATTGAAGCACAAAGGCGTTAACATGCAACATTCAAGTTAAGTATAATTTTGCAGTGACTACAGAAACAAAAAAGTGTAGTTCACACAAACAATTGCCAATTATAGAAAAATCGTCGTTCACTAAGAGGAATTTACAAGACTTACTCACACTTAATACACGAGTATATGAATGTGTACACGTCCTTTTCAGATTGGACCTTGGGTTTGTATTCATAAAAGCTATTGTGTGGCTTATTTAACCATTTTCTTTTCACTTGCATCCTGACAACTATGCTATAGAAGCGCAAATAACTGACATTTCTGTATTTATTTATTTGTTCAATGTTCAAGCGAAAGGGATTTTAAATTAGGTTTATCGGGCACACTATAATATTATTATTATTAGATAGCTGAGACTTCTAGACAGTGAACTCCTCAATTAAACGTCCTAGAACGTCACACACACTCACTCGCTCACACAAATGAAAAAAAGTTTGGATTTCTGTACCTCTGGCAACCCCGTCGGAGAGCCTTCATGCTGAGGCTTTGGGGAGGGGAGGGAAAGGCGGGGTGGTTCTTTGTTAGCTCGGCCCTCTCCAACTCGTCATTAGTGCTGATTACCGTTGACCAATTTGACAACCTTATTGACTGCTAAAAAGACTTTTTCATCGTCCCACCCTGCACTCCCCAGAGCTCAAAAGAAACGGAAATTTTCCACCATTCTAAATCCAGTGTTTAAATAAAGCCGTGCTCCTTTCCCCTCCCTTGCTTTGGCTCCTATTTTCTCCTTTTTCTCGGAAGGAACACTTGGTTTGGCCCCGCCGTTGTTCCGACTGAAAGAAGATTGAAAAATACAGCTTGTGCTTTTTATTGGGCGCGTTAATGAATGGCGCGGGTTAAACCCAGGTGCGCGCCGTGAACCCTTCAGGCAGTTGGGAAACAGAGGCGCTGTGTTTTTGCGCCTGCTCCTTCACTCATTTACGACATAAACACCTTCAGCAGATTTGAGCAATAAGAACAGCGTGGCCGTGCTCTTAAAATAGCATCAAATATTTATAAACATTTATTTTTCATCCAGCCTAAATATGAAAAGGAGAATGATATTTCTTTTTTGTCTCTAGCTTCTGGAACTTGACAAAGATAAACCAATAATATAATAAAAAACAAGTTAATTAAGTATTAAGTACAGAATTAAAATAAATATTGTGTTGTGGTATAGCATAACAGCCGATTAATGTAAATCTGACCAATGACACAAGGCAAATAAACCGGTAAATTTAAAGAAAAATATAGTAAGCACGTGAATAAAACAATCTTGTAAATTAAATATTAAATTAATAGAAACAATCTATAGAGAGGACATTCACAATACAATGTAAAATAAACAAAGTGTATATTTTCAGCAATTCGCAGCAGTTCCATTGTCCTCTGATAAATGATTTGTATGAATCTTGCTTGGGCCATTAGTATAGGTTCTTTTAAACAGCAGATCACAGCTTGGGTTGTGTTGACATCCGGGAGAGCGTCTCGGCCTTTCGCTGACCCTGTGCTGTCAGAGCGCATTACACCACGCGAAGCGTTTTAGCCAATTACTGCTCGAGTGTGAGAGAGATTGAGCTCGCAGAGAGGCATTAAAACATGCAACATATTTGATCCCCGTCTGTTCTAAATCTGTTCTTGCGCATGTGACATTCACGTTTTGGACTGCATATGTTTACTTTCGGGTTGACACATGGGCTACATCAAAAAATAAACATTAAATAACACACATAACCAATTGTGTCACTGGACACACTGGACTGAAGAAAATACAGTTTTGAATTTGCGATCGTTTTTTAGTTCAACAGTGATTTTATTTTTTTTTGTAATCATGGTTATCTTTTTTTTCAAATTCACGACGCTCAGCGTTACGCACAACAACAAAAATGATAAAAAGGTACACAAATAAAAGGCCTGCAGGGGCCGATGATATTTTAAATAAGCAAATAAACATCGTTTATATATTAAAAAAACAAGTGAACATTAAAACATTATTCAGTCTTTTCATGATGAAGTACGCACACATACAATAACAGGTTTGGCCCTCAGATATTGAAGAATTTTTTTTGTCTTTCAAAAACTCCCTTTACCTGTCTTCGTGAGAAGCACTGCGCATTTTGTTGATCACATCAACGAATGGAGAATGAAATTGTGACGCTATTTTTCCATCCTTCATTTTAGCCTCTCTCTGGGCCGGTTGCAGGCACTAGATTTTTGTAGTTGTTAGATTGTCTCTTACAGTTCTTCTGTTTGCTCTTTTAAAGCCTGTCACGTTAGATGTCACATTCACTGTCGCTGGAGGTGATGGAGATGGCGGAGGTGGCGGCCTTGCTCGAGAGACTGACTTCTGGGCTCGAGGCGGGACCCAGGCGGTCTACTGTGGTGTCATCGTCCCCCAGCGATCGGACCGAGCCACCGGACAGAACCTGTTGCTGTAGCCTACAGGGGTGAAACCATACAAAATGTCAACGAAGATACATGGACATTCATAGCTTACAGTGGAGTGAAAATGTCTCCAGATCTCTGATGCATAAGGTTAATCAGTCTTGGATTACGATTGAATTATTAGAGTGTTGGGAAACTACAAAAATCATTTGCAATCGAAAATATAAGAGGTTGTACGTGCATTTGCCTGAACTGATATCAAATATTGACTGCCGAGATTTAAAGTGAACTTTTCTTATAGCATCAATACAGCTATATACAAAGATACATTTCCAACACATTTTCTTATAGTCCAAACAAAATGTTGATAGAAATATATGCAACATAAAAACAAACCTTGAATTAGATAATTTAAAACGTTATTGATAAAGCGAGACATATTAGCATGTTTTGTTTTTAAGCTTCCTAACCCTGCATGGGAAAATATATTTCTAATAGTATTTCTATCGTCGTAAACCATTCCGGCATGAAAATAGATTAAATGTTAACAAAAGCAGCTTTGCCAACAACTAGTCGATTTAGGCATTCATTTTAAGATAAATTACGCAACCAGAAAAAAATCAAAATCTAATATTTATTTCTTAGGAATAAAAATAATGACAGTAAAGTAATAATAAAAACGAAGCAATTAATTCGCGTGGAGATCTCTGTAGTAGCCTACCTGTTCTTGGCCGCTGCCGCCCGGTCTCTCTGCCTCCGGTTTTTAAACCAGTTGCCCACTTGTGTGGGTGTGAGTCCAGTCGCCTGCGCCAGCTCTCTTTTTTTGCTCGGGTTCGGGTAAGGGTCCTGCAGGTACCACTCTCTCAACAGATGCCGCGTCCTCTCTTTAAAGCAGTGGGTTTTTTGTTCACCGTCCCATATCGTCCGAGGCAGTGGAAACTTCTTTCGGACGCGGTACTTGTCCACGGGTCCTAACGGACGCCCACGGAGTTTCTCAGCCTCCTGGTAATGCGCCTCGAGCCAGAGCGCCTGCAGCTTCGCGTGTGAGTCCTTGGTGAATTTGTGGTTCTCCAGTATGTGGTAGAGCTCGCGGAAGTTGCCCGCGTGAAAGGCCACGACCGCGCGCGCGCGCAGGACAGACTCGTTCTTCCCGAGGACTTCGCAGGCGGACGGCGCCACCGGGAGTGACCAGAGGAAGCGGCCGAGCCTCTCCACGTCGCCGCTCTCCTCGAGCGTCTCGCAGACCCCCGCGACCTGCTGGGGGCTGAAATTCAAGATGGGCAGCTGGAACATGGAGACTGTAATCTCTCTCCTCTTTGGCCCTCCTTTCTGGTGTTGCTGCTCCTCGTCTGGCTCGCCCGTCTTTTTGTTCAGCCTGTCTGTCAGAAAAAGGCAAAAGTTAACAGCCGTGTCACAAAACGAGCTGAGGAGCGATGCCGTGCGGCAGGCTCAAGCAGCCTGGACGGCAAAATCTCTTCTTTGATTGAGTGTGAGCATAAAAAACTGGAAGCAAGGTGTTTTCTGAGGAGCAAAATAAAAGAACATTTAGCCCCTGCTGCCGCTATTCTACTGGAGTTGTCAGATTGGCTGCCTGGTTGCCATGGGCACACGTCAATCACTGTCAGGTTTGCCAATCACGCGTGAAGCTGCACTAGATTTCAGCACCACCCAGCGCGCAACAGCGCCTTTCAGTGCAAACGTCAAAGCGTCTTTTTGACCTTTACGTTTGTGCTCAGACACGCCGAATGTAATGTTGTCATTTGGTGGAAATCTGGAAGCAACCCCCTCTGAGCCGTCGATAAAACGATGGGAAGGAGCGACTGTTAAAATACAGCACACTATGGGTTGGAAGACATTAGAAAGACTTTCTGTGAAAAGCATAATATGCTTTTCACAGAAAGTCTTTCTAATGTCTTACATATTATGCAGTATAAACAATAAAAAAGATTGCCTATTCAAAGTTACACTTTCTTTCTTTTTTCTCAAAATATTTGCGTGATTTTCACAGCGAAAACGTGCCTGCGTGTAAATTAACGGCTTCAAACTAAACGCATAACATATCTGTTTCCAAGACTTACAACCTCGGAAATAAAAATGGTCACCATAGAATTTATTAATACAAAAAATTCCTTGAGGCACTAAATATAGTCTATCCCAAATCCCGAAATCTCCATTTCAATTTTTCTCAAAGCAGCACAGAAGAAAAAAATGAGTTGCGCGTCACGCAGTTGTCACCTAGCCTACTGGAATAAACGGTCATCTCTAAAATTACAACATGGATAGAATATCTCGTCAGGAAGAGAAAAACGGTCAGGATTTAGAAAGAAATGTGGCACATGATCATTCATGTCATGCATGAAATACCAGTAGGCCTATGAACTGGCACCAACATGTGTGGCAGGAGTAATTCACAACCCCAAACCGTAACATTTCAACTGCAGGCTAATTCAGTTTTTAGGACACCTGTCCTCCGATTTAATCCCACGCACTTCGTTTTGAGCTCGCTCAAGATGGTAGATGGTTGGAAGTGCCCGGTCTCATTAAGGCATGCCTCGTTTCAGAGTTCAGTCTGTCGGAATGGCCTGATATTATTTCACAGATACATAACTTCAACCTTTTTGAAGCTTTTTGAGCTTTTTGCATGTTTTATAACCAGGTGTTAGACATGAAATTGTTCTTTTGCCATCAGCTCTACAGGGAGCTGTTGTCATGATTCGTCTCGCGCAGGATAATCAGAATGGATATATATAGAAACGATTTTATGACTTTACACTAGATTTTCTTCATCAGTAGCCTAATAACATTCAAAGTGGACGAAAAAGTCGAAAAACGACAATTTTAGTTGGATAACTTTTTTTAAAATAAACCTACCGCATGTCACATAAAGATGACAGATTGTAAAAAATAGACCACACAAAGATGCCCAGCTTACTAAATCTATGCGGAGGATCGTCTTGTGTTTGGCAACAGTAGCTAGGGGCTACTATTAAATCAATTATCCATATAGGCCCGAGCAGGTTAAAACAAAGCAAAATGACGTGACAGTTGGCCATAAGAACGAGAGGACACAATAAGACGATTAAAGCGTCCATTTAATCCATCTCATTACAGTTTTAACGCCGACCGGTAAAATTACCAAAAACAAAGGATTTGCGAGTCCCATACCTCTATGAGACACGGAGACAGGCTTTGTGGAAAATAAACAATACCAATAAGTAGTTCTGAAATATTCAGAGTTCTGTACATTGTGATAAGACATACTGAAATCTCAACATAAGGTTTGTTCCCCCTAAGCCACACAGTAACTAATAAATGGCTTTTGATTTAATTGGACGACTCAAAAACATGGGCTTCGTGAGGGAGGGTGAGGTGGGGTTTGTTGTCAAATAACCCATCACTCTTAAATAACTGTCATTTCATTTCAATGTTTTAAACAACTATCCCTACTATCCCTAAAACAAATCGAGACATTATGCACGATAGTTATCGCGCAAATGAAATGAGGAGAATCATTCGTTCCGCTTTTAATCTTCGCTTGTGCTCCGCAACTTCAGAAATGACACTCTGCATCATGCCAAAGCGCGAGCCCGGGATGGAGCGCGCGCACGAGCTGAATAATAAGGATTGCACACATATAATGCCTGACACCGCTATCTCTGAACGACTGAGAGAGCGAGAGAGAGAGAGAGAGAGAGAGAGAGAGAGAGAGAGAGAGAGAGAGAGAAAAGATAAAGAGTGACACTCATACAAAGAGTTCTGTTATCTGCTTGTCCTCTGTTACAAAACATATAGACACAAACAAATCTGGCTTCATAACCCATACATTATTTAAATTCTTAACCTCATAAATAAAGCATGTTAGAAAAGTGACATCTCTGCATTTAGCAGATGCCTTTATCCAACGCGACTTTCAGGGCACACTGCATTTTAGATAGCTGAAGATACATCACTGTATTTGTATCAGTAGCCTACACCTGATGATCAAGAACTTGAACCCACAAACTTGGTGTTGCTACCATGTTCTATTTAGATACAGGATTATAGGCTACAACATAAATACACAACATTTAAGGGTGAATTGGCAAATAGTGTCCAAATCAACCATGATAAACAATACACAATACAAAAATCCAAAAGCATGGTGGGATAGAATGCCAGTACATTAAGTGAAGCGGCTTACAGCAAGGGTACACCGATCAGGTGAAGTGAATAACACTGATTATCTCTTCATCACGGCACCTGTTAGTGGGTGGGATATATTAGGCAGTAAGTGAACATTTTGTCCTCAAATTTGATGTGTTAGAAGCAGGAAAAATGGGCATTTTACAAGCATCGCCAAAACTGCAGTTCTTGCGGGTGTTCCCGGTCTGCAGTGGTCAGTATCTATCAAAAGTGTCCAAGGAAGGAACAGTGGTGAACCGGCAAAAGCATCATTGATACACCTGGGGAGCGAAGGCTGGCCTGTATGGTCCGATCGAACAGACAAGCGACTGTAGATCAGTTTGCTCAAGAAGTTAATGCTGGTTCTGATAGTTTGTTGCGTATGTGGCTGCATATCTGCAGACCAGTCAGGGAGCCCATGCTGACCCCTGTCCACAGCCGAGAGCGCCAACAGTGGGCACGTGAGCATCAGAACTGGACCACGAAGCAATGGAAGAAGGTGGCCTGGTCTGAGAATCACGTTTTCTTTCGTCACTTACCTGGGGAACACATGGCTCCAGGATGGACTATGGGAAGAATGCAGGCCGGCGGAGGCATTGTGATGCTATGGGCAATGTTCTGCTGGGAAACCTTGGGTCCTGCCATCCATGTGGATGTTACTTTGACATGTACCACCTACCTAAGCATTGTTGGAAACGGTATTCTCTAGTGGCTGCGGCCTCTTTTAGCAGAATAATGTACACTGCCGCAAAGCAGAAATGGTTCAGGAATGGTTTGAGGTGTTGACTTGGCCTCCAAATTCCTCAGATCTCAATCTAGTCGAGCATCTGTGGGGAAGTGCTGAACAAACAAGTTCGATCCATGGAGGTCCCATCTCGCAACTTTACAGGACTTAAAGGATCTGCTGCTAACACCTTGGTGCCAGATACCACAGCACACCTTCAGGGGTCTAGTGGAGTCCTTGCCTCGACGGGTCAGGGCTGTTTTGGCAGCAAAAGGAGGACCAACACAATATTAGGTCAGAATGTTATTGCCTGATCGGTGTACACACGTAGTTCACTGTGAAAATGTAAGAAAAAAAAAAAAACATGAGGCACTTGCCATTGATGGAACTTTCTGGAGAACCTCTAGGTATCCTTTAGGGCAGTTCTTAGAGGAACGTACAACAATGAATTTAAAACTTTCCAGCAAGAGCTCTAAAGAACGGTTCCTCCTGTAATCCCATCACAAGACAAAGACTTTCAAATTATATATAATGGAGTTACTTGAATATGCAACAGGCTAGAGTGGCAGACCGGGAACCCCCCAAATGTTGCTTTTAGTATCTTTTCATATACAGTGGCTTAATTAATAGGTGCAACCATTATTTGTTAAGCCATTAAACAAAGTGCATTAATTTATAAATTGAACCAATGGGAAAAGATATTTAGGGCCCGAGCACCGATGGTGTGAAACAATGTCCGATCTGCCCCAAACTTCACATGTTTTACGTTGTGATTAACTCCTCATTGAGATTTAACCAGAACAACATAATATTAGGTCAGTCTAATCTAAAGGCCTTGGTGATGTTATATTGTGAAGATCTTGAGTTTTCCCTGAAGGGCGTGTCTGTGGCGGCCTCACAAAGTCGTATGTTACGCCATGACACAGGAAGCTGTTGTAAGTCGGGCATCCAATTCCGATCTGCCCCAAACGTCACATGGTTTATTAGAGTCCTGACCTAAACACTTCTACATGCCAATATTCAGTTAGTCATAGCGCCACCTGCTGGAAACAGGAAATGGCATGCTTTATACTATAATTCACTCCCAGAAACACTTTTGCCATGAAATCCCAAACACGTTAGAAACACATTAAATCTTGCAACACGTGGCTATGTGCTAACGAATGTGATTTACACCATTAAACAGGAAGTTGTTGTAACTCAGGTATACAGTGTCCTACCTGCCTCAAACTTCACATGTTTGATAATAGTCCTGACCTGAAGACATCTACATGGCAATATTCAGTTATAGTCCAAAAAAGCCACCTGCTGGCAGAAGGAAGTGTGGCACATTGAAGTGAGTTTGCCATATTTCTCCTATATTGACCTGCTTAAATGCATGTCGCCCACTATTCACTGTTTTCCTGAGGCCACCGGGTGGCGGTGCATGTGAGAGGGCCCTTTCATCGCTGCTAGCAGCTTTAATGCATTTTATAACTGTACCTGAAACAGGAAAAAGCCATTTGAGCCATTTTTTAACATTGACTCATAATAATAAATATTTCTTGAGCACCAAATCATCATATTAGAATGATTTCTGAAGGATCATGTGCCACTGAAGACTGAAAATTCAGCTTTGCCATCACAGGAAAAAATTACATTTTAAAATAAAATAGAAATTAGTTATTTTAAGCTGTAACATTACTGTTTGTACTGTAGTGATTTGTTGTACTGTAGTGAGTATAAGCGACTTCTTTCAAAAACAAAACTTTCCAACCCCAAACTTTTGAACGGTAGGCATACATGTTATTCTGCATACCAGAGAGCTTTTGAAACCATGTTCTTTCTGTCAACACAGCGGTTTCTTTTAGACAGGGCGCACCCACACACATTTGAGAAATGCCATCCGCTTTGTTGTCCTCTCAGCTGGTTGAGGCCGAACGCTGGATGACCAGGGATTTACGTTCTAATTAAGATATCATGTCTGGCAGAGCTGAAGTGGATTGCTAATACTCCACTGGCCCAGATAATAGCAAACGAATGAGGGATTTTAATTAAATAAAGTCTATGCTTGCTTTAGTACATGAAGAAACCAGATGAGTTACAGACCTCTGTGAGTGTGTGGGCGTGTCTTTATGACAGATCGGTGTCCAGCCATGGCATTGTCCCGTTTGGATGTAATCTGGGATTTGTGGTAACAGAGAAGACCTCTTATCCTATGACCCTTCTGGCTTATCCTGCTCCCTCTCTCTCTGTTACCCAGCAGCAGGACAGGGATAAGCGACATCCATTTCCCAACACAACAGGATCCATCAGACATGTGGTTTATTTTGTATTATTCAGTTTGTCATATCACTCTTTTTTTTTTACAGTTATGCTATGTATCTACACAACTGCAATTAAATTTTTCTTAAACACATGCACACCCAAAATGAAGACATGAAATATACACCTTCATGTGTACAAATGTATTCAGTCCGAGTACAAACAAAGTGTCACAAACAGCACATACCAATTGCTAATGTTACTAACTAATATTTGAATCTCCCTGTTAGCATTTTGATTTGCATAACATAAATTAAACACCAACAAAACAGCAACCCTTGGGTTTTAAACCCTGCGATTCAATATCTAGTCCATCACAGACACAAATGAGACAGCCATTTTTGGTCTACATTAACTGTTACCTAGCAACCAGATACACCACTTACCCCTGATCTGAAAACCACCGCTCAGTCACAACGCTTGTACGACTTATGGTGACTTGTGTGGTCCTCATATCTTTAGCTTTTTTCTTTTGAATCATAATGGACTAAAGGTAATGATTTGATGAAGTTAATGATTTTAGACAAGCGAATAATCTCCCAACAGTACATTTATGAAGAAATTGCTTACAATCATACCACTAATTGCCATAAAATCTGAAAAAAGAGAGCAAAAGAAACAGCTGTCTGAGATGACAGATGAGGGAAGATGCCATTTTAAAGTGCTCCTCATTTTGTTTTAGAGGTCTCCTACAACAGGTTTACATGATTCTCAAATGACTCGACGGATGAGTCAATGTCTCTAAATCCCTCCTTTCCACGAACCTGCTCTGCTCTGATTGGCCAGATGGCCTAGTCTGCTGTGATTGGTCTACCGCATTCAGTGCGTTTTTTGGAAGCTTAACCATTACCATAACTGAACTTCAGCTCTGGAGGCCTTTCTAAAGCTCAGAGATAGTACACACTGTAAAGACAGTAACGATGATGTCGATTTCACCATATCAATCCGAGCAAGTGTCCGACGATGAAACATTGGAACAACTATCAACCCAAAACTCCATTGCAAGGACGATTTGAGCAGGACATTTCTGAGGTACTCATTCTGAGGGACATTATGAGATGTTGCAACTGTAATTCCTCCCCAACAGCATTAACAAGTGTGTCCATTACCAAACCAATGCGCATTTTTCAAATTTATTGCAGTGCACATGCGGGAACTGTAACAGCACATACCTATGTAACAAAAATGTTTGTAAAAGCAAATATTGCTCCCTTATCTTTCCTCAAAGTAGTAAGAACGACAGACAATCTGCATTAATAGACACAGTTTTAGTAGTGACAGTAATAACGTGAGTCAGCCAGTTAGCTGGAAACTTACACATTATAGAACGCAAAACTATGTATTTTGAACACCCGGTAGAAAATATATACATCAATAATTATTCATTCTTACAGGTTGTGATTCTGAGGAGCAAGCTGGTCCAAATAAACAAGCTGGTCCAAAAAGAGTTCTGACCCAAAAGCAAGCGTTTTGTGAATCCCACGTTGAACTCCGAGATTGGAGGAGCAGTAAAATGCAGCGTTGAAGGGCGGGTCAAGTTGTTCGCGGGCGTACAATGCACAACATAGGCGGGCATTATGCAAATGCCTTTTCTAGTGATGTAAAACTGTCACGCGACTCGTATAGGTGTTCCGGTACAATGCTTTCTTTTGGGAGACATTATCGTGCATTCTCGACTAAACAGCTTTGCAGAACGTTTACATTCACAAACAGCTATATCACACATATAGGGAATATTTGAAAAATCATAACACTTTCATGTTATCTTTACATGTTTTTAGTTTGTTTTGATGAAGAGCCCTACAAAAATACACTGTAATCATGATAGTAACTTCAGATAGTATGTTGAGTCTCTTCAGTCTGATATGAAGTTTATATCACTACTCTGTGTGTAGGCCTATCATTTGCAGGCATCAAGGAGCTGCTACAATCCGAAAAAATGGTACAAAAGCGGTCACTGGAACGATACCCTTTAAAAAGGTTCTAATATAGGTATTAGGTAGCCTAATATGTACACTTTTGTACAATATGTATCTTTGATGTGCTAATATGCACTCTTTAGGTACAAAGGTGTAGCCTACCTTTTGAAAGGGTACTGTAGTGACATCTTTTGTATCAGAGCAGTACCATGACAGGGATGAAAGAGAGGCTGTCAGGGATAACCTTACTGTGTTTTCAATGTCATCCGCTGTAAAAAGCTATATAAAGCTCTTAGATCACTTAGGCTATAATTTTCCACAGCTCATATTGTCCGGAGTTTTCACTGACAGTTTTAAAAATATATATTTTTTGCTGTGTTTCATCAGCAGAACAATCCAAAAAACGCATTAAATAACTCACAAATACAACCACTGAAGAGATATCCTCACAACCTCGCTTTCATCCCCAAAGATGGTGCTGCTGTGAATAAGGTCTATCTACCTTATTTTTTAGGTAAGAGTGGGCGCAGCTATTTTTTATTTTAAAGGAGAATTAAAATCTTTAGCTCACATCCTTGTTTCTTCAGGATTGAAAGACCATCTTATGCATATTACACAAAACTAATCAAAATTATAGATGTCTATAATGTCTATAAACATTCTATACAACTGTTCACAGAGACTGCTACAACAAAACATCATGTAAAAAAAAATGTTTTTACAGAAGAATTATGTAGTTTCAGGGAATTCTGGGAATGTCACATTACGGCTTTTTACTGTAAATTGATAATTTATAATTTTTACTTAAAATAGGTATTGGCATTTAACAGTATTTTACTGTAAAATGACATGACATTTTTCTCTGTATATAGTACACAATGTAAAACCAAATAAGTCGAAAATTAAGGTAATCAGTTACATAAATTTGTTTGAAGTTAAGAAATTTTAATTGCTCTTAACTTGAAACTTGGCTAGCTTTAACTAGCTAATTCAATAAATGCTACCTTGCTAATTGGTAACACAATGCTTTGATAACATTAGCATAGCACTTGCTGAATGAGTACAGCAATATAGAACATTTAACATACTGTATATCTGTTCTCAAACTAGCTCATGCTCCACTCGTCACCATGATGGGGAAAGAACGAGTTTTAAATACTCATACAATAATTTGTTTCATTTGAGTTTGCTCAGTGCTGGAACTTACCGGAACCAATTAACACAATTTTTAGATTATAATTAAATTATAATCTAAAAATATTAGGGCTGTCAAACGATTAATTACATCCAAGTTTGTGTTTACATATGTGTTTGCGCTGTGTATAATTATTATGTATATTTAAATACAAACACATGCATGTATATCATAAACCATATTTTTAATATATACATGCATGTGTGTGTATTTATATATACATAATTATACACAGTACACACACACACATATTATGTAAACAGAAACTTTTATAATCGTTTGACAGCACTAAAAATATAAAAAATGTTGACAGTGCATTCCCTTGACCAGAACAGATATTTTCTAAGATAGGAGACTAGAATCATGCAGAAAATTGCTCTATGATCTCTAAAATAAACCATTTGATTAAACAGGGCAACATGAAAGCCAGACATATGGATGTCTGATGCTGTTGTGCTTTTCAGATAATAAATAATCTCCACCTCTGCTGATAGTGGATAAACAGATTTTTCTGCTGCTGAATGAGCTCAGCTACACAGATTACAGACAGACAGCCACAACGTGCATGTGTGTGTGGATGACAAGGTCAGCCGTGTGTGTGTCATTATATGTTTATGGCTAGGCGTGATCTCTCTACTTGGGGCGTATGTCAAATGCCAAACTGACACTTTGGATTTTCATGAGAAAGATCAGGAAACTGCATGTTTGTTGGAGAGCGTTACAGATTTAAGGCAGATCATTCACTGGTCATTGGTGACAGGTATGTGTCCAAGTTGTGTGTGTTACTGAGCTAAAGGAGAAGAGAGAAAGGTCATATCTCTAAAGAAACTATTATCACATGTATTCATTTGTGTGTGTGTGTGTGTGTGTGTGTGTGTGTGTGTGTGTGTGTGTGTGTGTGTGTGTGTGATACAGTGATTCTGACAGCTAGTGACAGCCGAGACTCATCTCACTTTGACTCCCAGCAGGCACACACACACACACACACAGTAGTGAGTAAATGTGGCATGTGGCTACAGGTCTTCTGATCGTCTGCTGTCTGTCCTCTGAGAGTTGTGCTGTGATACTCTTGCAGAGAGTGACTCATAAACCTGAGATCAAGCCGTAAGCCCTGCAGCAAGAGAACAACGTAGTTCTAGCTTTTCTCTGTCTTACTCTCAGTAGCTCTCCTGTACTTAAAGAGAGGGGTGGTCTTTAGTGGAGGGAGTTTATCCAAGACAATTCATCCCCGTAAAGATATAGAGGTTAATCCAGTTAGCCAATCAGCTAAAAAGACAAGGCCATCTGTTATAGGGTTATTTTTAAAGTTCAGAAATCACTTAACATTTGCCATTTCCCACACATAGCGCATATTTGTTTTTGTTGTGGCAGCGACTCTCCATTGACTTCTACTGAGTCAATTATCATCTCCTAAACTGACGCTCACATCAGAAAGAAAGAAAGACTGAAAGAAAGAGATGAGTTAATGAAGAGTTCAATTACAAGTAGTTGTAATTTGAATAAAAATGAAAATGAAGCCACAAAAATGAAAGAAAAAATGCAATCCCTTTGTACACTGTACACAGATTTTTTTTTTTTAATTTAAGGAATGAAGACTTTTATTCAGCAAGGTGGCAGTACTTGCTTTTTTTAAAAAATATTTTAAATTAATAAATAAATGAATTCTGTTCTTTTGAACTTTCTTTTCTTTTGAGAATTTGGAGGAAAAAATCATCATGGTTTCCACAAAAATACTAAGCAAAGGTCAATTCTACAGTTTAGCTCATTATACAAAAAAAAATCTGACTAAAAATAATAATAATAATAATGTCTTTTTTATATAGTGCCTTTTCAACACCCAAGGTTTAAGGAAACCGAAACAAATAAACATCAATATAAAGCACAATACACATACAACAAACCAAGTGACTTCACACAAAAAAAGACTACAAAAAAACAGAAAAGAAAAAGAAAAGTAGATGACGAGGAGACAAAAATAAGCGTCTGCCAATTTGCGCACTGTGTGCTCTCAACGGAAACACAGAACTCTGAGCATCCATGAGAATCAAGCATTCCAATAGCAAAACAATACAGTGCAATTCAGTGGCAAAGACGATAACAGTCTAGCGCTATCCTACAGAATCGGATTTCGCCAAGTGCAACATGTTCCTGGATCAACATCTTTGTTGATCCTATATGTTGTCCTGTGAATCTATTCAGTCAGTCAAACATTTCAGAAAGACAGACTTTAGCTTTAAAAAAATCGGGCCCTGACTTGAGCACTTGTCTGTCAGTCACCTAGCAACAAGTCCTCACAAATGCACCATCCTGTCGTCTCTCTCTCTGCTCTCCGGCCTGCTGAGAAGGGTCTGAGTCTGTGTGTGTGTGTGTGGAGTGTTTTGGGAGCTGTCGAGTTCATGGTACTCTACTCCCTATTGACCAGGGAGTCCTTTCTCTGAGCAGCGCACAATACCAACAGAGACAAAGCAGCCAGGAAAGAGGACAGTCCCTGAAAAACACTCACACACACAGTCTCTCACAATCATACGCACGCTCTTGCTTAAGAGGCATATCCCAAGGAAACACACACATACACAGCAAACCTCCCCAAAAACACGGGGGCCTCTGCCTTTGTCTGGCAGCCTAATGAAAATGATGTTCTTTTTCTATTTGGAGCTTGTTAAGGCTCACAGACTCTTTCACTTTACTCCCGCCCTCACTCAACTCCCCCACCTGCCCTCCGTACACGGAGGTGAAGGCAAATACTGCAGAACAGATGAGGACGATTCGTGTGTGTGTTCGGTTTATAAGGACACATGTCTATTATGACATGGTATTACAATGTAAACATGGTCATGTGTCCTTGTAAACCAAATGGCTTAAAAAACATACTAAAGGTTTTTTGTTTTTTTGTATTTTAAAAAATGCCAAAAGTTTTCTGTGATAGGGAAAGGGTTAGTGTAAGGGGATTGAATATACAGTTTGTACAGTATGACTTGTTGCCTTGCTGCCTTATCAGACAATGACTTGTAAGGCAGCATTTGTGCATGAAGGCACCTCACGAAACAGTCGGTGTAACAGTTTAATGATCTACAGCAAACTAGAGAGCTTTGGTGAGAACTAAACAAATATTTAATTACTACAGTAGTCATTTCTCGCTAGAAATGACATCAGAAGTGGAAAATGTTGGTAAAAAACGTAAATTTACACACAAACTGACCAGCAAACGCAACTTTCGTGTGCCATCTTTTTTTTCTAGCTCAACTGTCACAGAATGGAACGCACAGGATTGTGGGATATCAAAGGATACATTTATGCTGCCTTCAAAACTCAATCAGATAAAGGTATCTCAGGAGACAGGAAGTGACGATTCGGACTTGCCTTGATGCCTCCATACCTTGAAAAGTTTCATACACAGCCTTGGAGTCCCCATATACCACATATAGGCTAAAAGTGTGCCTATGTGTGTGTGCTTGTTTTTGTGAAATATCAGGACACAAATGTGTAAAATGACATGGGTATGACAGGTATTACAAGGAGAGGGTGAAATATCAGGACATTACTCCTAACCCCACTTTTCAAAAGGCTTATAAATCATACAAGGTTTTTTTTTAGAAAGTAAGAATGCAGGATGTTTCCTGTGATGGCTAGGTTTAGGGGCAGGGGCAGTGTAGGGGGATAGAATATACAGTTTGTACGGTATAAAAACCATTACGCCTATGGAATGTCCCCACATTTCACAAAAACAAACGTGTGTGTGTGTGTGTATACACCTCAAGATCAGATACTACAAATCAGCGCAATTTAGCCGAGTGTGTTTGAATTTTGAAATCATCAGACATATAATCACATGCACATAAACAGACACTTGAAGAGTGTCATCCATGCCTTTGGTATCACAGAAAAAAACAGCACGGATTCTTTTGAGTAGGCTATATGATTTCAATTCACATTCATCACATAAAAATACAACAGCTCTCTTAACAAGTCTCTTGAAGATGCACGTCCCCTTCCGTAATGGTGAAAGGACATAAATAGCATGGAGAGATCTCCTACGATTCTTCCCTTTACAGGGTCGATGGCTTTGAAGTCAGTGGCCTGTAGCAGAACCACATTTTATCAAAGAAAAAAAAGTCAATTTGGACTCTTAGAAACAAGTAATCCTCCTGAGAAGAATGGCAGACTTTCTATTTCTCCTAACCTTGACTGTCCGCAACAGAATACAGTTTCATTTTAGATGTGCTGTCATTTTCAACAGTGACCCACGCAGAAACATACCAGGGAATGAGCCTATAAGAGACGGCATACACGGCAATGAAAGGAATGTTTCTGAGGTGAAGGCCACTCAGTGCAGAAGCAAAGCTATAAATGACAGTATGGTCAGTTATGGGCCTTTAATAAAGGCTGTGAAGACATTTTAACAGAGCATTGCTGTTAGAGGTTTTTTTTTATTTATTTTTTTTATCCATTACATCAAAATTCCATCTTTTTTGGATCCATAACAAATATTTACTACAGATATTTCTAATATTTCTAAGGCATCTAAACACTCCCATTGGAGAACAGTTCTTTATGCTGTTGGTGATAAGATGATTTTACACTTTAAGGGTCAAAAATTGGAAGATTAGTGAATGGAGACTCCGTCATTGCTGATATTTGGGTATTTTGAGATTTAATCCCCTCTACAGGAGTCTACATTCCCGTCATGTTTATGTTGTTTCAGAGCTCCTGGCTTTACAACCAAGACAGCTTAATTAGAGAGATTAGACCTGACCCTTCGACCTGCTTCCAACTGCCAACACTGTCACAAGACTCACAACCATAAACTTCATGGTAGCCTATACATCAGTTTAATCTAAACCACAGGGTAAAATTTAACACAATGCAAAGCTGTATGGGAAAAAAACATGAGAGTAGCCTCACTTCCCTAAAACTCAAGGGTAAATTCTGATAAGTTGACTTGCGGCTTCTATTTTGGGACATTTGAAACGATTTAGATTTGTATAGCCTCCTGTTATATCTGTCTTGCACATTTAAAAAAATATATTTGTAAGAAATGTTGGTATTTACCTGTGAAATCTTGTTGCTTCATAAATTGTACATAATTTGGTCAAATATAGTCTAGGCTAGTTAGTTGTGCATTTTGTCAGTCTTTTATGCATCCTTTTTATTATTATTCATTTTCATGTAAAGCACTTTGAATTACCATTGTGTATGAAATGTGCTATATAAATAAACTTGCCTTACAACAAAAAGATTGCCGTACAACGACAACGAGTAGCCTTTAGAACATTATTTTCATATAGCCTAGACTTTTCAATGAGATAAAATATTCTGCACATTTTCTAAAGCATATTTTTTCTAAATACATAGGCTATACTACGTAGGCCTACAATTATAATATTTAAACTATAAACAATTATACAATTAAAAACCGATAGAAAAATGTTTGAGCAGCGTAGCCTAATATGTTTTGACTCTAGCTACGTTAACTAAAAGTAACTGTAGCTAATAATAATAACCAGTTTTAATTATAGCTAATATGCCTATCTATTAATTAATAAAACATAATTTGAATCACCAGATGGTGTTTGGCTCAGATCATACGATTCATTATCATTTTGACACAAACTTCTATCGGTTTAGCTACGTTAGCCTAACGTTACTAGTATTAGCAATTGATTCTACTGTTAATCCTGTCAGGCCTGAAAATGTTCACCAAAGAAGCCTTTTCACAACTAACGTCACAACCTACAGAGGCCTACACATTATAATTAATATATTTAACAAATAAAAGTATTATTCACCAAAATGTATGACTAAAACATGATTTCTTACCTTAACAACAAATTGGGCTTTCACTGGTAATTGCAGTCGGTTGAACTGCGAGCCGTAAATCAACAACCTTCAAGTAGAAAAACGTCCTCATCATAATTGGGCACCGCGCTATTGTGGGCCGCGGGGGTCTGTCAGACCACCCAAAGAAGCGCTTCCTCCCTTCGGACTTCTGTGGGACAATAGCAGGCCACTCAAACCGGCCACGCACGGGAACTCTAAATAGAGCCTAACAAGAAACAAGAAGTCTGAAGTCTTTGTCACTTGACAAAATGTTTCAGTGGGGTCGTGCTGTCCATTTAGAGCGAGTTTCTAAGGTTTCGAGTTTCTATAAACCATTTAAAATGCGTGTTTTCAGTTTTAAATGGTGCTTTTAGTGACTGTACTGGTTTGAAAAAACAAATAAACCTTTAACATTTGAAATCTGAATGCTAGTTCTACTTTCCCAATGTGGTGCTTCTGGAAAAGTGTAAACTTTGTTATTTTTTCCATGTGTCTAAAAGAGCACTTAAAAAGGTCAGACTCATACCAAAGTATTCAATTAATTTTTTTAACAAACTTTGATTTCTGAATCAGACTTACAAGCTTGTAAATGTTGTTCATTTTGTAATGCACCTGTCTAAAATATAACTTATTTTTTTTAGTGAATTAATCTGCTGCTTTATGAATATACCAGAAAAATTTAAAACGTTCTAAAGACAGAGAGGTTTTTTCTATAATCGGGCCTCATCAAACATTCCAAAGTGAAAAGCAAAAGGACTGTCGTGAATTATTGCCAGCAAGCAAATGTAATAACCTTTGACATTTTCAAAAAATTCTCATTTAAAATAGCAGAATTGAAGGTGAAGGTTCAGCCCCTCTTCTTTGCTCTTAAAGTCACAACCCATAGTAATTACTGCCCTGTTTTATTGAATTCCAATTTTATAGTATTTGCCTGCCGATTAAATCAAAACAACAGAGCTTTGAAAGACCGCTTCAAAAGGCATCTCCAGTACTAAATAGTATAATAAATCAAGAATTAATATTTACAATAAAATTAAACCTATAGGGCAAACAGTGTATCAGGTGACGTTAATGAATACATGTCCTTCGCCTCCACTGGAAACATAAAGGATGAGTAAAAAGAAAAGCTTTCCTGGTTCATTCCCACATGTGACTGGCTATGTAAGCTGCACATGAACTCCATTCAGCCCTGAATGAAGATTACATTAACTTGGAAAAAAAACTTTACTTTACTTTAATATACGACCCTTGACTTCAATGGCGGAGGATAAGTGAGTTATAAAGGGAAGGGACCTCATTTTAAAATCATAAATAAAGCATCTTTGACTGGATCTATGAATAAATCTATGAATGGGTTTGGACAGCACTTGCTTTTTAGGCAAAACATTCATATGATTTTCATCATGCTGTTCCTAGAAGTCATGGATGATGCAATCATAACGAAGTTTACATCTGCTAAACAAATTGCCCTATATCATCTCTAGAAATTATACAGCAGGGGTGCGTTTTGAGCCCCTGTCATGTGTCAACCTCTTTTATTTGTCAGTGTTTGATTTTGCAAAGAGACATATTTCTGTTTAGCCAAAGTGAACAGAGATGTCTTGTAATTGTGTGAACAGTGCAGATAACTTCAAACTGAGCCCAATGCTTGCAGACGACTGCTGGACAGTGACAAGAGATGCATTTAATGAATACAGGAGACTAACCAAGAAGCGCCTCAATGGGACTAAACTATGTACATACTATTTTTTTGACTTTTGGTTCATAAAATTCTGATTTATATAACCCTTTTGCTGATGTTTAAAGTTTTACATAAACAGGACGGGTGACAGGTACACAAAAATGTCTTAAATATCTTGGAAACAGTAGCCAATCAGTCAATTGTCATATTTGCATTCAGCATATCAAAAGCACATTTTATCTCTTAAAATGGAGACCAGTGTTATTCACATATTCATAAACTTAAAGGGTGAATGTTCTAAATAGTTTCAATGTGTAATATGTTTGCAATATTATTGTATTCATACTTCCTGGTTTGGAGTGAAGCTTATTATCACTATTGGACCATTGACATGTCTTTTAATATTTTAGGAAAATTCTTAATTTAATAGTTCATGCTTATTCTTACGGTAAATTATTTACATGGCTTTATACTCATACAATTTACCAATTTTTTAAAGGCTTTAAGGGTGCACTATGTAAAATAATTTCAGTAAAATATCCAAAAAACACTAGGCCAGTGTTGTATATTTTGTTCAGTTGAGCTCTTACAATATCCTAAATGTTTCCAACTATTTGTAAAGCGCTCAAACTTGGCGTCATCAAACTATGCCTTTGTTTTGAATGGCGACCTCTAGTAGACGGAAAATGTACATAGGCTAGTGCACCTTTAACATAAAACAAATTTTATCTACTAGACTCAACATACTTTGGCATGGGAAAAGGTTTCAGAAATTATTATTATGAATCATAATAATCTTACTCATCTTGTTTAATGCATCTCTTGGTTACAGGAAGCAGTCAACTTTATAAATATGGTCTAATAACAAAAAATATTCAGTATGTTAGATTCCCACTTTTACCAAGTTCTCCTTTTCAGTGATTGCATTTCTATTACACATAGCAGAAAGGTATTCAGGAATCCGACTGATATTACAAATAATATCTTTTGATGAATTCTAGCAGGGTTTATTTCATGTGCAGAATGAAAACATTTTATTTTAGTCAATGTGCTGGTGATCCTTTTGCAAGCTTATGTTATCAACATTTTGTCCAAAAGTACATACAGCGACACTAAGCTGTAAATGTTGCCTTCTCTTCTTATTTTTTACTTCCTTGCACAGTTATTTTCTGAATTATGTCTTTGTGTCTCCGCTGGCTCAAGAATCGTGCCAGGCAGGATGTCTTCACAGTGCACCATTTACATATTTACCAACAAGCCCTTACTCTCTCTTGTATAACGCCAAATCAACAAGGGTGATGTGCCAAATAATCTCTCGCTCTCTTTTTTCCTTCCCTCTGCCCCTTCCCTTCTTCCAAATGGCAAACAGAAGCAGAAGACGTCCGACTGTGCAACTGAAAGACAAACTTAAAGCACTATTGTCGCTGGTCAAAGTGGCACCTGTTCAACAAAGAAAAAAAAGAGAGGCAGAGAGAAGGAGAGCGAGAGAGAGAGAGAGAGAGAGAGAGAGAGAGAGAGAGAGAGAGAGAGAGAGAGAGAGAGAGAGGGGCAGTCTCACAAAAAATCCAGCAATATGTATGAAACAAGAGGCATTACGATTCACATCAAAATCTATAAAGGTTAATATAATAACACACGGCCTGACAGGATTCCCCTTTCTCATATTCTGTCTTTCCTCTTGTGGGAGACACTTTCTTACAGCCATCAAGCATCAGACGTCACTCTGATCTGCAACTGCGAGCTGATATGGAGTCTATGTGTGTGTCTGACTATGAAATGCCACGTTGAGAGAGCTTCACACCTAAGGGTGTCAGTAACACAAGCACTGTGACCTTCACTGAGAACCACATTCACCACATTCAGTGTGTACTGTAAAAAAACACACACAAACAAATAACCAAATGCACCTTAAGGATCTTCCTATATAATATGACTATAGAATAACATTTGTTAGCCAATATAGTCAGCATGATTCTGTCATAATAAATTAAAATATTGTGTTTTTAATCTTTATTCAGTCATTTGATTAAATATGCAGCACCATACAGAGGAAAAAATAGCACTGACAACCTGAAACGAAGAAAACATGCTCATCCTCGTTGATTCTTGAGACATGGGGCAAAACAGGCTAAAACTAAATTATGTAATTTTTCAGAGCCTGATTACAAAAACAAAAGTCTCACCATTAAATCCATGCCCAAGGAAATAATCCATTATTTGGCTTTAATATATCAGCAAAATGTTCTTATTGGGCCGATAACGATAACTTTAAAAAATAAACATATATCGGCCGATATGAAGTATTCACCTATGTTTGGTTGCAAACTCCTGCTTCTCCCAAAATGTGTTTGCTCTATCACTCAAATATGAATCAAGACGTTCAAATGTTTATAAAAAAACATTTATTTAAAACTAAGGAAATTATATAAAAATCCCGAACAACGTTTTTAAAAATTGAGAGACATATAACAGTTATTATGTATACAAGACAAGCATATTGTCTCTTGTCTCAAAAATAAGTGCCCTTGAAATTTCAATATGACTTGTGAACTGGAACAATTAGAACAAAACTAAAATCTGAATGGCCATCCACTCCTCTAGCCGATTTATAAAATCACACAGCTGGATTTGTCTGAGGCCAATCTGGTTTGTTTTAAAGTAACTGAATCCCTCTGAGGGAATCAGTACCATCAGCACCAATGAAAAGCTCTCTGAGAGCTTCTCTGTGGACTGGTCCCTTCAGAAGCGCTGCGTCTCTTTCGCAGATGGTTAGGGACTGCGGTGCTCTGTGCTCTCATTACAACAACAGAAAGCAGGATCATATCAACCGCCTGCTATCAAACTCTGCAGTACTCTGCCTGTCAAGCTTGTTTCATGGTCTACGCAGTATTGTTCCCTGAATTGTGGACTTTTATTGCATGTCAGATGCAATTAGAGGGTTGTTCCACACTTCATAGAGGGGAAGTCATTAGGATTTTCTTTTGTTTTCATGGCACACGCCATATGCCTTTACTGAATAATGTCTTTTGAATTTGGAAAGCTTGAAGATTTACTGTATTCACTTTACATGAAGACCCAGTCACCTCTGGTGGAGAATGATATATACAATACCATTCAAAAGTTTGGGGTCAGTAAGATTTTTTTTTTTTTAATTTATAAATGAACTTGTATTCAGCAAGGATGCATTCAATTAATCAAAAGCGACAGGAAAGAAATTAAAAATGTTACAATTTCTACTTCAAATAAATGCTGTTCTTTTGAACTTTCTATTCATCAAAAATATTAAGAAGCATTAATGCTTTCAACATTGATAATAATAATAATAATAAAATAAAATGTTTTTGGGCAACAAATCATCATATTATAATGATTTCTGAAGTATCATGTGACACTGAAGACTGGAGTAAGGATGCTGAAAATTTGGCTTCACCATCAAAGGAATAGTTTACATTTTAAAAATATAATAAAATAGAAAACGGTTATTTTAAAATATAACAATACTTCAATACTTTTTTTTTTTTTAAGAAAAAAAAGAAAGAAAAGATTTTAAAATCTTACTGACCCCAAACTTCTAAATGGCATTATATATATATCTTAAAGATGCTGTCAAGTTTAGGTCACATTTAAAAATATACATATATTAGGCTATATGACACGAACAAGACTCAAAATCATAAAAACAACAAACACAGATGCAAAACTAAATGTGCAAGTGCTAACCAACAGGATGCTCATTCTAGAGAACTTCTAAAGTCATCCTCTCTAAAATGTATCAATCTTGTGCAAACAAATTGAAATAAAGGACGGCAGAAGTACGGAAAACACGGGGAAAGGAGATGGCTTGCGCAGAATCTAGAAGAAACCTCTGAAGAAAAGGATGTCAGGATCCTGGAGGAGAAGAATAGAGAGAATTGACTACAGACAGGGAGAGACGCAGACCATTTTGAGAAGAGGACAACAGTAAGCGCTAAGGGTTCAAATAAAAACACAGCATAGCAAACACATACAGAGAAAAAGCGCACACTGGCCAGGAGAGAAATGTACATCTCTTTTGTGCCTCTTATAGAAGCGAAATCATGCAAGTTCCGACAAAAATCAAATCTCTACCGTTAACAAACATGCCCAGGAGCTTGTAGTCTAAATGATAACATTTAGCAACGTTGTTTCAGCAGCGCCCTCCAGTAACTGAGAACAACAGAGGAAGACAGATCGGCACACAACCGCATGCATTTGAAAAAGAGTGATAACTGTTAAGAAAGTAGAGAAGAGATACAAAAGAGGGCAGAAGCACAGTCCTGCCATTAGCACGCTGGGGTGTTTTGTATGACTGCGAGGAATCCGTGCAGCCGCAGCAGAGGGATACAAGTCTCCCTTTCAAACCTATACGTGCACACTGAAACAATAAGAGGGCAGATTGGATCAGGTCAGCAGGACTGAAAGGGTTTGTAAGCCCTCTAAGGGAAAAAAATGCAGTTATGCCGAACAGCGAGGCTGTGAACCTCTCTGTGGTGAGTCATCATTTCATCAGGTATTTTCTGTAATTAACTGCTATTATGTTGTATAATAATCCTGTAGACCTACATTGAACGTTTCTGACTATAGATTCAATAAGTCAGCAAAGAGTGCTTTATTTTGTTTTAAGTCTACACACAGATTTTTGCCTTCAGATTTTCAGCCTGGGGGAGTCAATTGACTGTATGCCACACGTTTTTTTTTTAGTTTTTTTTTATGTGATTTTTGGCTGTCGAAGTCAGAAAATCATGTAGTATATGATGGTTACAGACTCCAATTTTTTAGCTTAAGACTGTGATTCCATCCAGTTGGAAGATATTTTAACACATTGTTTTCATGTGTCCTAGCAACGAGGTGCATGTTTCTACGTGAATAGTTGTGTTTGAAAGGAATCGACAATATGGTAGTGTGTGAGTGTAGTGTATAATGTCCAGTTTTTCCTCTGTAACCATTTCCAAAGTCAGCAAGGACACGATGGCGAGTTCTGTAAAATCTGTAGTTTATTCCTGCCCCATCTTATCACAGAATGTTGCTTGCGTCAAATATTCCAAACCATGTATGAATTCCTTTCTACTGCAAATCATAAAAGAATATATTCTAAAGAATGGTAGCAACTAAACAGTTCTGGTTATCATTGACTTCTACTGGCACTGGACTTCTAAAGGAAATGAGGGTGAGTAAAGTGTGTAAACTATCCCTTTAAATACACTTGGCTGCTGTAAAAAAAAATCAAACTTATGCTTTGTATGACAAATTCAGCTTTTAAAGTTTATTCAACTATTTAACATGAAAAAAGTTGAGATAACTCAAACAAATAAGTTGAGAAAAATCAAAAATGTGCTGCAGCTGGTATAATCTTTTTACATTTTTCTGTGTCGGTTTCATTTAGCTGTAATTTAGTCTATTCTAAACTGGCTGAATTCTTTTGACAGTGGCTTCATCTTTTCATTCTCTTCATTCTATCCAACACACACTGCCCCCACCTGGCTGCTAAAAGACCACAGAAAAGTTGTAAACAAGTATAACTTTTCAGATCTGTAAATGAACAGTATATTGAAAAAGGAACACCATATGTTATAAGAATGACTATTAAAGTAAATGCTTGTTAACTGAAACACACATATGAAAAAAACAAAGCACTAATCTAATTTCTATGACTGTTTCACTCTTTTTTAATTTAAGACTTCTATAATGCCCAAAAGATGTTGCACAAAAGATTTGCTTTTCCATTTTCTAGACTGATGTCAAAATTAAACATCAATACTCGCATTATAAATTCATCAACATATGAAAGGTAAATGAAAAATCTGTTATATCGAGACCAGTCATTCAGCTCTAAAATTAAAGTGTTTAATAACTTCTCAAGGACACTCTGGTCAGGCTAAAACAAATCACCCACAAAAACCTTGCTGGTTATCACTTTGACTGAAACGCTGCCAGCATTATATGACTAATATTTAGGATCTCTGTTGCTCCGGAATGGTATATTTTAAATAAATGTAAGGCACCTTCCCTCAGAAGCAAGAGACCACAAAATAAAGAATGGCTCATAACTGGCTACTATACCGCTTTTACATTTACATTTTAAGGTAGTTCACCCAAATAATGAAAATTCGTCTCACCCTCATGTTGTTTCAAATCCGTAAGACCATCGTTCATCTTCAGAACACAAATTAAGATAGGCCTATTTTTGATGAAATACGAGAGCTTTCTGAACCACCCATAGTCATAGGTTGTTAAGACATTGTTAAAATAGTCCATGTCACTCCAGTGGTTCAAGCTTGATGTTGTGAAGCAACGAATGATTTTTGTGCGCAAAAAAAAAAAAACTTTATTGAACAATTTTTTCTCTTCCATGTTAGTCTCCTATGCTGTACATGTTGTAAACACAGTGCAGCGGCTGCTGTTCTACGTCAGAACGCCGGCTCATTATTCAGAAACATCTCCGATTTCATCACAAAGATCTAAGTTTGTGCTCCGAAGATGAACGAAGGTCTTATGGGTTTGGAAAGAATTGAGGGTGAGGAAGTAAAGGGTAAGTTAACACAAAAATGAAAATTCTCACCCTCATGTCGTTCGACACCCGTAAGACCTTTGTTCATCTTCTGAACACAAATGAAGATCTTTTTGTTGAAATCCGATGGCTCAGAAAGGCCTCCATTGCATTTCCTCTCTAAAGACCCATAAAAGGTACTAAAGACATCATTACAAAGTCCATCTCTCTACAGTGGTTCTACAATCATTTTATGAAGCTTGAAGCTTCGAAGAGTTATGAATCAGCGTATCGATTCATGATTCGGATCGTGTGTCAAATCGCCAAAATGCTGAAATCACGTGACTTAGGTGATCCGAACAGCTGATGTTCATTTTTGTGTGAACCAACCCTTTAAAACAGCAGATCTTGAGTCATATTGGTGGCCAGTGCAAAGATTTGCTAGACAGAGGAAAATACCTTTTAAGAGGTGAGTATTTATTTTCATTCATTTACACTGGGTTAGAGGGCCGGAAACTATAATCCAGTCTATTCAGTTTGCTGCCAACTTTTTACCTAAAGCTGTGTTGTCCACAAATACAGGCTACGTATTGGTTTTGCAAAGTTCAGTTTAGCTGAACATGATTCAATCATGGACAGGTTCCATGTGATCTAAAACAAGTAGAATCAACCATGTACAACTAACTAGAATCAATTGTGTTCACTTAACTTGAATTAATGGTTTTCATTTAAATCGAATTATTCAAATAATCCCACAATTAATGCCTTAGTCCTGTGATTGAAATAACAACAAAATAAACATAACTATTCTTTATACATGTGATGTGTGCAGTCCAGAAGTAATACTGGTTTCATCCAGAGCACCACCATAGTGGTTGCTTTTTTATTAAAGCAATTTGAATTCTTGTTTGCAGGTCCTCAACGCAAGCACAAGTTCAATACTTCACCACAATGGTAACCCCCAAAACCACTAACAGAAACTTAACATTTTCTTATTTTGCCAAAAAACTGAAGTCGAGTAACCGTTTCAAGTCAAGTTTAAATACAATGAACAGAATTACAATTTTTGAAGAGTAAATCCAAAAACTAAAGTCAATTCAGAAATAATTCATGGAAATCTGCAATTGAATTTAATCTACACTGTTAAAAGGTTTGGGGGTCAGTAAGAATGTTTTTGAAAGTAGTCTCTGAAAGAGATGCTGCATTTATTTGATCAAAAATACAGTAAAATCAGTAATATTATAAAACTTGAATTTATTCCTGATGATGAAGCTGAATTTTCAGCATCATTACTCCAGTCTTCAGTGTCATGTGATCCTTCAGAAACCATTCTAATATGCTGTCATTTTAATACGCTAAAAGTCAAATAAACAGGAAATGAGGGGGAAAGCCAGATAAATAAACTACACAATTTTTTTCAAATAAAATAGGTTTATTTCCAGTCTGAAAAGATTAAAACAACAAAAATGGACAGTGGAACAGTTAGAGGATGACCAGTGGGTCACAGTGGGTTACAGGGAGGAGAGATTATCCTTGATTACTCACTTCATTTTTGTGTACATATTTATAAATGAATACAAATATACATATCAATTATTTAACAAAAATAGCTTAGCTTATGAGGACAGCAGATGACTGAAATCAGCAAAAATAATCCTGTCGGGGTAGGTGGTGAGATTTCACGAGAGTAAAATACCATAAGTGTGTCTATAAGAATATGTGAGGCCGAACCAATGGATAACACACCGTGCTAGAAAATTGAGTTCCCTTTAGCACAAAATTGTGGTGTGTTTGTGTAGAGAGCTCTGTAACATAAGAGTAAGGGTTTGGGGGTGGGGTTTTGCAGGAGGCATTAAGGCTGCATTAATCACTTGGTTTATACATTAGAAGGCAGGTCCGGATAAATCAACTAAAATGAGCTACCAAGCAAACACTACAGAGCTAGCGACCACACAAATAGGATTTCAGAGCATAAACCTAAAACACGGGGCCTAAAACTGTTTGCGACACGTTTAGCAAAAGAAAGCAAATCTACGCGCAATTACCAAATGCAACGTTTCATGCGTCACTTAAATTCCTTGCGAAATGCCCATGTCAACTTGAGTGACAAGACATAACAGTAAAAACACATTCATAAACATATCTATCACCTATAACTTGCTGTATGTTTCATTGTAAGCCATTATAGAACCTCTTCATACTTAATGGACCTTTACTCATGACTATATTGAAGCTAAAAATAAAAATGTAAAAAATCAGTGTATTTGATTTTCTTTTTCTTTTTTTCATCTAAAAACATCTGGACGCCTTACAAACAATAAGGGGAAACCTATATAATAGCAATTTATGGATCTCAAAACTGTATAAATACAACAAAACGCATTGCAAAAACATCTCTGATTCACATCATTTGTCAATTTTCTTTTACATGAGCGAGTTTAAAGTCCTTATAAAGCCAAAACGAGGGTTAAGCAAACCAACAGCATCCTATTAAGAGTCGTTGTTCCTCATGTCTACATTCCTAAAGTGATTTCACACAGCTTTTCGGACGCAAAAAAGCTTAAAAAGACACATGAACACATCTTGGCCTCTAAGACCATCCTAAAATGTCCTGTTAATTTTAGATTCATTTCGTAAATCCTCCTATTACACAATATTCCAGCTGGGGAAAAACACAGCTTACCATTCCACACACAAACACAACTATCTTTAAGCCCGTGTTATAACAAGCCGAAAGCATAGAGGATACAAGGAGATTTCTTTCCGTTTACATTAGCTATACACTGTTAGATTGTCATTTTGTTACAATATTAGTTTTAAAGTTTAATAAATCACCCTGTGAGATTCACAAAAAAGACTCAAAGAAGTGATAATTTTACCTACCCTTTTTTTTTTTTCCTCAGTATGCAAATATACGGGATTAGACAATAAGCTAACTTATATTCATCAGACGCAAGGGAATTCCTGTTCATATAATCTATTCCATACATAAAAGATTTATTTTGGGGAGGTAAGGACGCAGGGGTTTTGATTTTTACCATGTCACGTTTCAGACAATCTTAGGACAAATGAACAAGCGGCAATCTCTTTTAAAACAATACGATTAAATTAATTCAGAACTATGTTACATACAGCATTGGGAGGGGGAGGGGTGAAAAGGTGCAGGAAAATATAAACTAAGAGCATTTCGAAAGAATGAACGAATGATTCAATCACACACTTTAGCAGCAAACAGTACACTGTTGCGCTCCCTATTGGTCAGAGCAACACATGTAGGCTCTGACCAAAACCAGGCCAGCTCACTGCATCACACTGGATTTGTTCTTTGAGAGAAAAAAAAAACACCACATCCAAAAAAATAAAAAAAGAGAAACATATAACATAAATCAATACAAGATGAAGCGAATGGTATAAGAAGAAAAAACTGAGAGTTGAGTGTTAAACTTGCATTCACTCATCACTCTCTCAGCAGTGCAGATGGGTGAGCGAGCGATAGCTAAAGCCTTATATATTTGTGTCAAAAGCCTAAAATCCCCATTAAAACCCACATAATTTTAAGCACAATAAACATGCAATCTCACACATACATCCATTCACACAATACGCATTGATAACCAAACACATACACTCACTTAAAACGGCCTGTCTCAGTTTTGAGTGCTTAACAATTGCTTTTTCCAGCAAGTTCAGGAGATCCTCTAAGATGCTCCCAGGCCAACCTAAATTAAAAAAAATAAAAATAAAAATCAAGAGCTGCGGTAGTGCAGAACACTGTAGAGAAGAGTTCTAGTGTTGATGATAAAAGAAGTTAACCCATCAGGTTACAACAGACTCACACACATACACCTTGTACTATGGAAACAGTTTGGTGGCTCAAACATGCACCCTCTTAAACACATACACACAACACAAACCACTGATTTCTCATCTGACGCACTCATTCACACACACACACAAACATGCACACAATTTCAGCTTAGTTTAAGTAAGTTAAAGCGGTTTCCTCAGAAAAATAAGGGGCAAAAATAAAAGACCCACCCCACCAGAAAAAGAAAAACAGTAGTACTGAGAGAACATAACGATTACTGTCATCTGTGCTGTGAGATTTACAAAAAAGCTTACTGTACTGTGCTGTGAGCCCATATCATTTACCCGTTTCACTTAAAAAGTAACAATACAAAAATGTATATTTTGTTTCTTGTTTTTAAAAAAAAAGGGGAAAAATGAAAAAAGAAAAGGGGGAGGCAGATGAGAGGCAGATGTGTTGGGCTTCAGCGGTTGGAGAGGAAACAAAAGCAGGCAGGGCATAAAAGTGTGCCTTTTTTTTTCTTTTTTATAAACTTAAAACTCAAGCTGCATTTGATACAGGCTTTTTCTTTGTACAAGACAATTGCACTTCACAGAAATAAAAGCTGAAATATACAAACACACTAGGAAATGTGAATCAAATTAATTACACCAAAAACAATTATTTAAATGGAGAAGAAAAAAAAAAAAGTGTTGGATTTTTTTTTAAGAGGGTGATGGTAAGCGTAAAAGGTTTTGGGAAGAGAGTGATTCGGGACAAAAGAGTATGCAGAAAATTTCCAGAAGGTACCATTGCCTTGCACTGAGAGGGAACATTATGTGAACAAAGGGAGGGAGCCCTCATTCCCTTCCTCTTCCTCCTCATCTTCCTCCGAACAGTCCAGAGCAGCTGAGCTGGGCTGTGGTAGGGTTCTTGTGCAGGTCCTGTAGTAGTTGAGGGTTCTTGTGCAGGGTTTTGGTGCCGGGTCCTGTAGGAAAGGTTGTTGTGCAGGGTTCTGGAGGGTTGTAAACTCTGTGCAGTGTTTAAAGTGGCGGGGCTACCACATGTCATCCGTGGATGCAGAGTCCTTGAATGGAGAGAGGAGGAGAGCAGCTGTGAGATGCCACCAAGCTCCAACTGCCAACCACTCAGGAAAACGCGTATGTGTGTGTGTGTGTGTGTGTGTGTGTGTATGTGAGAGACACAGTATGAAACAAAGAGGAAGATAAATCAGGAATGATTCTAGGAAATGCTGATGGAAATGGTTTAAATGGCCAAACTGATGTGCTGATTGCAACTGACAGAAATTACAGCATTGTTTGTGCCAATAGGCTATTTTGGGATCTTGTGCAAAAAAGCCCCTCTTAGGAGCATTAATCACTTGGTCAGAACGGCGATCTCCAGAAATAAAATCGCAGTCAGTGTAAACAGGACTTGAGACGCACTCCAGATAAGCATGTACAATGCAGGATTCATTATTTGAATATTTAATAAATAATTAAGCTAGTATATTTGTGCTGCCTGTGATGTCTGCAATTTATTACTAAAACTTAAGGCTGAGCATATTCATAAGTCATAATTTGCGATGATATTGCTGGTGCTATACATTACTATTCAAAAGTTTGAAGTCTATATTATTTTTTTTATGTATTTGAAATCTCAACCACCACAAGGCTGTATTTATTTGATCAAAAATACTGTAACAAAAATCAATGCTATGAAATATTACAATTTAAAATAACTGCTTTTATTTAAATATACTTTATAATGTAATTTATTCCTGTGATGGGAAAACTGAATTTTCAGCATTATTTCTCCGGTCATTAGTGTCATACAATCCTTCAGAAATCATTCTAATATGATGATTTGCTGCTCAAGAAACATTTCTTAGTATTATTATAATTAATGCTAGGATTCTTTGATGAATAGAAAGTTCAAAAGAACAGCAATTATTTAAAATAGCCTTTTTTACTGTCAGATGTCTCTAGAATAAACTAAAAGTATTAATTTCCTTTAAAAAAATCAAATCTTACAGACTCCAAACTTTTGAATGGTAGTAAACGTACAGCTGTGACTATTACTAAGGATTCCTCGTTGGGGGAAAATACAAAGATTAAATATACATACTACACTGAATACTGACAAAGGGAATAAAAGAGAAATCGTTGTTTTAGCTACATCACAGTGCCTTACATTAAATTATATATATACTTGGACCTAGACAGATCCAAAAGAGTGGCTTTTTAATTTAGGCTCGGTTGTGATAGTTTCCCAAATTCAGATTTGCTCAAATCTTGTATTAGGATTACATTACCACAGCAGTTTAGTCCAAGATTTAAGCATTATAGTCAGGAGAGCTTATCCAGACTTATTTTACACCAGTTTACATGAACCCTGCTAATTATTTTGTAGAACAGAACAAAAAAATGTCTTCCTCAATAAAAACCTACAGGGTGTGTACCCAACCCCAGCAATCTATGAGGCTGCACCTAAAAGCAAAGCACCAACCGAAAAGAAAGAAAGCAAAACATCAACAATGGCTCAAACTGCTTTAGCCCATCAATACACACAGCAACCCACCACAGGCTGAACTGAACCTTATAAACATGAATATGACATGAACAAAAAATCAAATGAATATGAAGAAGAAGAAAATGACAAAACTGAAATGAATTGTCCCATTGTTATTTTAGGAAGGCCTGGACTGGTTTTTAACACTTTTTTGGGACTAACTGGAAGAGCAGCCTGAGGTGTGGCAGGTCAAGGCTGGGAGTCATGAAAAGCATCAGAATCACGTGATGAGTGCTGAAGTTAGGAGCACCTGAGGTAACCGATTTTCAGTTTATATGTAAAAAACTAAACAAAAAAAAGGACATGGTTGGATTTTTTAAATCACAAAATAGTTATAAGTGATAAGAAAAGTTTCCGTAGCAAGTAAATGAATTAATGAATAAAAAATAAAAAAGTACCTGGAAGACTACATCACTGTTTTAACTGAATACAGTAAGATATTTTTCAATAAAGATATTCTTTATTTAATATATTAGCATATTCATTTTTGCTGTGGAAAATATTTTAGATTTGTTTACTGGTATTGACTGTTGAAACCTGGTACCATGATAACCCTATACGGCACTAATACATCTATTGTAAGGTCGTTTTTTTAGATCAAGAACTGTACTGAATCAAGAAAGCTATAATCATCTAATCCAGGGGTATCCAAAGTTGGTTCTGGAGGGCCACTGTCCTGCTCCAATTTGCCTCACACCTGTCTGGAAGTTTCTAGCATGCATAGTAAGAGCTTGATTAGCTGGTTCAGGTGTGTTTAATTGGGGTTGGAGCTGAACTCTGCAGGACAGTGGCTCTCCAGGAGCAAGATTGGACACCTCTGATCTAATCAGTCCATGATAAATGTATTCAGTCAAAAAAATGAATTTGACCAACAAATTTGAAGGGCTCCACCCTGCACTCAACCAACCCATTCCCAAGCACAGCTCAGCCTATCGCACCATCAGTATGGAGCAGATAATATGTAAAAGGAGGGAAACATGCACAATTGAAAGAACAAAAGAATGGAAAACTTGAGAAGGAGACAAACAACATAGTGCAATGTTACTGAATTCTAGAGCACAACAAAAATCATGCAAGCAAAAAATCCCAGCGTTTATACACACACAGGGTCAGGCTGTGGTGTACTCACTGTATCCTCGTTCCTGTATGGGTTAAGTTTGTTGTATACTGCTTCAATTACACTCCGCCTATAACAAACACAGAAAAATGTATGATCTTCTGAGGGAAGAGAGACAGGGAAAGAACTATCACCGCTGTCGCAAAACCTACTGAGCTGCCCTAATTTAAAACAAAATGTAGTTATTTGTTTTTAATTAAAAAAGTAAAACTTCTGTCCGTTCATTTACACGACACAAAAACGCTAAGGAAAAACTAAAAGCGAGAAACAACTGATTTTGGGGTGAAATATGACAGATATACACTACACAGTTCAAAAGTTTTGAACCGGAGTGTATTATTGAAAAAAGGATGGGCAGATAAGAAGGTTTTGGAGCTAAAGGTAAAGAAAGAGGAAGAGAATGTGCAATACTAACTTGCTGGCCAGCTCTCCTCCAGGTGGTAGGTTGGGGATGCTCTCAGACGCTAATGTGCGCATCACATGTACCAGGTCGGGCACACCTTCGTCCCCCTGTCTCTTCAGGATCTCTGTTAAATCAACAACAATTCGGAGAAATCAAGTATGGTCAATCAAGTTGAATGACTGAATTTGTTTAATAATAAGTTTGTAACAGTTAGCTCATACCTTCTACTCGGCTCTCTAGGTATTTATCAAGCTCCGCTTCTCTTTTGACAGCTTCAGGGGAAACCTTTGGTGCACTGACGAAACACACCAACACAACACTCATGTTGTCACGACTTCCCTGTCCAATCACAGAAGAAGGGAGGGGGTTAATCAAAATGACAACCAAATAGCTCCCATCTTTTCTCAGTGTTCTTTTAGTTCTAAGATTGTTATGAACACTCCCTCAATGTAAACCTTTTTTAACAGAGCTGAGCGTCACATATACAATATGTTCCAGTAGGATTTCAATACAATAAACATTCAGATATTAGTTTCTCAAAAGAAAGTGTTTCTCCATATCTTTTTAGATATCTGGTATCAATCTCAGACAGGTTTATTAAATAGCCTAGGCTGCCAGTTCTACTTGGGTAAATGGAAACCCTAATATAGGTTGGTCCACATTATTAAGCAAGCCACAGTTTTCATGTAATATGGGTAGTAAGAAAGATCTTTCTAAAGATGAAAAGCATGAAATGGTTCTTCTGAACACCAATTCAACACACTTGATCATCAAAAACAATCAATAAATTTCAAAGCCAGAAAGTTTGAGGTCTGTATGATATCAAGATGTATACACACACACACGGCAAGTATTCAGACACCCTTAAAATTTTCACTCATTCATATTGTAACCGTTCGCTAAAATCATTTAAGTTCTTTTTTTTCTCTTCTCATTAATGTACACACAGGACCCCATATTGACAGAAAAACACAGAATTGTTGACATTTTTGCAGACTTATTAAAAAAGAAAAACTGAAATATCACATGGTCCTAAGTATTCATACCCTTTGCTGTGACACTCCATTTCTTCTGATCATCTTTGAGATGATTCTACACCTTTATTTCAGTCCAGCTGTATTTGTTTATACTGATTGGACTTGGTTAGGAAAGATGTTTGGGACGACCAGGACCCTTCCTAGAGCTGGCCGTACGGCCAAACTGAGCTATCGGGGGAGAAGAGCCTTGGTTCGAGAGGTAAAGAAGAACACAAAGATCACTGTGGCTGAGCTCCAGAGATGCATTCGGGAGATGCGAGAAAGTTGTAGAAAGTCAACCATCACTGCAGCCCTCCACCAGTCAGGGCTTTATGGCAGAGTGCAAGACACATGAAAGCCTGCATGGAGTTTGCTAAGATGGTGAGAAATAAGATTCTCTGGTCTGATGAGATCAAGATAGAACTTTTTGGCCTTAATTCTAAGTTGGTATGTGTGGAGATGTGTGGACATCACCTGTCCAATACAGTTCCAACAGTGAAGCATGGTGGTGGCAGCATCATGCTGTGGGGGTGTTTTTTGGCTGCAGAGACAGGACGACTGGTTGCAATTGAGGGAAAGATGAATGCGGCCAAGTACAGTGATATCCTGGATGAAAACCTTCTCCAGAGTGCTCAAGACCTCAGACTGGACCAAAGATTCACCTTCCAACAAGACAATGACCCTAAGCACACAGCTAAAATAACGAAAGAGTGGCTTCACAATAACTCTGTGACTGTTCTTGAATGGCCCAGCCAGAGCCCTGATTTAAACCCAATTGAGCATCTCTGGAGAGACCTGAAAATGGTTGTCCACCAATGTTTACCATTCAACCTGACAGAACTGGAGAGGATCTGCAAGGAGGAATGGCAGAGGATCCCCAAATCCAGGTGTGCAAAACTTGCATCTTTCCCAAAAAGACTCATGGCTGTATTAGATCAAAAGGGTCCTTTTACTAAATACTGAGCAAAGGGTCTGGATACTTAGGACCATGTGGTATTTCAGTTTTTCTTTTTTTTTTTTTTAAATCTGCAAAAATGTTAACAATTCTGTGTTTTTCTGTCAATATGGGGTGCTGTGTGTACATTAATGAGAAATACATTTTACTTAAATGATTTTAGCAAATGGCTGAAATATAACAGAGTGAAAGATTTAAGGGGGTCTGAATACTTTCCGTACCTACTGTATGTATGTATATAAATATTATACATTATATCTTTTGGATAAAAGCGTCTGCTAAATTAATAAATGTATTTATTTATTTATATTTAAAGACCTCTGCTTTTACAATTTAACTATTTACTCTTAATAATATATTTTAAAATTTAATTTATTCCTGTGATCGCAAAGCGGAATCTTCAGAATCATTACTCTAATATGCTGATTTCCTATTATCAATTTTGAAAACAATTGTGCTGCTTAATATTTTTGAGGAAACCATGATATTTGCTTTCAGGATTTTTTCATGAATAGAAAGTTCAAAATTGAATGCATTCTTGCTGAATAAAAGTATTAATTTCTTTTTTTTTAAAAATGTTTTTTTAACTTAGACCGCAAACTTATTGCATAAAATACTGTGTGAACCATCAACAAGTGTGATTTCTGAATCATCTCCAGTTTGTGATATTTTTTATATTTTTAATAGACAAAATAATTTTTTTACTCACCGGTAAAGGTCCGTTTACACTTACCTTGTACAAACAGGTATCTACAATTTCATTGCAGACCCTCTCCAGATCGTCAGTCACCTCAAGTCGTGATCGAACAAAATCGCACAGCTCCTCATTGGCCATCACATCCCAGATCCCATCGCAAGCAAGAACAATAAACTCGTCCTCTGTCTCCGACCGCTCGATAGCATACACCTCAGGCTCCGGCGACACCAGCTGCTCCGTGGGACCCTTACCATGAACACACTTATAGTCAAAGTCCCCCAGAGCCCTGGACACCGCCAGGGACCCATTGACACGCTGGATCATCACAGATCCTCCAGCGTTCTGGATCCTCTCCTTCTCCAGGGGGTTGCTGGGTTTGTGGTCCTGTGTGAAGAAGTGCACCGCCCCTCCACGACTCAGCAACCCCCGGGAATCTCCGCAGTTGATGAAGTAGATGTGGCGGGGTGAGAGCATCACACCGACGGCCGTCGAGCCACTGCGGTCGGCGCCACCGTGCTTCTTCTCCGAGATCTGCCGCATGTGATCGTCGATCTGCAGGAAACCAGTACGGATTCCGGATTTCACGCTGTCCACGTTGGGCTCCACGGCTGGACCCCCTCCTCCGCCTCCACCCTGGAAGTCAGGGTTGCTGGTGATGTGCTCCAGGAGGTGCTCGCAGCAGTAACGTGCGACCTGCGATCCCGCATGCCCGTCATAAACAGCAAAGAACGACCAGGGGTCCAGGCCATTGGGCAGACCGATGACAGCGGTATGCGCATCCTCCATCTCAACACGCCAGCCTTGCATGCTGCTCAAGCCGTAGCGCAGGCCGTTGCCATTCCCGTGTGCGTTATGCTTCTCCATCTTTGGCTTATCGAGAAATGCACCCATCTCTGCTGCTTAGGAATCTGGAACAGAAAAGGTCAAGAATGATAAGTAATATAAAAATACAGTGTGTCAATTCTATGCCACAAATGGCTCCAAACCGAATCTCCATTTACGTCCCAACTGAGCCAGACATAGGCTTGCAAGATCCATTGAAAAATAAATGTCTTACATTACAATACCAGTAAAATTTCAATTCTCAAATTCTATCAGTTTTCAATACCACTGATAATACAACTGTTATCAAACTTTTTTATTAAATGTTAATATTAAAAACAATATGAATTGTGCAGGCCAAATTGTGCAAGCACAGGGTTTTATTTTTTAAACCACAAATATCAATTTTTAATCAGAAAAATGTAAATTAGAGCCACCCCCTCCTCATATGTATAGAACAGAATTGACAATGACTAAAGATGAAATTAAAATTTAAATGAAATGGGAAGTTTGTTTTGTTTTGTTAGCATGGAGGCTATTTACATGGCTAACAGGGTCCATATCACAATCCATAAAATTTAAATTTCTATATAAAACATTTCAACTTGACATAAGATAGAAAATCTAAAATACATTCTGAAATAGTCCATGTAAACATGTTTCTGAATTAAAACTTTTTCTAATAGTATCATAAAAATTACAGTCCAACAGAATATGTTTAACTGTCAAAGGAACTTGACATAATGGAGGAACTTCGCCCGGTCGGCATCTAGTGAAGGTGTCAAGGCGACTTGGTTATGTCTTGATTTGAAGTTGGAAGACTTCTTTTTATACTGGGGTTTATTTCATACAGTTTATTATTTTTATATTAGTCCCAAGGTGGTTTTTGGCAGTCAGATCAATGAAATGGAAGTAGCAACAGGTCTTTTCTTACATGTTTTGATGAAGATTATATCTATAGAAGCATGTTTCCGACACAGAAAAAAACTATTTAAAAGATAACTGACTTTTTCATCTCACAATTGTGAGTTAACATCTCTTACATTCTCAGAAAGAGATATAAACTCTTAAGTGTTGCAAAGTTACAATTGCGAGAAATAAAACAGAATTGCAAGATATAGCTAAATTTGCAATTGCTATTTTACTGTATCACTTTGTTCCAAGCGACAGAGGCGTCCCGGGGCTTGAGATAAGACATGGTAGGAGGTGGCAGAGATGCTGGGTGCAACTAGAAAGGTCCCATTGTCCAGTGAGGATCAGTTGGGGAGTTACGGACAGGCTGGCTCAGCGATCTCATAACTGCCATTTTCTTTGGGGTTAGCATTTTCTGTTGCATTGTGTAGGAAAACAGGAGTTTGACTGACATGATCAAAGAAAACTTTAAAATCAGCTGCAGGGCAGAGTTTGCACGGAACTGAATGGGGAGGGGGGCGTTTCATGTGCCTGTCTGTCAATGGGAGAAGGCCACGCCCTATTTTGGAGCTCCCAACCCATTTTGGAGTTCCCTCCCCTAGTTGGAGATCTGCAGCACTGCATCCAAAACTGAATACTTCCCAACAATAGAATATGCGAAAAAGAGTTACAGAGCAATATTATTTGAAAAAACAGTAGACAGGAAAAGCCCCTGGATGACCTCCTAATTCCAACGAGATTGTGATGTGCACATTCAATGGACACTTTACTATCCCATGAGGCCAGAGGAGAGGATTTGTGAATGGAGGTGAAGGGACGCAACTGACGCTGGTAGATGATAATGACAATCAGATGATAATGACAACATGGCGGATGTAGTACATCAGGATTACATTTATACTACACAGATTCTTTCTATATAGAACATACTTTTTTTTACAGTCGTGATGCAAGTTCAAATTCAAATGTAGTACCTACTCAGACAGTATGCGATTTTGGACGCAGCTCAGGCTGCAGCTATACCCTTCTCGAAAAGTCAGAATTTCGAGTTATAAAGTCCAATTCGGAGGGGAAAAAAGTGACAAAATTAGGAGTTGATATATCACAATTCTGACTCAATTGCGAGTTTATATCATGCAATTCTGAGAAAAAGAAGGGGAAAAAAGTCAGAATTGTGAGATAAAAAGTTACAATTACTTGATTTTAATTCAGTGGCGGAAACGGATTATTGAAAAAGAAAAATATAGGGCAAGACTTGGTTCTAATCATTGGTTGTTGATTGGATGGAGGGGGCAGAATTTAAGAGGACTAAATGATTGTCCAGCATGTCACAACCACCAGAGAGAAGTCTGTCCTGTTTCACTGAAAGATCCAGTTGACATTTTTGTCTTAAAACTTAAAACATACATACAAATTACTAATTCGCAATAGGATCAATAAAATTACTTTAGAAAAGACATGGTGAATGTCTATGTCTAATTTAAACAATTGGTTTAATGGTATAAGTTTAACACTAACAAATCAAGTGTAAACAAACACAACAGTCACACGCCCAGCAAGAGGCCTCTATTTATAATTCATGATGACTGAAACTACAAAAGTCTTGACATGCCAGTGGCCACTTTCGAAATAAACCATGACATGCCACCGGGCACAAGTAACAAGTGTAAACATACACACACCGTCACAGAGGCAGGCAGACGCACATTCTGCAGCTCCCCAGCCATGTATGGCCGTCGGCTAACACACTGCTATGCACACTACACACTCGCATACTAAAAATAGACAAGCACAAATGCATTCTGACCATTGTTCACCACCCACATCAATCACAGCTCACTCTGAACACAACACCAGTGCAATTTATAAAACACCAGCCTTGAACACTGTTTGACAGGTATATTTTTTACAGGTACACTTTCTGTAAATTTGATCTAAGTGGGTTTCCTGCTAGATTGCGTTCACGTTTTACAGTGAGATATGGGAAATCAATGTCCTTTGCCCTTGTTCTTTGTACTTCTGAACAGCACTAAACAAAGTCTGCGCGTGCCGCGTGCAGACCTGCCGCATGTTCACGCGCCCCTATTCCGCATTACGTCATGGTGTCGCGAGCATAGTAGCACGCTAGCTTCATGCTAACACATACGTTTGGGTTCATGCCGTTTGATTGTAATATTTCGAAGTAAAATAGGTTAGTATGTGTAATCGGGAAAAATAATGATTTAAGGATCTGACAGGTTCGCATTGCTAATGTTTGGGGTAGGACAAGCTAACAGGCTAAATGCTAACGAGCGGGCCATGTGAAGCCTTGGGCTTAGGTTGTCAGATCTGCGGCCCTCAGTGCAGCATGCGACGGCTACATACAACAGGTCAGCCCGCTGTGCTCACACAACACCCGCTTACTCCCTTAGCATACATGCTAACAGGCTAGCGCTGTCATTCACATAGGTATATTACAAGAGCACAGACACTTACCCCCTAAAAATAAGTCCTGGAGAGTTCTGTAGTGGATGAGGTAAAAAAAAACCAAATAGGACGAAAAGAAAGATAGAGATATAAACGGAGCGCGTCGGTGGTGAGAGACAGAGAGAGAGGCTGGCGGATTGTTTTGCTCTGCATTCAGTCTGTGAACGAGAGGATCACCCTTATCTGTTTAAACCAGGGATGCATCATTCCCATTTATTCAGCGTCCTGAACGTAATTGGAAAGTGGAAAGTGTCGGGTTTGACCGCTGTTTTGGTCCGCTGTGTTCGGGACCGAATCTCTGCACACCAGCAGCAGCACAGGACCCGGATGTGGATTCAGTAGGGCTGCGCACTTAAAAGAATGACATCATCATCATCATCATCCCTCCATCAACATCAACATCATCCCAAAATCTGTACATCATCCCTCAATGCGTACACCATTCTGTCATCACTATCGCATCCTTCCCTCATCAGTCGTTCATTCATCAATTCCTCTCTACATAATTCCTTTAGCACCCCGTCATTCAGTCCTGTATCCTTCATCTGTCAAGCTCTGGTCATTTTTAACCCTGAGAATGAACAGAAAGTTCCCAGAGCCACACAATAACATAAACCCATTTATACACAATTAAATGGGTGTTAATAGATCAGGAGGAAAATAACTTTCAAGTTGTTTTCAAAAGGATGAATGCACACAGCTAAATGCAATTATTTATATAATACAGGATGAATAAAATTTTTATTTATACTATCAGACATTTGATTTAACGAATAAAACATATATAATGTAATATTTTTTAATAACAGAACGGACAATATCTATCTATCTATCTATCTATCTATCTATCTATCTATCTATCTATCTATCTATCTAATCTATCTATCTATCTATCTATCTATCTATCTATCTATCTATCTATCTATCTATCTATCTATCTATCTATCTATCTATCTATCTATCTATCTATCTATCTATCTATCTATCTATCTATCTATCGTCCATTTTCTTGATAGACAGACTGACAGACAAATGTTAAATAAACGTGGGGCTGTTTAAATCGGTTTAAATTGGTTCCATTCAGAGGATTAACCCGGAAGGCTTTGAATCGTACAGTAGATTCTGCCGGGTCGTTCGTTGAACTTGGTGCTCGTGAGCATAATATCATTTGAAGGAATCAGTTATAGCATGTCGTAACACGCACAGATCTGTCAAGCGCTCAGCATGCGCACGATTCTCCAGTGCTTTCAGTCAGACACTTCTCTGTGAAATAGTTGAATTCTCTCGGTTATTGTGCAGAAATGATGGACATATGCTGGCTTTGTGTGATTCTCGCTGGGATCGCAGTTTATTTACTAACGCAGTTTATACGCTTTATCTTCGCCGACGCTGATCTGACTTTATTATGGGCGGCTAGGTTCGGCAGCACACCAGGTAATCCATGTAACGTTAATGAATCTCGCTTAGAAAAGTGTAGTTCTTTGTTGTTGTTTTTTTTTTACATTGAAATAAGTGTGTAAGGTAAAACGCACGTTCAAATGTTGGGCTTTAAAGCAACTAAGTCAACTATGACTAATTGCTGCAATATTGTGGAATTTGCACTCATTGGTTAACTGACTATCTTGCTCTAACGGCCCAGTGTAGGTTTGTGGAGGTCACTATCGAAATGTGTGACAAGTACAGTAATAGCAAAGCATTAACTTTCAAAAAGTGTAAACGAAACACACACACACACGGCTGGTTCACTATCTTTGTGGGGACTCTCCGGCGAAATGGTTTTTATACTGTAAAAACTGTATATTCTATCCCCTTACAATACCAACTACACATCACAGAAAACTACATGCATTTTTACATTTTCAAAAAACTAATTTTGTAGTATTTATAAGCTTGTTTGCTCAATTTAGGTTTGCCCACTGTCAGTGACACGAGTCCCCATGATTAACGTTATATGTCCATTCAGGTTGAATTCCCCACCGGAAAACACACACACACACACACACACACACACACACACACACTTGGTTTTCATGTTTATTGGGACTTACCATAGACATAATGATTTTTAAAGTGTACAAACGGTGTATTCTATCCCCTGACACTATGACTACCCATTACAGAAAACAACATAACTGATTTATTATTTTGAGCTTTTTTCCTCATGGGACCAAAAAATGTCTCCACAAGGACAAGGATTTTGGATATATATGTTTGTAGGGACATTCTTTCTAAGCACCGTGTAGTTTCACACTAGCTTGTTTTAGTAGTAGTAGAAATATCAGCCATGTTACCATGAATTTATGTTTTAAGCTTGAAATTATGCAATTTTATTACAGTTTTTACAATCAGCAATCACTAGGACACCTTTCTCAATACTTTTTCAAAACTATTCACACACTTCTAACCAACATTCATCTTGGCACAGCATTTCATTTCACATTTAAATACCATCATACACTTAATCCATGTCTTAAATCAAGCCATTCTTCTATAACACTAGCAGTAGCATTATACAATGCTTTTGTAAAATTACTCTTTATTGTTTATAATACACTGCAGTACATGTTACATGGTCCCCGTTTACATTACAGTACAAATGTATTTCCCTGAAATTGAAAGACTAACACCTGTGTAGGAGTTTCTCATTGTTGTAATGATAATCTAATTGTTTTGATAGTATTCAATTTTTTTAAATTTCAGAATGGTGTTTCAAAATGTAATGAACTGCTGTTGTAATCATTATTCGTTTAACAGTTTTGAAAAGAGTATGTAAGATGGTGCAAAATTGCCTGTAGGCACATAGTTGGTGTTTGTTCTAAGTGAGAAAAGAATTCATGTCATTTGAAGTAGTCACTGAATGCGTTTTGTGCCAAAGCAATGATAGATCCACAGTTTAGCCCACAGATTGTTGAGCTCACTGTGAAGAGTTTTGAAAAGGTGATTTAAGTATTGAGAAATGTGTCCTAGCGATTGTAAAAAAACACACACACGAAAACCAACAACCTTTAAACATGTATCCAATATGTTTAAACCCTTACAAAAATGTATTTCACATTAAAAAACATTAGACTGACCTATTTACTGAGTTTACATTCCTACTCTGTTTTGGCATTCCTTCCATTACTATACCTTTATTCACAAATAAGTACATAATTTAAATACAAGTTGTTGTTGTTTGTTTATATTTCATAGAGTCAAAGTTACGAGGCAAAGTCGTGTGGATTACCGGAGCCTCCAGTGGCATCGGGGAAGAGTTGTCCCTTCAGCTCGCTGCACTCGGTGCTCGGCTAGTGCTGTCTGCCCGCAGGGAGAAGGAGCTGGAGAGGGTAAAGCGCATCTGCTTAGGTATGGACAGTCTCATGAAATCTTTGATAGTGAAGAGTAAACTCAAAAGGCATGTTCAATTAAGTATACTGTAATTCATATCTCTGAGTGTGGCCCTGAATGTATACAGAAGTATCTTTGCTGGCAAAACCTGACTACAGTTCTGTACTAAAAGCATTCACCATGACCTACTGACCGGAAAATGTATTTTTTGTTAAGAGCGCTCCTCTCTAAAGGATGGCGATATTCTTGTTCTTCCACTCGATTTGTTGGACCGTGGATCACATCAAGAAAAAACTGCTGCAGTTCTGAAGCACTTTGGTGATGTAAATACCTTCTGGAGTGTTTCTTTTAGTGTTTCTTATGGATTTATATTTCAGTAATGGTACTGACACCAAAATAAAGTGTTAATTTTTATATTTTCAGAATATTGATTCTTGATTTAATTTTCCTACCTTAGGAAAATGAACTAGCTATAATATTAGATCAGATTTAATTATGTTACCTAAGAATTAAATTATGCACTGACTACATTCATAATTGGAACAAAACAATAGAAACGAGACATGCAACTTGTTGTTGCATTGTTGTGTTAAAAGCAGTTAGGGAGATGTGCACACTTAATGATCAACATTAACTTTTTTAAGCTAATAAAATTCATCAGTTAGCTACAGTTCATGAAAATAAAGCTAAACGTTTCCAGGGACAAGTTTGTAGAACACAGTAAATAATCCTCTGCAAAACAAATGCTAGCATTGCATAGCATCATTTATCCTTATGAATTTTGTTTCTTTATACTGTACCTTATCTGAGCATCAAGCAATAAAATGCATAAATGGTCAGAGATATTAAGTAGAATTATTTCCCCTAAAAAAAAAAAAAAAAAAACTTAATTGTTTGTATCTGTATCTGCATTTTCAGATAGACGTGTTGATAAATAACGGAGGCCGGACCCAGCGTTCGCTGTGCATAGAGGCTGAAGTGGATGTGTACCAGGCACTAATGGAGCTCAACTACCTTGGCACCGTATCTGTCACTAAGCAGGTGCTGCCCCACATGATCCGCCGTGGTAGTGGTATCATAGCAACCGTCAGCAGCGTTGCAGGCTTTGTAGGGGTGCCCCTGGCAACGGGCTATGCTGCCAGCAAGCATGCGCTGCAGGTGAGAGCAAATAGTGGACAGAATTCCCAGAGAATCTGCCTACCCTTATGCAACATTGTCTGGAAAACAGTCATAAAAGATGTGTTGTGTTTCTGCAGGGTTTCTTTAACTCTCTGAGAACAGAACTGGCTGATTATCCAAACATCACGATCAGTACCATCTGCCCCGGACCTGTAGTATCAAGCATCGTTCAGAACGCCATCACAGAGGAGCTGGGCAAGGTTAACGATCATTAAATCAAAATACTTATCCTCCGGTTTCACAGAGAATGTTTAAGCTCGGTCACAGACTAAAATGCAGGTTTTTATCTGAAATCAACTTGCGCTGACAGGTCTTAAAATATGTCAGTGCGATTTTGTCTCTAGATTCACACCAGTAATGTTTTTGTTTTCTAAAGCACGTTAAATCAAAGCTACTTAAATGTCCTAATTGAACTAATCGAAGTGCTTCCTGTGAAACCAGGCCTTAGTGTGTCTTGCATTTGCTTAGCTAAAAAGTAGGATTTTGTCTGCAGCCTGTTGCCACAGCTGGTGATCAGACACATAAGATGTCCACAGAGCGCTGCGTTCACCTCACTCTGGTAGGTCTGGCCAACCATGTGAAAGAGATGTGGATCGCTGAGCAGCCCTTTCTACTCTTCTGCTATTTGTGGCAGTACACTCCCACTCTGGCCTGGTTCACGACTAAAGTCCTAGGCAGAAAACGTGTGAAGAACTTCAAAGCTGGACTGGTGAGTACAGGGGGGCTGGCTGGAAACAGATCCCTGAACTGGTTTAATTATGCTAAAAATTGCATTAATATCTTTTTGGAATCGTCTTCTCTTTCCTAGGATGCAGATTCGGCATACTTCAGCGAGCCAAAGGTCAAGGCGACTTGAAAATTTCCTTTCAAGTATCAGTGATTTGTGCATTCCTTTGCAGAAGGACCTGGTGAAACATTCTGAACAGCGTCACACTATTTCAGTATGTCATTAAATATTAAAACATTTTGCGTGCTGTGTAAATAAAGACTAATGTCAATACAAAGTTGATTTATGTATTCTGTGTTTTCTGTATTAAAATGTTATGAATAGGAATTAATAGTGTAACATTTCAAGTTTGTGTGAACAAAACCGACAGAAAATGGTTTATACAAAACATCTGTATTTTTTTTATACATAAAATTACACAATCATACAAAGAACGAGCCCAAGGAGGATGAGCATAGGAGCAAGAGCCAATTTACCTTGGTACTTATAACACAAGGTGTTATAAGTAAAAAAAAAAAAATCGAAACCACTGAAAACAGTAACCAAGGCACATACTTGAGTATGACAAACAGGCTTTTTTAAAAGGGCAACAGTTTTCCTGCAACTTTTTTTCGAGGCTCTTAAATGATGCTTAACAAGAAGTAAATAAAATGTGAAATGGAAGCATAGTGTGAGGTGAGATTCAGTCAAGGACATCCAAAGGTCCATTTTTGCACACTTCCCAGAGAAAATAATAAACCTGGGCTCTGTCTGAATGAATTCAGAAGCCAAATCGTCACTACAACAGTAGCAATTTCTAGTGCTTCATACATACATTTAATAAAACAGCTCACTGTATCCTGTACAAAGCAGAAACTGAATGTAAAAACATCTGACTGTATGAAATCATGTGCTGGTAGCATCAGTGTGTGTGCTGACCTCAGGAGGGGTGTGTGGGGAAACAAATGAAAGGTGGGGCAGGTGACGATCATAAGCAGCATAAGTGGATGGGCGGGGATGAGTAGATAGGGTATCCAAGAGGTGGGTCAGCTGCTTGAACGGTCAGGTTCCTCAGCATCACAGGATGGGCCTGAATGCTGTAGCGCTCCTCGTCGTCGTTAGTGGCATACAGTAGCTCCCAAGACAGGTTGGCCCACTGGCCCCTCACACCCTCTTCATTCAAAACTCCTACCTGGACCAGATTCTCCTGCAGAGACAGCACACGGCTTGTATACGCCCCCTGCGGGAAAAAAAACAGAGAAAATGTATAACACATCTGTAAATGATCAACTTTTGAAGAAATTCAATTTGTAAACTCAAGGAAAATGATCATGTATGAAGAGCAGGGCTTGACCAATATTACAATTCTAGCCAATACCGATGAGCTGATAATTATTTTCATGTTATGACCAATAAATGGCTGATGTTAAACTCAACATTTTCTCTTGATAAATTAAAATTAAAATCACTTGTTTAAAATGCTAAATGTGAATTTAAGCAGCACAACATTATGAATGTATGGCATTCATTAAAAAATTATATTCAACAGTTATAAAATTATAAGAGTTAGATGAGAGCAAACATAATCTGAATGAAAAAATTGATACCAATAAATAGACAAAATGTAATATTGTACAAATATATTGTTTAGAAAAGTATCAATATAACTGTGTCCTAACCAGACGCGATAAGTAATTTGGAAATAGGGCTTATTCAACATATTTCCTACATTTAGATATGTGGGCAAATGCCTTTTTGTCTCAGTGCATGCATTGTTTTAGTTTGGCAGGGTCGCCGCTAGCTTAGCTTAGCATAATGAATGGAATCCTATGTTGCCAGCTAGCATGTCCCGAGTAAAACTGATCCAAAAAAATCTGTGGCCTCAGGAAAACAGCGAATAGTGGGCAACATGCATTTAAACGGTTAAATATAGGAGAAATATGGCAAAGTCCCTTTGATGTTGCCAGCAAGTGGCGTTTTGACTATAACTGAAAATTGCCATGTACCGTATTTTTCGCACTATAAGGCGCACCAGATTATAAGGTGCACCTTCAATGAATGGCCTATTTTAGAACTGTTTTCATATATAGGGAGCACCGGATTATAAGGCGCATATATTAGAAGACACTGCAGTCAAACGTTTGCGTTATGCATCCACTACATGGAGCTCTGTGCTAAAGGGAATGTCAACAAAACAGTCAGATAAAGTCCAACTTTATTAAGCGTTCTGACAACTCCGTTCACTCCCATGGTAACATTGTTCAAACATTGATGTGCATATAAACAATATCTCCCAGCCTTGCTAACTTTTCTCCCAAGCGTGGAGGAACTTTTCGTTAATTCAGTAAACACGTAGCCTAGTAAAAGAAACAAGTCGGATACCACTAAATCAAACATTAGTGCATAACTCCACATTGTTCAGCTACGTATAACACGTAAATCTCACTTTTTCAGTTCATTTCCTGTCCACGAATCCCTCGAATTCTTCTTCTTCAGTGTCAGAATTGAACAGTTGGATGACTATGGCATCCAACCTGCCCGGCTCCCTCTCGTCATTATCCGAAAGCACAGTACCAGTGTTTACTGACTACGGTAGCCGTAATGCTGCAAGCGGTGCGGCTTTGTAGTTTACCAGTCGTACTGAAACATTTTATTATTATTAAATTGTTTTTATTGGTTTTTCATACTGAAACATTTTGACAGAGCGCCTTGATCCATTTATAAGGCGCTCCGGAGTATAAGGCGCACTGTCGTTTTTTGAAAAAATGAAAGGCTTTTAAGTGCGCCTTATAGTGCGGAAAATACGGTAGTTTTCTTCAGGCCAGGACTATTATCGAACATGAATTTTGGGGCAGATCTGACATTGTATGCCTGACTTACAACAGCTTACGAAACATCAGACTTTGTCAGGCCGCCACGGACACATCCTTCAGCGAAAACTGAAGATCTTCACAATATAACATCACCAAGGCCTTAAGATTAGACTGACCAAATGTGATGTTGATCTGTTTAAATCACTATGAGGAGTCAATCACTGTGTAAAACATGTAATGTCCTGTTGCCAGTAGGTGGCGCTATGACTGTAACTGTATAGTGGCATGTAGATGTGTTTAGGTCAGGACTCTAATAATAATACATGTGTAGTTTGGGGCAGATCGGACATTGTATGCCCGAGTTACAACAACTTCCTGTTTCATGGCGAAACATCAGACTTTGTGAGGCCGCCAAGGACACACCCTCCAGGGAAACCTGAAGATCTTCGCAATTTAACATTGCAAAAGCCTTTAGATTAAGGGTCCTGCACACTGTGTGATTTTTCAAAATCCTTTGCGAATGTTCCTTGTCAGGCTGTACGAACATGATCCCCAATGTAAGCCATGTCACACTGTATGATCTAAGTTGTCATAAATGTCAGACTGCACGATAGTTGAGGCGCGCTAAAACGGACACACGCAAGAAAATCGTCCAGAGTTTTATATCATCAATGAATGACGCATTTGGTGACAGTGAGCTTCAATACATGCAGGATTTAAATGGTGGCTACAAATAAATCTCTAGTGCTCATTTTGGTCATGGTTTGTCTTGAAAAAGATAATTTGACGGTCGTCGTAGAAGTCACACTGCTGGATTGTGCCCCAAATCTTCTGACACTGCCGGAATTTCGTCTGAGGTAAGATTTGATCGCAGTGGTCATTAATCGGCTGCCGGTGAATATGTCAAACTAACGATCAAAGACTTCAGATTTTAGCCAAGGATCAGAGGAATCTTTTAGGATTTGCAAGTTTGTCTCAGACGGCCAAATCGTGGCCAAAATCACAGTGTGTACCCGGCTTTAGACTGTGCAAATATGCTGTTGATCTACTTAAATCTCTAGGAGTTCGTTTAAGTACAACGTCTGGAAATGGCAAAAACTTCAAAAATTTTGCTGAGAAAATAAAAAATCTTACTTCCTGTTGGGTTTTCCGATTTTGCACCCAGGGAACTTTTTGTAGGTATTGGGCTGTTACATGTGTCTACCGAATTTCATACTCGTACGTGAAATGCAGCTTGAACGGCGCTAAAGGGTTAGTTCACCCCAAAATGTAAATTCTTTCAATAATTACTTACCCTAATGTCATTCGACACCCGTAAGACCTCAGTTCATCTCCGGAACACAGTTTAAGATATTTTATATTTAGTCCGAGAGCTTTCTGTTCCTCCATTGAATGTATGCACGGTATACTGTCCCTTTCCAGAAAGGTAATAAAAACATCATCAAAGTAGTCCATATGTGACATCAGTTGGTTAGTTAGAATCTCTTGAAGCATCGACAATACATTTTGGTCCAAAAATAACAAAACCTACGACTTTATTCAGCATTGTCTTCTCTTCCATGATCGTTTTCAATCCGCGAACAAAGATTTGAACGGTTATCAGCGTATTGATTCATGATTCGGATTGTGTGTCAAACTGCCAAACTGCTGAAATCACATGACATTGCAGTCTGAATTCTGTTTCGATTCACTGATTCATAACCGTTCTAATCTTTGTTCGCGGATTGAAAACAAACACGGAAGAGAAGACAATTCTGAAAAAAGTCGTAGTTTTTGTTATTTTTGCACCAAAATGTATTGTCGATGCTTCAAGAGTTTCTATCCAACTGATGTCACATATGGACTACTTTGATGATGTTTTTATTACCTTTCTGGAAAGGGACGGTGCATACATTCAATGGAGGAACAGAAAGCTCTCAGACTAAATATAAAATATCTCACACTGTGTTCCGGAGATGAACGGAGGTCTTACGTGTGTGGAATGACATTTGGGTGAGTCATTAATTACATAAATTTCATTTTTGGGCGAACTAACCCTTTAATTAAAATGTTGTAGGTGGCGCTATCGAGCCATTTTGCCATGCCTAATTCTGAAACCCATATCAGATGTAAATTTTCACCACTTGTGACGAGTGTGCAAATTTTTGTGAGTTTTTGAGCATGTTTAGGCCCTCAAAAATGTGATTCATTTGGGAGAAGAAGAATAATAGGCTGGGTTAGGAATTAGCAATTACAATAGGGTCCTCACACCATCGGTGCTCAGGCCCTAATTATGAATTATTACAAGAAACTAAACCAAACCCTAACCCTAAAGTAACCATAACTTTATAGTACATGTAGTTAATTAATATTACTCACTACTTATTTGAGTAAGTACAATGCAACTACGTCACCTTAAAGTGTAACCCAGAATTCCTTTCCAACACAACACAACACAACACAACACAACACAACACAACAGGGCAGGCCAGGCCAGGCCTAGCCAGCAGAATTTCACAGTAGAAAGCAGCAACATTATGATCATGACTAGTTAAAACTAATGTACTAATTTAGATTTTAGAGATTTTCACCTGGTACTCACAGTCTAGTAGTTATTGCTTGGTAACCACAGTTACATTCCAGTAAATATGGTGCTTACCATGGTGAGATCATGTCCGAGAGAGAATAGGAAGGGCTTCTCTTGTACAACACTGTCTTGCCAACTGTGGTCTGTAACCAGGCCGATGAACCAGTTGTCATGGTAATCCTGTAAAGTTGTGTAAAGCTCATCCAGACTCTCTACCGGACCAAGAGATGCCTGATCTACCAACAGTTTTACACTGTACCTGCACACACAGAATGAATCAACAGCCACGTTTAGGAAATGTAGTTGATATAAGGTCACTTTCTGATGTAAAATGTGAACTGAATCTTGCTTGTCTGTTACCTGAAAGCCCTGAGCGTGAGCTGATGCAGCTCTTTATTGGCTCTGAGCCACTCAAGTCCCTCGGTCCAGGGGCCGTCCCCGCAATACAGCCTGAACAGCAGATTGGGGCTGAACACCTGAGCATCTGCCCCCAGTGCCACACAGCATGATAGCACGACCTGGGTATAAAGCTCCAGCAGGGCACGGTCCTCCTGCAAACCTAGCGTCACCTGCTCAAACTCTCCCTCCCCAAAGCTCTCCACCACCAGCTGGGACAGACAGAAGCAGAACCATGCCTCTGGGAAGCAGGGTCGCAGTACCTGGAGTTTGGAGGAAGTCAACTGGGCGGTCCGCCACTCTGGGGGCAGAGAGAAGAGCTCTGAGTGAGGGCTAGTGAAGTGTAGAGGCTGGGAGTTACTCGGGACGGTGGTCGAAGTGCGTGCAGGGATTTTATCTTTCCCTTTATCTACGATGGGCAGGCCGAGTCCCAAACCCAGACCCAGAGGTCTAAGGGTAGGGAGAGAAGACAGGGCCATACTCTCATACAGGCTGTGGATTTCAACAGAACCTGGAAGAGACACTCCCAACCCTAACTCGGTCTGCCCTTCATCTGTCCGCACCATCATTCTCATCGGTCGCCGCATGGTGACTGGACCGAATAGATCATCCTCGTCTGACCAATCTGCAAATGATGAGAGGCTGGAGCTGTCCCTCCCCCTCAAGTGACAGGATGAAGAGGATTCAGGGCGTACTTGAGAGTCCATGGCAACTGTAACCACAGCCGGATCTGGCTCTGAGGGCACGGCATGCTGGGAGCTCTGCGATTTGCGTCCAGAGGTCTGTATAGTCTGACCTTTTGTTCGCTGAGCACCACGTGTCAATTCCTGTACACAGTAACGCAATAAAATCCAGACAAGCGTTTTAAGGAAGTCAGAGTTGAGCTGACGCAGGTGGTCAGGCGAGTCAATGATTCCTGTTAGAACATTCTGGGCGTCAGAGTAAACCCTAACAGGCAACATAGAGCAGGGGGTCAGAGCATTACCCCAGTGAGGGTTCAATAGTCGGAAACACTGGCCTGGCCGCTCCACGTGATCAAACGCCCCTTCAAAAACCTCATCCACACGCCGAGCCTCCACTGTGTGGCATGATGTTTCCTGTAGTTCCAGACCCTGCGGTGAAACATGGCAGCCGATGAGAATTCATAAACTGGTGCTATGTAGACCTCCAAATAAAGCATTTAATTGGTTACAAGGCAAAGTTATACCTTAATGTTGACAGAGCAATAGCCGTAGCCTCTCTCTAGAACAGAGATCCACAGAAGTCGACCCTGAAAGCGACCAAGGTAATGAGATCCCGGAGTACAGGAACCTGCAACCAGATGCATGAATATTAGGGCTGCAAATTTTAAATAATATTTAATCATGTTCCTTAACATGTACTCTACAGCAATAATAAAAACAAACTATATAGGCTATCGACTATCAACTATAGGCTATCGACTAACATTTTTTGTAATGCTTCTTCAGTGACTTGCTCATCTGCTACAGTAATGTTTTAAATGATCTAATTAGGGGGCTTTTCTCAGCAAATATTTACATTTACACTACCGCTTTAAAAGATTGGGGTCTTTCATTTATTTGATCAACATTACAGTAAAACCAGTAATATTTTGTGAATATAATTTTTTCTATTGTAAGACATTTTAAAATGTCCTTTTTTTCAGCATGATTACGACACATGATCCTTCAGAAATCAGACTGATAGGCAGTGCACAAAAACATTTCTAATTATCATCAATGTTGAAAACAGTTGTGCTTAATATTTTTGTAGAAACTGACATAGGATTTAGGATATTTTTTAGGATTTAGGATATTTCTTTGCATTTTAACAATGTAAAGGTATTAACTGTCACTTTTAACAATTTTAATGCATCCTTTAAGCCCATTACTATATCTGAATTTCAGCTCCAGAGCTTTCCTCAGCACATGTAAACAGTGTACAGTAAACAATGGCGTTGTATTTACAGTATCAATTCCAGCTCGAGTCCTCATCCTTTAGAAGTGGAGGCAAAGTGGATTTGCAGTGCAGAAAACAGCATCTTCTCGACATATCGACAACACAACAGGTTGCTTCTCTGCTATGACTACAGTGTTTAAGGGAGAATTAAAGCACTAAGTAGACGTTGGGCAGGCAATGAAGACCATAGGCTTGCATTATAAAAATTTGTTACAAACCTACGTAGATACGTTAGGGAAGTCAGACTGGAATAGTTGACGACTCGTTTTAAAATGAGTTCAGAATCGATTCTTTCTTTTAGGAGACTTTATTTGTCATGCACTTTGATCTCTACAACACGATAAAGATGAGGAAACTCGTGTTTTTCAGCTGGTGTCACTCACCAAATGCGCCATTAGCGAGTGCGGGTCTGATAGCTGATGCCAGTCTTTTGCAGAGCTGCTGGTAATAAACAGAATCTGGGCAAGGGCAGGCGGTGCCTGGGGTGCCCGGCCACGAGCGCAGCGGCCTGGGGAATCCCACCAGGAACACAGGTAGTGTGAAGAGAGGAAGCAGAGGGGCAGACAGAAGGGCAGAGAGAGCCACAACACCCAGCAGAAGAGGGCACAGAGCAGCGTTGAGTGCCAGCAAAGTGCCCGCTGATTGACGACGCTGTTTACTCTCCGTCCAGGATGTAACCAACACCGTAAGAGCGAAACTCAGCTTACTTACAAATTGTGACACACGATTCATAACCAAAGAGACCTGCAAGAAAAAGGATATTACACAAACATTCCAGCAATTGAATTACAGTAAATGCATTAAGTTACATTTGGCTCACCAGAATCAGCTGCACTGTAGTGCCCAACTCATGCCAGCGTGCAACACTGTGGCCCCCTGCAAGTCTGATGATCACCACGAGCACCATCTGCAGCAGAGCAGACTCAGAGCTCTGCCACACCTACCGTACAAAGGTCAATGAGTCAGGGGTCAAAGATTAAGGGGCAAATGATTCTGTGCATGTCCTCATAATGCTTTAAGATGGGTTACTGTTAAACGTTCTTACCACCCTGAATGCCCGTGTAAACCCAATGGCAAGAGAGGCCGTGTGCAGCTTCTCTAAAGATTCATCCACAGACAAGAAAGCAATCATAGCCAACGGACTCACTGTAAAGTCAAACCAAAAAGTAAAATACGAAAAACATCAAATTATACACATAAAGGCATTATTATATGTTAGCACGCAATTACTAGAAATATATAAATTACGTATAATTACATTTTATATTTTATTATATTATGAATTATATACTTTTTTTGTCTAAATAAAATGAATTGATGCACCAATATAAAAGTTCTGATCAATACTGATAAACAAATTTTATATATATATATATATATATATATATATATATATATATGGTCCTTCTAAAAACATTTGCATAATGTGATAAGTTCATTATTTTCCATAATGTAATGATAAAATTAAAATTTCATATATTTTAGATTCATTGCACACCAACTGAAATATTTCAGGTCTTTTATTGTTTTAATACTGATGATTTTGGCATACAGCTCATGAAAACCCAAAATTCCTATCTCAAAAAATTTGCATATTTCATCCGACCAATTAAAGAAAAGTGTTTTTAATACAAAAAAAGTCAACCTTCAAATAATTATGTTCAGTTATGCACTCAATACTTGGTCGGGAATCCTTTTGCAGAAATGACTGCTTCAATGCGGCGTGGCATGGAGGCAATCAGCCTGTGGCACTGCTGAGGTGTTATGGAGGCCCAGGATGCTTGATAGTGGCCTTAAGCTCATCCAGAGTGTTGGGTCTTGGGTCTCTCAACTTTCTCTTCACAATATCCCACAGATTCTCTATGGGGTTCAGGTCAGGAGAGTTGGCAGGCCAATTGAGCACAGTAATACCATGGTCAGTAAACCATTTACCAGTGGTTTTGGCACTGTGAGCGTGCTGAAAACGAAATCTTCATCTCCATAAAGCTTTTCAGCAGATGGAAGCATAAAGTGCTCCAAAATCTCCTGATAGCTAGCTGCATTGACCCTGCCCTTGATAAAACACAGTGGACCTACACCAGCAGCTGACATGGCACCCCAGACCATCACTGACTGTGGGTACTTGACACTGGACTTCAGGCATTTTGGCATTTCCTTCTCCCCAGTCTTCCTCCAGACTCTGGCACCTTGATTTCCGAATGACATGCAAAATTTGAGTGACAGTCCAGTGCTGCTTCTCTGTAGCCCAGGTCAGGCGCTTCTGCCGTGTTTCTGGTTCAAAAGTGGCTTGACCTGGGAATGCGGCACCTGTAGCCAATTTCCTGCACACGCCTGTGCACGGTGGCTCTGGATGTTTCTACTCCAGACTCAGTCCACTGCTTCCGCAGGTCCCCCAAGGTCTGGAATCGGTCCTTCTCCACAATCTTCCTCAGGGTCCGGTCACCTCTTCTCGTTGTGCAGCGTTTTTTGCCACACTTTTTCCTTCCCACAGACTTCCCACTGAGGTGCCTTGATACAGCACTCTGGGAACAGCCTATTCGTTCAGAAATTTCTTTCTGTGTCTTACCCTCTCGCTTGAGGGTGTCAATGATGGCCTTCTGGACAGCAGTCAGGTCGGCAGTCTTACCCATGATTGTGGTTTTGAGTAATGAACCAGGCTGGGAGTTTTTAAAAGCCTCAGGAATCTTTTGCCGGTGTTTAGAGTTAATTAGTTGATTCAGATGATTAGGTTTATAGCTCATTTAGAGAACCTTTTCATGATATGCTAATTTTTTTAGATCAGAATTTTGACCTGAAATATTTCAGTTGGTGTGCAATGAATCTAAAATATATGAAATTTTTATTTTATCATTACCTTATGGAAAATAATGAACTTTTATCACAATATGCTAATTTTTTTAGAAGGACCTGTGTATATGTATATATATATATATATATATATATATATATATATATATATATATATATATATATATATATATATATATATATAATTAATTCTATACTATTTTGTAGTATACCACTACTAAGATCTAAAATGCATCATAACATTACAATGTACAATATGAAAAAAAAAATCCACATTGAAATTTGCTAAAGATTTGTAAAAAATAATAATAAATGTAAAAAAAAATTTGAATAAGATAACTGATATGGTATCAATATATCATGCATCCCTAGAGCTGCACGATTCTGGATAAATTGCTATTTTTTTGTTTCTCAAATTCACAATTTTCTTTGTTTGAAACAGGGATCACGATTCTCCCACGATTCTCAATAGACAACTAAACTAAATCAAATGTAATTTAGTAGAGGCTCTGTCCATTTTAATTGCTGCAGTCCATTTGAAAATTATTATTAAAAATTATTTTAATGTATTATTATTTTTAAATGGGTTTGAATGAATGATTTAATGACTCACAATGACTTGACTTGCTTCATTACTGTTTTTGAATGAATCTCTTGAATGAATGATTCAAATGACAAATAAAAAGATTTATCAGTCACTTTTCACCACCTACTGGTGTAGTCCGAACTATAAACTATTACAGCCCTTCTGTGATAATTTGAATGCTTGTAACACAGAAATAAATGATACTGTGTGGTTGAAAAAACTGTTTGTGAAGCTGTTTCATACCTATACATGACAACTGCTCTTTCTGGGTCAGCGCCAACGCAGATTTGAATGTTCATTGTGACCGGTTTAATAGATAGTCGAATCGTTGTCATTTAGGAATAAGATTGTGTGGGTGTTTGAATCGAGATTGCAATCTTTTAACAAATAATCGTGCAGCTCTAATGTGCTATAAATGTGAAGTCAACATCTCACTCCAACAGACCATTCTGCCAAACAGAATACTGACAGATACAAAGAATTGTTTGGTTGGTACAGTGCAAGTATCTCCTCACCCAGGTTCAATAAGATCCTCCGTATGATTCCTGCAACACGCAGACCATGAGTCTTATGCCTGAAAGCCTGGGCAGTCATGACCCGTTTGGGGTAGAGTGGGTTGAGCAAGGCACCTCCAAGCACGCAAGCCCCCTGGACCTCTCTCAGCAGACGGGTGACGAGAAAGAGAGCAATAAGGAGCCAGCCGATCACCTCTTGTGGACTTGGAGGTACCACAGAAGACTCCCAAGGCTCTACAGAGTTTACACCCAACGTTAGATTCCCTGAGTCAATGAGATACAGCTGATGAAGGAGTCCAGCCTCAATCAAGGCTCCTATTATGAACAGCAGTGAAAGAGGAAGCCCCCACCAGCCCAGACCCAAGGTCGGAGAGGTTCCCTTCACCAGCACCAGCAGCTGGGTCAGATCCTGGCTGAGGAGGTAACCCATGATGACGGTGAAAAGAACCACACCCAATGAGGAGGGAATGAAGAAGGAACAGATGGCAACACACACGGATGACAGAAACATCACCAAGAGCCTGATGGAAAAAAGAAATGCAGAAAATCACAATTAAAGGGGTCACACTGGGTGATTTTGTACCACAGAAGCCTGAGCAAAGTCTGTAGTTCTTCACACCAATGTAGACCAGACTTCATGTACTCAAAAAAAAACATTTAGGCCTAAACTGCATATAAAATTAATTCATTTAGATTACACAGTTTTAGCATAAACAAACTAATCAACATAATGTGATGCATATTTATCAAATCATACATAAATGACATGGGTAATATTTCTGCATGGCATAGTTAATTAATAACTATTTGCATTTAAAGCTCTATATAATGTAAATGAATGAGTTATAAAAAAAATTGATCCCCCTCACAGTTGTCTTGAAGGGCAAAATTAGCCGTTTAGACCAAAACTAAAATTTGTACCAGACTGTAACATGTTTTTTTTCCGCTGTAAAGTTGGGCATTTTAACATGGGGCTCAATGAGATTCTGCTCCCTTCTGGAGCCTGTCCCTGGAGGCCAGTCGATGAACTGCAGTTTAAGTCACTTCCGTATTGGCTTCAAGAGACACCGCGAGGTTGCCGCTTGATTCATTGTGAAAACAATTAAACATGGTTAAAAAATGGCTAGCTGTGGAGGAAGCAATATTCAATCAGTTAAAACGTATGAGACTCAAAAACAAACTGGATTGATTGATGATAAAAAAAAAAAAATATGAACCTGGTTATTTTGTATTTGAAACATAATAGGTTTATGAGTACTATTACAGAAACCTTATATAACGTTTCAGGTCTTATGTTTCATTTACGTATGGCTGACAAATATGCATCACGTTACATTTAGTAGATGTACTTATGTAAACCAAAATGGACATATATGGATGGAAATTATATATGGATGCAAAATGTATATACATAAATCTTAAATTTAGGCATAAATATCCTTCAAATGTGTGAAGTCTAAAGTCTGGTAATGTAAGACAAGGTACCAGTGAGAGAATGGTTCATGGCTCACCTGATGTTGGTGGACATGGCTGACCCACCCAGGCCGTGCACCAAGGTCTGTTCCATGGCCCACAGCAGAAGAGTCCAGTGGAGAGAGCATTCCCAAAGCCCAAAGCACCGGCAGAGCCACAAACATCAAGTGAAGCACCTGAGCTGCTACTTGCAATTCCACCACACCAGAACCTGAAAACCTGAGAGGAGAGAGAGAATGAGATCCGGGACATGAGAAAAACAGTACATCAGCACTGACATCCGAACTCAAACATTAGGTTGATCAGTCCTCATAAGTTAAGGTTGCAGTCTCAAAGAAGAAACTCAAATCAATCTCACAGCATTTATATTTATTCATTGAGCATGTATCCAAAGTGACTTACGGAGGAATAGCAAAAGCAATTTAACATAAGAGCCATTCATATTTACAGTACATAATATGCCAGGTTTAAATTATAAGATCACACATATGAGTGACTGACATAAATAATGCTTTTTTTTGTCTGTAATCTATCAATTTATTCAAAAAACTAAAACTAAAAATGTAGTTCATACATACAATGTATGATAGTAATGCAACAGCATGTAAGTAAATGTGTTCATTCTAATGCCTGATCTGTGATCAGTGTAATGATTCATGTACAGTCAGATGCTCTTTGTCTCAAAATCGTTTAATGCTGTTTGTGTGTCAGTAAATCAAACCAGGGACTAAACAGTCAACTGATGAAAATAATCTGTTAATCTCTTAAATTGTGATTAAATTATTTACAGAAAGCGATCAAAGAATGCTCGCTTTATAATCGTTGGAGCTGTCAATCACACAGCACGAGTTTATCCTGTTATAATCAATGACGCTGTATTGCACAACAAATCTCTTATTTACATTGTGTTTGCACTGTTAGTTATGATGAAAGCATTCATGAGAGTGGAGAAATCGAGTTGCAATGACGAGTTCACTGCATTCATGTGCTCAACAAGATATGTCTGTAGTCGGCTACAATGCTCATCGCTGCCTCCTTTCATGAGACCGGAGTAGATCTAAATATAGTGCTATAATGCGATTAGTTAATCTCAACAGCTGTAATAATAAAAACATAGTAAATGTTTTCGAGGAAGTTCCCAAGAAGTCGTCGCTGCAGCCTGAAGCACGATGACATACTGGATCAGATCCAACACGTAATGGACGCGCATGCGCGGTGGTTTCATTCACATTTTGATGACGTCACATGCGCAGTTGAGAGCTTTGTGAACTGGATAAATACTCAAACCTCTCCCGAAAAAACAATTATTAATAACACGAAATCAGGACACACATTTTGCACTTTCCCTTGAATGTGTTCTGGTTGTACCTTGAGGATTAAAATTACAGACAATTAGGCTACTTGACTCATTTTTGCTTCCACTCAACAGCAAGTATGACCAGAATATGTTACAATTACAGTTTAGCATGTATGTAGAGAGAAACTAGGATCATTTCAGCCTTACGATGACTTATTCATCAATAATTACGTATTACTATTTATCAGTACCACTACTACACAGGTTAGAACATCATCTATATACAGTATTGACCATACATGTCACTTACGACCAGCGCATACGCATTATAACTAGACTCGCACTCGTCATAACGAACCACCATCCAGTAGGTATTGGATCTGATCCAGCTATGTCATCGTGCTACAGGCTGCAGCGTTGGAGTGTCTCACATGTAATAACAACTTATTTCATATGCAAAGATGTTGGCCAATCATAGCAGTGGGTGTTTACACTGAAGTGTTACAGCAAACACGCCCCTTCCAACAGAGTTCAAATCAGAGGGCTAAAATAAGGATAGAAAATGGCCTTTTTATAAGTTCACCTCAGGAAACATAAAGGGAAGAAAGATCATCATTAAAGAAAAATCCATTTAAGAAACCCTTAAGTAGTGTGGCAAATGAAATTACTTTTTAAGGGAAACATATATTTGATATAACCTCAAATGGTTGGGTTGAGTAAGATTTTAATTTCTCAATGGAATGTATACTTTTATTTAGCAAGGACGCATTGAATTGATCAAAAAAGGTAAAGACAATGTTAAAAAATATTTCTTATTCAAATAAATAATGTTCTTTCTATTTATCGAAGAAACCTGAAGATGTTTTTTTATCATGGATCCCAGTAAATTACGATCGTTTTCAACATTTATAATAGTGAGTAATTTTACTTGAGCACCAAATCAGCATATCAGAATGATTTCTGAAGGATCATGTGACACTGAACGCTGGAGTAATGATGCTGAAAATTCAGCTTTGCCATCACAGAATTAAATTACATTTTACATTATTCCATTTTAGTTTTTCCAGCTTTGGTGAGCATAATATGCTTCTTTCAAAAAAAATTTTTTTTTTTAATCTTATTGACCCTTAACTTTTAAAAAGTAGTGTATATGATATTTATAAATTCATAATTCATGATATTTGTAAGAAAATTCATGTTTCAAACAAATTTTTTTTAAAGGTTGCTTCCTTTTCTTTCTCAACTTATTTGTCATTGACCTATACGCTGTCAGTGAGTAGTGGTGGATTTGTACCTTAGAGCCAGGTCCACGGCGATGAAAGCGAGTATGTAGAGCGGTCTGTTTAGCGGCGTGATCTCATATGTGTCCTGCGGCTGAAACGTTGCCGTTTCTGTAGCCGTGTTGACGATGAGCGAATACTCCCCGATACAGACAGTCACCCAGCTCAGGGCAAACAAAGGTACGACAGCTCCCAGTCCAGCACCCGTGTGCCCATACAGGCTGCTTAGTCTGTCCGGCAGCAAGTACCATGTGGACAACCCACAGAGTGCGCCGGCAAGAAAGGTGTGCAAAACTATATTACCCACAAACTTCTTTCCAGGCACTACAAATCGTACCGTCTCAGAGGCCACACAGTGAGTAAACTCCACCTCTTCCTCGTCTGCAAGGATGTTATTGGCAGCAGGCAGCCTTTGTACCAATCCTGTCCTAAGTGACACACACCGTGCTAGTCCCTGAAGGGTGGCACCGACACCCAGCATAAGAACACCAGAAACAATGCCCGCAAAAGCTTCATCCAGCACCCTCAGCTGGTACAGGAGGGCCCCGATGCCTCCCAACAGCCATGGTGTCAGGAATAACACCAGCTGGTGCACATAGACATATGGTGGGGCGCAGTAACCGAGTTTCAGCCTCGGCCCCCCTAAGACAGTCTGAGGGAAACGCTTCCAGAAGAACTCCTGCTTGTAGTCGTTGAGCAGGGGCACATCAGGCCCCATGATGAACAGGGACAGCGGCAGGGACAGACTCGGTCATCTCCCCCTGCTTGCTCTGGAACATACACACATGCCCTGCTGGAAACACACAATATTATAATCTATATACATCTCAAAACTCTTCTGTTTGATATATAAGGCAAGACACAGCAGACAAAAACATTTTTATTTTTCATGCACTGGCTAATATTGTAATTTTGGGCTATTTTTCTTTCATAAAATGTCTTAAGATTAGTGGAAAACCCCCCACAAAATATACATTTAAGTGTTTATTTTATTACACCTGATCTACTTGCCTATGTAGACTTAAATAACAATACATATCTTTCAATTATTTTCTCAAAATATTTTTTTCTCCTGCACGAAGACAGTAATCTCCACTTCAGCCGTTTTGTATATATATCATTTTATTCCTAAAAATATGTTATTCTGTTGATGGTATTTTCTGATTTATAAAGCGATCAAATGGGATATCTAAAAAACCCTCTGTATCAGCTTTAACTAATAGGTCAACAAAATGAAACCTGTTTTGGAACCTGGCTTTATCCAATAATCAGATTTATGTTCTGGAAAATGTATGTAAATAATATGGGCATATTCAATTGTATAATTAAACACATTCAACAGCATATTTAACATTTCAGAAATATCCCCAAAATTGTGTGATTAATCAACTGAGGGATACTGTTGATATTTTTTTTTTACCGTATTCACCTGTGGTGTCTTGCCTTAACAATAAGCTCAAAGCATCCGTGTATTTTTTTCTCACTTGATTCCCAATTTACCTGTTTGTTGATGTTGCACGAGCAAAATAACAAGCAAAGAGATGGTTATAGCCAGGAGGTGATCCGGAGTCAATCAGCATCAAACCAGCGCCGTTATCCTGTGAATTGTGTGCTTTTATCCTTTGATTTGTTGTTATAATCCTCAGATTTAGGCTTTTAATGCAGTCGTGTTGATTTGTTTTTCCTTATGATCTGTTCACATGCTAACACTGCAGCTATGACAACAAGAGGGAAACATTTCCGTGACAACTGGTTTACAGACCATTACAATAACTTAACACACAGCTATTATATCATATTACATTATAATATAGTCTCCAAACACAGCGGATAAAGAAGGGAGCCGAGGAGAAACGGCCATAAACTGGTTAGCGCGGCTAGCGTTAGCAACTCGTGTTTGGGCTTAGAAGGCAGGTTTTTTTCATCATGGCAAAATTGGAATAAAAACAGCCTTTTCTGTTTTTATTTTCACATACCTCTAAATCAAAACGGTTGGAGAGGTGTTGGACGGGTGGGTAGCGGGTTTGTGTAGGGATAAAGCGGCGGACCCGTTATACGTCATCGCTTTTGCTTATGCTGCAGTTGAGCAATACAGCCTAAAGGGCGGCGCTAGACGACACACGGGGTTATGTGTTTACGTATCCAGTAGAGCAGATAGATCCACATCTATTGCTCCTCACAGAATTAATAATGAAACGATACAATTTCAGAATTGCAAACTGCATATAGGTCTATCAATCAAGTAAATCTGGTTTCGCAGTAGACTACCTTTTGAAAATATGCTTGTGTTGTAGGCCTAATTTTAAAAGGTAGGCTATCCCTAGGGGCCAGTTCTTCAAAAAATTTGATCTGGATTTGGAAATCTCATGTTTTGCTATCACGGATCAGGTAATTCATTTTACTGCCTTTTTTTTAAAGCAAAATTGGATTGGATCACCCTAATCTGGATACACACTTTTTTAGATTACCAAATCTGGATTATCCGAGTGCTGTACGAGACCTATAGGCCGCAGGGGTGTCCAGTCCTGATCCTGGAGGGCCACTGACTGTTCTGCAAAGTTGAGCTCCCACCTGATTAAAAACACCCGAACAAGCTAATCAAGGTCTTACTAAGGATACAAAAGAAAAACTTCTAGGCAGGGGTGTTAAGGCAACTCTGCAGGGACCTGGTGATGAAAAAAAATTGGGGGGTGGAGGATATTTCAATGCTTTTGCTTTCTCTTAGAAAAGTTTTACGTAGCGTTCGCTCGCAAATAACTTTTGGCTGGTTCATCTCTTATGATTGTCCCAATGTAGTTTACAAACACAGTGATAAAAAACACATTGATTTAAATATAATATTTTTGTTTGATATTTACAGCTGTTTTATGCAGATTATTTTTATGATCTCTTTTTTACTTTACTGTTGGCTACTGAAAGGCTTTAACAGTTAAATTGATCAAGAGCAAAATAATAATAAAAAAAACTTATATATTTTTTTCTTTTTAATAACCCATTTTCAAGATTTGATCCAATCCGATAGCCGAATCAATAACTTTTGAACAACTGGCCCCTGGTTGAACTATTGCAGAAATAGCCTCTTGTCAAGCTTGTCAATGCATTTAGATTGTATTATTTATACAATTGCAAGAAAATTTAACATTTAATTATACATTTAATTAAAGGTTAAATAAAAAATGAGGAAACATTTTTATGTCTTAATTATTTTTATGTTAGAAAAAAAGGTCTGTTCAAGTAGTGAAAGTAATGAAATTCATGAAAAATCCTTTTTTTATATATAGATTATTTTATCTAGTTAGATATGTTGACATGACAATATACTGGATACAAGGAATTATAATCAGACAACATCTTAAATATTTATGTAATTAGACACAATCAAAGCAACAATTTGGCAAAAAAAATAAATAAATAATAATGTTGGCAAATAATTCACTGGGAAGACACTCCAGCAACAGTTTATAGTTTATGAATGAAATAAATCTACGATGTGAAGGGCAGGGAGCAAGAATTTAAAAATGCATGAGTCAAAAATAAAATTGAGTTTATTTCATTTCATTATAAGTACGAACTATTGGCAAGTCTGACACACATCCCAGCACAAGACCAACAGCGAAAGAGACGTTAACTGATAAAGAGGAAGGAACTGTCCTGTTGTAAAATGCTTAGCTGTAACTCTATTTCCTTTAAAAAGAAGTTGGACAACACACTGTGCTCTGTTTTATTTCCCCAGCAGGTCCACCATTAAATTCAGCATTCACTCTGGCCTTCCTTTCTTATTTTCTCCACAATTTAACATATCTTCTTTTATTCTGTCGGTTTTGGTTCTCTCTCTCCTCTGCCAACCCCCCACCATTATACTCCAGAGGAAAACAGGAAGAGAATTACCTTGAGCTGTGATAACAGGTTTTTACTGAACACATTATGTGTGTGATTGCCTTTGAATTTTTCCAGCCATTGGATTTTCAGCTGTGCTGTTAACTGCCCTCATAATACAGCCCACTGAAAATAAACACATCAGACTAAAACCTCTGCTCTCTTTTCAGTGTCACAGTCTGACACAAATCACTGTTTCCCATAGCTGTAACGAGAACTATTCCACCACAGAGTGGGCTTTTATGTCTTAGAGAAAAGCTGCAAGCAAAACTCTGAAGCGTGTGTGTGATGTGTTTGTCCTAAAAAGAAAAACTGACACAAAGCTGCAAAGCTGGCAATAGTGCATGTGTTATTAATGGTTATCAATAAACGTTTTTCATCAGTGTTCAGGTACAGTCGTGAAGGTATTATTCTATAAAATAATTTATTGTTATTATGCCTTTGTATAATAATGTACAGACAAAATAAAATCATAGCAAAACCAAGTTTTTTTCTTCTTCTTATGCTCTATAAAATATGTGATAATTTATTAATATTTATAAAACCTATAAAAATAACATTGATCACAAATATTACCATTTTAATTGTATAGTGCTTTAATATTTTTTTAAATATTCTACTGAATTCCACCCGTTCACTGAGGCTGTAAATCAGTTTAACTCACAAAAATCAGCCCTCTGGGAACCCTCAATGGCTAAGTTTTGCAACTACACTTTAATTGGCTACAACCTTTTTTTTCAAGAAAAACATTTTTAAACATTTTGTATGAAATCTTATATTTATCAAATCAATTATTTTATAACTATCAGATCATTTTGGTAACACCAATATTGCGATAATCCACTTCAGACATTCTATAAGTAACTTTGAAACAACACACTCTCAGAAAAAAGGTACAGTGGAGGTACAATTTTGTTCCTTGAGGCGCAAAACGTATAACGGTACCTTTAAAGGGTACACAATTGGTCCTTAGGGTACAATTATACCATTGTTTTCCTCTACTTAGAGCATGGGTAGGCAAGTTCAGTCCTAGTGAGTCGCTGTCCTGCAGAGTTTGGCTCCAACCCTGAAAGACATCTATAGAAGCTCTTATTGAGAATTAACAGGTTTAGATGTTGATGTTTTATTAAAAAAAAGTTTGGTCACCATTATGGAGATCAATGTTTCTTTTAGTTAGGCAGTTTGACTCATGCTTTTTATGTGAGTTTGTGGTTTTTGTTGCAGGGACACAATCTGTTCAAAACACATAATCTGATCAAATTAAAATAAACCATAAACAAAAATGACCATGAAGAAATGTTTTTGTTGAGATGCACAAAGATATCAAGAATCAGCATATGAATCTCAACAATGGTGGCATACTTATTGCTGCAATGCATGCTGGGAGCCATGAGTTTTATACTGTGGTGGCTTAGTAGGGTTGGAGCTAAACTCTGCAGGACATCAGCTCTCTAGGACTGAGCTTGCCTATCCCTGACTGAGAGGTACAAAAATGTACCCTTAAGGGTACCACCCCAGTGATGGCCACTTGTACCTTAAAAGGTACAATTTTGTACTTTTTTTTTTTTTTGACAGAGCATGGCAACTAACTCTCATTAGAGTATTAGAAGACTGTATGGTTAGGGTTTGGGTTAGTAGAATAAGTTGACATATACTTGCAAAGTTACTTAGTAGAATGTCTGTGTAAACTGCTAGCAGATATTAAGCAGACGGTCTACTCTATTGACTGGAAGTTGACATGTAGTTGCTTATAGTTATTTTAACGTCTAAAGTGGAGTATCAAATTAAAGTATTACCATAATCAAAAAAAGAAAAGAAAAACAAACCTCATGAAGAGCGAGACTGTTACATGGGCAAAGACTTAAAATAAAAGACACCAATTAGTGACTCGAATAGAAAACATATATTTAATGTCTTTGATATTGACATAATTCCTATTTAATAATTTAAATCTTATTAAAAATCCAAAGATCGAGGAAAATATGTATGAACCTCAATGAACAACAACAAAGCTGAAATATATGACACACATAGTGTGTCTCTATGGCTCTGTTGTTACAGAGGAGGAGGAGGGGGGGGTCTGGGTCCACTTTGACACAGATACCTGTGGAGAATATGAAGATATTATACCCTCTTATCCTTCAACATCACATAAAGACCCATATGTGTGTATGTGTGTTCATGTTTTTCAATCCCGGTGGGGATTTAAACCTGAATGCACACTGACTCATGGGGACTCTTGTCACCGAGGGGACCTAAATTGAGGTCCCCAAGAGAGAACAAGCTTATAAATCATAAAGAATTAGTTTATGGGGTAAGGTTAGTGTAAGGGGATAGAATGTACAGTTTGTGCAGTATAAAAACCATTAAGTCTATGGAGAGTCCCCACAAAGATAGTGAACCAGACGTGTGTGTGTGTTTGTGTGTGTGTACAGACCTGGTCTCAGGATCAGCTTTAGGGAAATTAGAGAGAACCCTAAATCCGGTCTGCTGCAGCGCTGTCATGTAGTGGCTGGAAGATCCTCTGTTCTGCCTAAAGTTAATGTCACTCTGAACTCCACGCGAGATAGAGGCAACTGCTCTCTGCTTCTTATCTGAAAACACACAAAAATGTGTACATGGTGTGTGTTTTGCCTACACATCTGGTGTGCGTTTGTATGTACTGTATGTATACATACATCTGCTGGTATCGTGAGAGTCGTCCTGTTGATCAGGTATGAGTGTGTGTATTCCTGCACCTCTCAAGGGAGCCGGTCTGGTTACCAACGGTACCAAACCAGGTAACGTCATTTCAGCACCTGAATTACAAACCTACAAACATGCAAAACATAATTGTCTCTCTGCAGTTTATTTGATTCATTCAGTCGATCTATATAGTAAGCGTGAGCTACCTGTGCTTCATTATTTAAAAGCTCTGCTCGGGTTCGTTCCTCCAGTGTGACCGTAATGCCATCCAGAACCTGCAGTGTAGACAGATGCAGTACCACTGGCGGCCTGTGCAGTGATCGCCTTGCCACCTGCAAAACACACATCTGGTATGTGGTAGTGCAGAGTATGCCTAAATTGAATTCACCATATAATCAATAAGTTTTTTTTTATTATGGAATATTTCAGTTTTTATAAAAAAATTTTTTTTTATTTTATTTGTGGGCTCTCCCTCATAATCTTTAATCAAATAATCACTTCCCCTCCCCTCTTGCAGCAAAATCTCGCCTCTGATGACGTTTTTTTCTGCGAGAGGGCAGGACAAAAAACCACAACCATCCAACAATCCAATCAATTCGTGATGGACAAAATCATCAAGCAAAATCTCTCATGGGACACAATCTCGCCCTACATTTTTTTCTTGTTCGAGAAGCCATTTCACTCGGATATGTCACAATAGGTAAGAAATGACTATTGCAACTTCTGGGAAGTTCAGCCAGGTATAGATGACAGAACATACTGTATTTATTCAGAACCATAGAAGTGTGTGTGTGAGTGTGAAGGTAAGGATTTATCCGTAATCCTATACAGACAAATGTTATTCCCTACGTTGTTCTCTTCGTTATAGGGAACAAATGTCCCTGTGTGTGTGTACTTGGTGTTCCCTATGTTATAGGGATAATAATACAAGTACATTTTGACATTATGGTGACATTTTTTGGTTCCCATGACGAAAAACCGCTTATAAATCACACTAAATAAAGTGTTTTTAAAATCTAAAATTGCTGAATGTTTTGTGTGATGGGTAGGTTTCGGGGTAGGGCCAGTGTAGGGGGATAGCATATACAGTTTGTACAGTATAAAAGTCATTATGACTATGGAATGTCCTCATAATCCTAAGTGCACCAACAAGAGCTTGTGTGTGTGTGTGTGTGTGTGTGTGTGTGTGTGTGTGTGTGTGTGTGTGTGTGTGTGTGTGTGTGTGTGTGTGTTAGGGCTGAACGATATATCTTTATCGTATCTATATCTAGATATGAACTTTCAAGATATTATCATCGGAAAAAGCAATGATATAGACAATATAGATTTCCCCTCTCCGCGCTCGCCCTGCATACTCTGGCAGTCACAACAAACATCAGTTTTACGAGTGCCCTTGAATGCACCGCTAAAGCCAGAGCACGCACACTACCATGGATGTGGGAACTATATTGTGAGAGGGGTGGGGGGGTATGACATAACTTGCAGCAACAGCTATGTCTTTTTTCCTTTTTTATTCAGAATATCCACAAATGTGTTAGCTATGGCATGAAATATCTGATATTCCGATTGTCAAATACATGCAAGTGGAAGTATATTGTTTTTTAAACACCCCTTTATAACAATCGCGTTAGTTGAGCTGTATGCGCGATGGGCGCCGCCGTGTTAGTTTGTGCCGCAGACGCAGTTCAGAGAATCGGATCTGATGGATTTACAACCTCTATGTTTACAACACGTGAATTCATCCACTTCTCCCGACATACTTAAAAGTAAGTGGCTGGTGAACTGGGAATAGAATAGAGTAAACATTGAAGTTACTTACAAAATGTGTATCTGATATGAATAAAACGTGTCGAATTATAATGGAAAGGATTATTATTACCTCTTCCATAGACATCAGTGTGTAATTTATGTTAATGTTGATGACTTGTTCTTAAAAATAAAACTATACTTTCCACATTTTTTTGTATTATGATCTTTTTATTTTTCTGAGAAATGCTTGGTTTTCACCGAACACGTAGTCATATCGTATTGTATCGATATATCTGGCATGAAAATCGAGATATGAAATTTTGTCCATATCGTTCCGCCCTAGTGTGTGTGTGTGTGGACTGGTAATCCCTACGGTATGGGGACAAAATGTCCCCACAAAGATGGCAATATCCAAAATCCTTGTCCTTGTGGGGACATTTTTTGGTCCCCATGAGGAAAACAGGTCATAAATCACACTAAAAGTAAAAATCACACTAAAAGTTTTTTGAAAAAGTAAAACGCAGCATGTCTCCTGTGATGGGTAGGTTTAGGGACAGTGGCAGTGTAGGGGATAGAAAATACGGTTTGTACAGTATAAAATGCATTACGCCTATGGAATGTCCCCATAAAACATGAAAACCCAACAGTGTGTGTGTATGTGTGTGTGTGTGTGTGTGTGTGTGTGTGTGTGTGTGTGTGTGTTTGTGTGTGTGCGTGTGACTCACTGTGTTGCCCACTACAGACAGTTCTATGAGAGAAGGTAGCACTTCCAGTTTCTCCAACTCTGAAATATCCTGTAACACAAACATGACACATTATGTATAAGGATGCATTTGATATACACACTACATCTATACATTTACAAAAAATATATATATACAAAAAACTTGACTTTTACATGCTTGTTTTATATGCAATTTTTACATCAATATTCAAAAGTTTGGGGTCAGTATGTACATTATACATTAATACAAGCAAGGATGCATTACAAAAGATTTCTTTTTCAAATAAATGCTGCTCTTTTGAGCATTCAATTTATCAAAAAATCCTGAAAAAAATAAATATAATAAGAAATGTTTCTTGATATTAGAATGGTCATTAGAAAGGATCACGTGACAGGAGTAATGATGCTTTGCTATCACAGGAATAAATTACACTTTAAAATAAATATTAAAATAAAGAAAACAGATATTGTAAATTTTAATAATAATAATTCTTCACAATAGTACTGTATTTTTGTTCAAATAAATGGTTTGGTGAACATACAAGACATCTTTTAAAACATTCAAAAATCATAGTGACCCAAACCAAAATTTGTATATGTAATAATACATTTTATATACTATTTCAACTGGAATTTAGAGAATGTCAAAATGACCTTCAACAAAAAACTACCATAATATTCATCACATTTAAAAGTGATATGTTAAATTAAATATATTGGTCTATTTTGAAAAATATGTTTTGTAAGAAGGGATTAAGATGCATACACTTGTGTATTCAAGGTGGACTTTTTTTTAAATTACTTGATGTTACACTAATTAATACATTTATCAGTCATTAAATCTAAATACAAAATACGTTTAAAAACAGGGATTTATCCCTTTTTGCATCCGTGTTTGTCTTTTACCCATGAATGTTTGTCTATTAAAATTAATAAAATGGAGTATATCAGTGCTTTTTTATCTCAGATATTTAAATATTTTAACATCTAATAGTTATGTCATGTTAATCACACAAAGAGAAAAATATTCAAGATTTAGGAAATAGGCAGGACACAAGCAACATCAAATTAAAGATTTTTGTGAACATGCCATGTCAGAGATAAAGAAATGGGGAGGTAAATAAAAGATCAGTGAGTCTCAAGAACACACACACAAATAAACATACACAAACCTCTGACCTTCAATCAATGTAAATACAGCTTAATTGTCCCCTTGGGCTGCTGTGCTGGTGCAGTAATAATGGCTGTCTGTAATTATTCTATATTCAGGGGCAGGCAAAAGGCAGAGCTCTCACAGGGCCTAACAACTCTAATACAAACACACTAAATGACTGAATTACTGTAATTTAGTAATTACAGTAAAACTGCAGCCACACACATACAGCTAGATGGGAATGGAGAGGTGAATAATAAAAGCAAGCCTCAAGCACTCAAACCTACACACATTCTCAGTGGGGTTGAGAGTAACAGTGTTCCTGTGTTTCTTGGTAGATAGACTACTACATACGCTGATAATGAAATCATGTGTAAACCAGACCTTCAACACTTAAATATATCCTTGCAGACAGTGATGAATAAATTATACCTATCATACGATTAACTATATCTGACTGAGATTCCTGTCTATCTAATGAAATCTAACTAAACCACCTGTATTTATTTTATCTAGAAATATGCTATGACTCAATGTTTTCATCATTAGCAAGGTTTTTACAATTGGTTCAATTATAATTAAACCGATGTTTTCCAGCTTTTTCCAGCATATAACAAAAATACGCTCACCGTTTTTGTCATTTGTGGAGCTTGTTTATTGTGTACCTGTATATATGTACGTGTTTATTGTATATTTTGTGTAGATGTTTTTGTGTATATTATATGTAGATGTTTATTGTGTATTTTATGTAGATGTTTATTGTGTATGTGAATTATATGTACATGCTTATCGTGTAATTTGTGTAGCGCTTTTTTGCGTACCAGTATTTTGTTCATGTCTAAGAACAGCCTCCGGAGCCCTTTGAGAGGCTGCAGGTGGTTCAGTTCACGGATGCGATTCTCTGCCAGATGCAAATCTAGCAGAACTCCCTGCCCACTGAATGAGTTCTCACTCAAACATTTAATTCGATTTCGATCCAGAACCAACTCGCGTAGTCTTCGCAAACCATCCAATCCATCCACCTGACTGATATCATTCCCTTAGAGAAAGAGAGAAGATACACACTGTAAAAAAAAAATCCCGTAAAATGTACGGTAAAACAAACGGCAGCTGTGGTTGCCAGAACTTTACCGCAAAAAATACGGTAGCAACATTTTAGGTTTTACTGGAAAGTACTTAATTTACTGTCTATTTTACAGTTTAAACCTGTATAATTTAAAGGCATACATTGTAATAGTTATGTGCACACTGTAAAAATTTACATTCAATTTACGGTAAAAAACGTATTTCATTAACTGAAATAATGTTAAATTACCAACCTATTGAGATACTAATATCTGTTATGTACCTTTGATATATACTGAGAAACACAGTGGTGATGAGAGTCAGGTGATGAATCAAAGCTCATCACAAGCAGCTTTTAGAAGGACAATACTAATATATGGAAAATGACATTCACACAAACACTAAACACCATTATGGTAACACACATGACATTTTAAAAATACAATAAACATTATTTTAACAACATTAGATGTAACATAAAACCCTAATGTACATAACTGATTAGATAAAAATAAGAAGAAACATAGTTATTTCAATGAAATTACATCAAATGTGACGTGTCACACAGATAATTCTGAGAATGTCAATTTACGGGTTTTCACTATAAATTACACAATTACTTGTTCTTTTTCTCTTCCAATAACTGTAAATGTAACAGTATTTTACTGTCCAATTAAATTAAATGTAAGGTTAGATCTATTACTCACTATTAGATATATTAGATCTGTACTATATTCACCGTATATAGTACAGAAACTTCCAGTTAACCAATTAACTGTTTTACAATTATTTTTACAGTCTTTTACCGTTAAAAATCACGATGATTTAGTGCAGATATAAAGAATGCACATACCATTCCGACGTTTGGGATCGGTAATATTAAGTCTGCATTTATTTGATAAAAATAGTAAATACTAAACACAATTGTAAAACGGTACTATTGTATAAAAAAAAAAAAATCACAATTTAAACTGGTTTAAACAATTTAAAGTGTTTTCTATTTTTACTATTTTTCTAACTTTAATATTGTAATGTGTATGTTCTGTTTTCATTCAGTTTTCAGTGTGTTGTGTTTCTAGTTAGCTTAGTTTGTTTAATTAGTTTAGTCACCCTTGTTCTCCAGCTGTTTGTGTCTCCATTTTTACTGATATTATTAGAGTATTCATTTCAGCTGTGTTGTGTTTAATTATCTTGTCAGCTCCTTTGTTCGCCCTTGTATATAACTGCCTTTGTTTCAGTTAGTTCTTCGTCTTGCATTGTTTTACGTCAGATTGTATGTGGTTGTTTCTTTCTTTGAGTAATTCTCCTGTTTATTGATTTGATTTTTATATTAAAATGATCCAAGAGTATCTCCTTCATCATGAGCTTTATTTACAGCCACTCACCTTAACAGCTATCTTTACTGTCTATATATATATATATATATATATATATATATGTGCAGGGCTTGACATTAACACCTGTCAACCCACCAAATGCAGGTGGATTTCAGCAGTGGCGTGTAATGTAACTCCTACTAGCTACTTTGGTGAGTTGAACTGTATATGTATATATATAATACACATTTTTCAATTGTAGTCTTTTAAAAAGGCATCTGAAATTATAAACTAAGTGCAATGAAGTGTTGTCAAAAAATCGATTTTCCGATACATATCAATACTGAGACGCTTCAAATACTAATGTTCTGCAGAATAGATACACGATACCGGCTGCGCCTTCTCCCTCTCTCATCTCTCTGACAGCAAGTTGACACACAAACTGCCTCCCCTCACTCATTTAATTTGCTCTTGATTAATATTATTGGTGTTAAAGGGCTTGAATTTCGGCGTGAGCATAATTTTCCTCCTCATTTTCCCACAGCTTTTGTGCTCAAAGAGCGCACACGTAAAGCCATCTTGAGTTCGTTTTCGCTGCTTATGGTGCTTAAACAGTCAAAAACACACAAAATAATGTCAAAATGCCGGTCTTGGCGAGTATTCATGTAAACACAGTCAGGTATCTTTTAAGTGAACGTAAACAGATTTGAGAAAGAAAACGCATGTGTAACAGTATAATGGATCGGTGCGTCAGGTCTTAAAGTGACAGCAGCCTAATGTACCTGCTGCCAAATTATGAGATAATATTAAAATATCTATATGGCAGTTTTTCCCCATGGTATCAAGGTCAAAATTGTGGCCAGTGAAAATGCTGAGTGGTTAGTAACTTTGGAAAACCACTAGCCCTAGTGGTTAAAAAAAAGTTAATGTCATGCCCTGTATTGAACTAAGTGACTCTACAATACATATATTTCAGTACGATTGCAGACACTGATGAATAGCTATACGTGAGAGGTTGTGCATACCTTGTAGGAACAGTGCTCTGAGGTTAGTTAGTCGGCTGATCTGTAGATTGATCAAGTTGGATATGCCATTATGACCTAAATGCAAAACCTCCAAACTGGACATCAGAGGCTCCAGATTATCACAAGTTAATCCCTCCCTATAAATACAGAGAAAGAAGAAAGGAGTGGGACATTTTAAAACGAAGTGAAAAAATGCAAATGAGAGGCACAGTGTCGTCTAGAAAAGTACAGCACCTACACTGTGTATTAATACTGTATGCAGTCAGAAGCCCTATTCATATGCCCCCTCGGATTTTTGAATCCGAGGGGGCATATGAATCCAAAAGACAAATATTCATATTTTTACATTTGATAGGATCACATAGGTGTCATTAGAACATTCAGCGTGGCATGGCGTCAACTGATAAATTCAAATCTGTGTTCAGGCTTTGGCCAGGTGTAGGTATTTGCAAGTTGGAGTAATGGCTGTGGCGAAAGGTAGGGGCATGCTGAAAGGTCTTTACCATTGGAAAGCTTCCTGTCAGGGTCTGGGGTTGGGTTAGTTTCTGTTGTAGCAATTCACCTTTTGGCACACCCCCACCTTTCGACTTGGCCATTGCTCAAACCGCAGCTACTCCAGTCACGCTTTGGCTAACGCTGAACCAGAGATCGATGCGCTCACTTGTCATGTCTCACAACTATAGATCACAACTGCTTAGTGTTTTCAACCAAATTATGTTTATTTTATTTCTTCCTATATTTAAATACACATTACTAGCAAAACAAATTATAGTTTGTAAAGTACACACTGATGTCTTTGCAGCGTAAGAAGATGCCAGTTGTTCTCTGAGCTCATAAAGACATTCACTGCTGTATGAGAATCTTATATTGTATGTCATTGTGATGCTCCCTAGTGGTTAGACAAGAAATTACAGTATATTACCCCAATGAATTACGATGGAGTGATGTTGTTGTGTATGTGTACCTGCTGGGCCTGCTGTTCTGCTGCCCATATCCACTGGAACTGACTTTATGATAGAGAATCTGCTTGTTGCTCATGTGACTCTGAACTTTTTGACGAGGCAGAATTGACTCAATGTGGTTATAGTTCAGAGACAACACCTGCAAGACCGCATACACAAACATATCAACATGCATGTATGTACATAAATGCACAGTGGCTGTTAGTATATAGTGTTATTATACTATTAGAGAAAGACAGAGATAGTAATTAATCTTTGTATTAAACACACATCTACCTTAATGTTGGGCAGGAAGATCAGACCGCTGAATGAGGTGAGGTTATTATGGTCTAGATTAATACTGCGTAAATTACCGAAGAAATTAGAAGGAACGAGATCCACCATCCTAAAAAACATTGAAAACCAGAGCATATAAAGAGTGAAGCACAACATACACTTTTGTTATGTTGGTGTTATTCTGACTGTAGCATTATAATGAGAGTTGAAGTGAACCTGACTGAGCTGGACTGCAGGTTGAGCTCGGAGAGTTCCCTATAGTTGGTATGGCCCAGCTTCTCGGCCACCATATCTGCATTGAGTCGCCCTTCAAACACGTCTTTAGCATTTTCTGATTCACACATTTCCTACACAGACAGACACATTTGCATTGGTAAAATTTACACTACCGCTCAAAAGTTTTTTTTTTTCGAAAGAAATTTTATATTGTATTCATCAAGAAAACATTATTTTAAATAAAAGTGACAGTAAAGAATTTTATAATGTTACATAATAAACGCTGTTCTTTAGAACTATTTCTTCATTAAAGAATCCTGAAAACAAAGTATCAAGTCTTCCACATATATATTAAGCAGCACAACTATTTTCAACATTGATGATAATAAGAAATGATTCCTGAGCACCAAATCATCATATTAGAATGTTTTCTGAAAGATCACGTGACACTTAAGACTGGAGTAATACTGCTGAAAATTCAGTTTGCCATCACAAATTACATTGGGGGAAAAAAAAAATTGTGTAATATGTGGCGAGGTAGATGAGCGAGAGACGTGGGAGGAGCGAGTGAGACCGTGGATTCAAGTCTTTTAAATGTTCGCCGGTTCCCGCCTTCTTCTTCCCATATCAACGAACTGTGTTACATAATATTTCACAATGATAATGTTTTATTTTATTTTTGATCAAATTAATGTAGCCTTGGTGAGCATAAGAGATTAATTTAAAAAAAATCTTTAGAACAGATAGTTTACTGAAATCTAAAGAAATAGAAAGGAATTCCTCATTCCTCATAACAGTCCCTGTCCCTTTTAACTTTCATTGTATAGAAAAGAGCAGCTCAGACATTCTGCAAAATGTTTAAATTTTTGAAGCAAGAAAATCACATGAGTTAGGACCAAGATGAGATGGTGTAAGTAAATGATGACAGAACGTCCATGACAGAGCGTCCTTTAAGGCATTTTTAAGTGTACTTACTTATGACGACAAACACTATACATACAGAAGCATTAGATATATTTATTACCACAGCTACTCCATCCAGTGCTTTGAGTGATGGCAGATGGAAAACCATGTATATCCTGTAGTTCTCCAGTTTGTTAACTAGGGGATTCCCGTACAGATCCAGAATAATTAAACTAGACAGTGCCTGAAAGAAACAGACATTGCATCACCACTTCACTTTCACTCAATTAACTTCAACATTCCCCCACCTACAGCACATTACACTGTTCATGGATTCTCATCACCAGGTGCTTTAAATTAATGCTCTGAAAAAAATAGTTAATTGCACTAAATTATATTCAGATCTTTAAAATCTCCTGACCTTTAAGTGGTATATGTCTCGGGTTGTGCTGATGTCGTTGTTGCCAGCATACAGCTCGAATAAGGACCGTGACCTTTGGAGTCCATGCAGGGAACAGATGATGTTGTTCTCTACAGACAGGAAGTGAAGGTTGGGTAGCCGGTCTAACACATCCCCGTCTAAACACTGTAGGTGGTTGCTGTTAATGCTCAGGCGTGTCAGACGATGCATCGCACACAAACCTGCAAACGAACAAGTGCAGCTATGAACAGAAAAAAAGAAGAATGTCCCTGGTTTTATATTAAAACTGACACAGTAAAAGAAACAAAGAGAGGGAGGGAGAGAGAGAAAGCAGTACCTTCAAGTTTACTGATACTGTTGTTGTTAAGGGAAAGTTCCTCCAGTAGTAGGCAGTGTTCCAATCCCTCAATTTGGGTTAAATCATTATTGTCAAAAGAAGCCCAGCGTAGATTCACCAGCCGGTCTAGATTACTGAGCCGGGTCAACTGCTGACCATCAAGATTCAGCGCTGTGATCTGATCCCAAAGGGCAAAGTATAAAGTGATGGTTCATTCAAAAATGATGTCATCATTTACTCACCCTCATGTCATTTTGAACACATATGAATTTCTTCTGTTGAAAAAAAGGAAGATTGCAGAATATCTAGACTAGAGTGCTTATTTCCACATAATGGAAATAAATGGGACTATTTAGCACAACAACAAAAAAACAGTAGGCTAGTAGTGCATTATACAAAGTCATACAGGTTTGGAATGACATGAGGGTAAGTAAATGTGATAGAAGTTTCAAGTTTTGGTTGAATTAACCCTTTTAAATGTGTGTATGTATGGGAGCTTATATGTCATACTTTGGTGGTCCAGCCTGACTCGAGCTCTTGCGAGAGTTTCCATGGAGACGGGCTGATCTGTGTGAGCAGGTGTGCTGTAGAGTGCAAACTCAGACTGCGGGGACGTTCACTGTCAATCCGAGAGTGGGTCATCAGAGATGCCTGCGCACACACATTCATACACACACACACACATACACACACATGTTCCAGGACAAATGTGGAAACAAATTTTAACATTAACATAATGTCCAAAATATACATACTTGGTTGATTCTAGATCGAGCAACCACTTGAACAGCGGCACACGCTACTTCCTCCATCACTAAAATATCATCCAAATGAGTGAGAGTCCTTAGCCGGCCGAGAACTACCATACGCACAGTCTCATTCTGCAACACACACGTGAAATGTATTTATATTCACATTTAAATGTAAACATAAATTATACAAAAATTGTTTGCAGTCAGTAATTTTAATATATTTTTAAAACGTAGTTTATTTCTGTGATGGCAAATCTAAATTTTCAGCAGTCATTAAACCAGTCTTCAGTGTCACATGATCCTTCAGAAATCTAATATGCTAATTTGGAAGCAAGAAACATTTTTTATTACAACCAGTGTTTAAAACAGTTGTGCTGCTTAATATGATTGTGGAAACTGATCTATTTTTTCAGGATTCTTTGATGAATAGAAAGCTCAAAAGATCAGCAGTTATCTGAAATATAAATCTTTTGTAACATTATAAATGTATTTACTGTTACTTTTGATCAGTTTAATGCAGCCTTGCTGAATAAAAGTATACTTCTTCTTTTTTTTTTAACTTTTGAACGGTAGTGTTTATGTATTGCCTTGTTCAATCTTCACTTAATCTTGATACTTCACATGTTCTACTGTCTAATATGAAGATCAATCATGTAAATTGACTTACCCTGTGCCAAGGATTGTGCCGTGTGTCCAATCGAAGCAGGGCCGGGGCATGGTTACGCAAAACGTTCATGTCATCCCTGACTCGGATCAGCTGATTCCAGCGAAGATCCAGTTCTATGAGCCGACCAAGTCCACGCAAACCCTCCAAAGAGGATATTTGGTTAAAACTAACATCCAGATACTCCAGATTTGGCTAAAGGATTGGGAGAGAGACAGAGGGACAATGAAAGTCAAAACTCTCTTTGCATTATATTCTATAAGAACAAAAATAGCACAGGACTTAAAGGGATAGTTCAGCCAAAAATGAAAATTACCCCATAATTTAATCACCCTCAAGCCACCCTAGGTGTTTATGACATTATTCTTTCAGACGAATACAATCTGAGTATTATTCATATCCAGGTTAATCCAAGCCTTAAAAAGTGCATCCATCCATTATATAATAAGACATTATAAAAGGCACTTTTTTGGGCTTCAAATTTTGGTGCTGCCATTTACTGCCATTATAATGCTTGGATTAGCCAGATTTACATTTTTTTTACAATAACTCTGATTGTATTCGTCTGAAAGAATAATGTCATACACCAAGGATGGCGAGTAAATCATTTGATCATTTTCATTTTTGGGTGAACTATCCCTTTAATATTATTTATTTAATTAGTTATATCATTGTATGTTGAAAAAAGTTGTATGACATTAAAAAAGGTGGCTTAAGGTGCAGTCACATTTACCATCATTTGGCAAATTTTTGCTAAAGAAATTCAGTAATTTCAATAGGAATCCAAGCTATAAGGAATTCAGCTTGAGGGCGGAAGATTTGCTGCTTGGTTTGAAAGTGTGAGCTATACTTCATACATTGCTACACAGTGGACCTTATTTGTCCACACGTATTGCTGACATTTCACTAATGTGACCTCACCTCCAGTGATATCAAAGAAAAAGTCATTTCAGAGGCAAAAGTGGAATGCTTTAGAGGTGAATGACAAGAATGTGTATTAGGCCAGTAAACAAGGTCATGTTGCCTTTAAAAAGGTTAGTGATAATGGCATGTTTAGAAAAAGGTTATGAATTAATATGATGATCTCATCACCATGTGTGAAATATCGTTCAGATGAGTGAACTCATTGAAGCTAAGGGTCAGATGCTTTAGAGCCGTGAGTCGAGAAATCTCAGGCAGTTTATTCAGACTGTTGCCATGAAGATTCAGCACCTGTATGACAGAAAAAAGGTCAAAAAATTACTATACTGCCAGGATCCACCATGTGTGTGTTAAGTATTGTAAATCTCACTGTGATCTGGCTGAGGATGTTTGCTCTGGCCACTGTCAGTATGGATTTCTCATCTAGGCTGAGGATTTTAGGGTGGGGCTTCAGGATGGGTTCCATATTTAATGCCTCCTCATCCAGGTCCAGCTCAGCACGGGACACAGACGAAGCATCAGCGGGGGATGTATGAGAAACGGACGGGGAGTCTAGAGAGGGCTGGGTTGTGTCCTAGAGAAAGATGCCATAAGATAAAGATGGTTTGATTACTGAATAATGCATTCTGAAGGACATAATGATGGATGGTGTGTTACTGCAGCACATAATACCTGTGATACGTATTCAAAGTCCACAAGGTACTCTGGCATTACCATTTCATGATCAAAAATGTACCACAGTCTCTGCTGCTGTCTACAGTCACAGCTGTCTGGCAGGTTGGAGGGACACAGCATGTCTGATGAACAAAAACACAAATTGCTGCTTTGATCACTGCTGCCCTGAAGACGCTTTCCTCTGATGGGTACACACACTCCAACTCACCTGTTTGTGCAGTTTGCTTTTGCTGTTTAGAGCTGGTACTGAGATAGACAGAGTTTGCTTTTGGGTAATGATCGCAATCTATAGGGAGACCCTCCTTAACTGCAGCACTGCGGCCCAGGAACACTTTAGAAATTATCAATTGACCTACAAAACAGTTATTTTAAATTGCAATATTTTCACAATATTACAATATTACTGTATTTTTGATCAAATAAATGCAGACTTATAGAGATCATTAGAAAATCTTACCAACCCCAAACTTTTTACAGTGTATATCGTTTAATTATTAAATTTAAATTAAATTAATTGTATTGTGAAATTTCTGTGCCACAAGAGTTTTCTGGATTGTGTTTGGGGCAAGAGCTACCTGCTTGTCCAAATAAGGGATACAGTCATTATTTTTGTATTATTGTTTGGTGCCACTAGGTGCAGAAATGACACACAGCACCTTCAAATGAATTTAATGTAAAGGTTTTGAGTGAATCCAGACCATGTCTGAAGGGAAGAGGGTCTGCAGGGCTGCTTCCCAATGTTGAACAGCTCTTCCTCTGCATGAATGCCATTCTCAGTCGATCAGACACACTCACACTGTTAGAGAGGGGGACGGCTCTCTCTCTGCCTAACGCCTGAAGGCAAGACACATCCATGTTCAAGGTGATGGGTGCATTTAAAAACAATACAAACAACAGAAACTCATAACCACTCTTCACTGAGCTTTAAATGGGTTTTGTACCTTATATGCATCAGCAGTTTTAAAACCATTTTCTGGGATTTGTAGTATCTCATCACTTTCACAGGAGTGTTCTGGATCGGGTACGTAGAACAGATACTCCATGCAGCATTTATAGTTCCTGTCACACACACACACATATGCAAATGATAACTCTGCAGATACAGATAATGGTAACACTTTATTTTAAGGTGATGTAGTTACACATTACTACATGTACTTACTATAGTAATAGTAAATTACTAACCCTAACCATAACTCTATAGTAAGTACATGTAGTTAATTAATATTAATCAGTACTTATTTGAGTAAGGACAATGTAACTATGTCAACTTAAAATAAAGGATTAAACTTTGTTACAGTGTAATTATAGCAATATGAATTAACAACATGTACTTACTATAGGGTTAGGGTAGAGTTAGGGTTTGGTGTAGGGTTAGTTACTTGTAATTATGCATAATTTACTCTTATTACTATGGCAAGTACACTGTGAAATAAAGTGTTATCGATATGAGCAATGAATATGGATTATTAGGTTTTTTTTATTTTATTTATGACTATAAAAGTAAGAAAATAGTAATATAAAATGCCTCCATTTCAAATCAGCCATTTTGTACTTAGTTATAGTTTAGAGACTACAGCTAAGTCAAATACAAATCAAACTCATTTGCTTATATATCCAATATATACAAATGGAAATGTTTTATAATCAACATAATATTGTAGAACTAGGGCTGTGCTTAATTGTGATAACAACATTGTGATTTTGATAAGAACAATGTGACAATGCAAAAAGATCTTAATGGTCCCACTAATATTTGGGGTAACATGTGACCTGCACATGTTCTTAATGGATTTTGTGATAGCTGTACTCATTTATTGATGAATACTAAACTCAAAAATAGTATAAGACAAAGTTCTAATCTGGTTTAGCTGTCTGATATGGAACCAATCTGGCTTTTCCAATCTAAGTGGGTGTTTTTTGCCAAAATAAGATACAAAGTGGACACAAATACTTTATGTCGCTATAGTAAAAAGTCAGGATCGGCAAGACTAGCATCTGACTGACTCACTGTGAGAAAAGTGAAGATTCCCGTCTGCAGAGCAGAGAGTGCACTTTGTCCTGGAAGCGTTGCCTTAGGGCTCGGTTATGAATACGGATGATTCGATTGATCTTAATGCCAGTGATGTGCTGAGGTTTATAATCCCACACACAGAAACGAGATAGCAAAAGATCATAACAGGACGTGAACCTGAGGAGGAAGCAGATAACAGTAGAGATCAGTAATCCTGTATGTTGTGTATTTGTACAACAGATCTTATTAACATATATGTGGTACCAAGGCTCGCTGGTGTTTCCCTCCTCAAAGCGAATGTTCCCCACGGTTTCCAGTTCTAACAGCAGGAAGTGCACCATCATCTCCTTTCTATCTGAGGCCAAAGCTACATTACGCTGGTGACATGACACTACCCTGAGAAAAAAAAAAGCAGACATGCAAAACCTAAAAGTACTCATGTACAAAGGTTTACCTATAGAAAGATACACACTCACTCCTCCAAACGCAGTTCCCAGAATTTCAGTCGGTCTTTGAGAGCATCCAGTTTGTGCTGCAGTCTCTGCTCATGACTAAGGTCAGAGGTCATGTCTTCACGTTCTCCTGACTCCTGACGAGCACACTGCACATGGGACAGCTCACACTCCAGCTGCTCACAGAGAGTAAGTGTAATTTATTGCAAATACTCAGCTATAGGGGACAAATATGTGCCCAGAAGTTGAATACGGATTTAAGGAATGTAATAATAGTGTTCAGTCCCTGTCTGCATACTGTATACTCACATTTTTGAGCATGCGTGCTAGCATTCGTATTCTCTCCTCTGGTAGTTGTATCTGGTCTCTCCTCTCCTGCCTGAGCTTGGCTTTGAGTTCATCAAACTGCCTTTGAGCACAACGTACCCGCATGGTGTAATACATCATTTTCTTCATGACTGTAGACTGATGCACAATCACACAGTGACATTCTCATAATTATCATCTCTTTGGTTAACCCGAAACACAAAAGATTCATTTTCAGATGCATAAAATACACATTCTCTCACCTCTGCAAAGTCTTTGAGATGTTTGCTGGATATGTCATATGTGTCCAGGCACTGCAGATGTGGCATGTGATATATGACATGTATGTAGTAATTATAGAGCAGACACAGTGGGTTTGGAACTGACTGAGGGTCCTTCAGACTCAGGTGCCTCAGTCGGTGCAGCCGAGTCAGATGGGTCAGTTCCTGTAAGAAAAACAAGAATTTTACAAATTTGACATAATATATGTTTTTCTATTCGTGAATAGGAATTGTTTTTTTTGTGAATTAACAAAAAAACTGATTTTACAATAAGTAAGTAAACCTTTTTTTTTTTTACTGATGTTTAGTTGTCAAGCATCATTATTATTACTCCTACATATGGTATATTTGTTTACACTATGCAATATATTTGGTATATTTGCTTACACCTTAGCAATCCGTAAATATCCTTCAGAACATCTTTGTAACAGGCAACCAACCAAAACACTGTAGCATCAAGCTGGCACCTTTTGCATGAATGTATAAATGCTGTTATTTTGGTATGAATATTTCTGAAATATTAGGAAACAACTTCCGCCTGCACAAGTGAAACCTTTTGCTTTATGTTGAACATTAAATGGAAGTGCATTAGTTTCCCATTAGAGAAAAGCACCTCAAATGAGCCTGAAGACAGATCACCTGAACAATGGGCCCACAGATGATCAGCACAAAAAGTACCATACTTCACAGCTTGTGTCATGATTCTGTGTGTGTTAGACGAAAGAGCTGTGAAGAACCGTCAGACATACAGAGGAGCTTTCAATCACTCGACTTACACAAAATAACAAAGGCTCCCATTTAGATGCACACCCCGTTCAGACCCCACACCACTTGAAAATGAAAATATTGATGGGTTATTGAAAAAGTGGCTGTTTTTCCTCTCGTAAAGGAGACAGGCGAAAACTGCTTGGGCAGAGATGTCGCATTACTATAATGATGTGAACTGAAAAGCAAAAGCTTGAATCTTGCCATTCCTGAAATGATCAGGTCTTTCTGGGGTAGTTGAGAAAGTAAGAAGTATGCACAGAAATAACAGTAATCAGATCTATACGGAGCAGGAGAGGGAGGATGCAATAATGGCCTGCTGATACAGGCCTGCAGTAATAACGGTGCAAAGGCCAGAAGGAAATTATTACTCTGTAATCTTGGACACAAACAAACAAACAAACAAAATGGGCTCTGCACAATGGGCAATCAACAACCCGATAAGAGAAATTCATGAAAATGTGATTTTTACAGGAAATGTGAGTGGTAGTTGCCCATGGAAAACTCACTGCCACAATGTGTGCTCTTGGTGTAGGATTGTTTGCCTGTTTTATTGTAAACTATGGAAAAGTCATAAGTTGAACTTCTTGGAAAGATAATAGATACACTTTATGACTATGATGTGTTGACCCACAACCCTGTTGCCGGTTCACTACTGTTCCTTCCTTGGACCACTTTTGATGGATACTGACCACTCCAGACTGGAAACACCCCACAATAATCCATTTTTGGAGATGCTCTGGTCCAGTTGTCTAATCATTACAATTTGGCCCTTGTCAAACTCGCTTAAATCCTTATGCTAGCATATATTTCACATCAACTTTGAGGACAAAATGTTCACTTGCTGCCTAATATATCCCACCCACTAACAGGTGCAGTGCTGAAGAGATAATCAGTGTTATTCATCTCACCATTCATAATGTTATGCCTGATCGGTGAAGGTATCTTAATGTTTGCAGCAGAACATTTTAAGCTTTAAGCTTTTATCCCCCATAGTACATTAATGACTCATCTGTGTCTCATAATTTTTTATGAGACTGCGTGTTCTTATCCTATGAGAAGATACATCACTTAATTGTTCATGACAGCACACGTTAATTTCCTATAATAGCCGCTTCAAACTGTGAGAGATGCATTTATGGATCAAAAATGTGTATTTCTTCGACACAAACGCGATTCATCCACACTTTGAGTTACGGCCCTATATAAAATCAAATGCTGCAAAATAAGCCTAAAAAGTTATTAAGGATGCAACAGCGTGCTCAAATATATTTTCGATGGAGAGTACAAATGCGAACGGCTGTGCATTTAGCTGTGTTGGCATTTATTTGTGCATTAAATTATAGCTGTCCTGTCACAAGATATGTATGAATTTACAGTGTAATGTGTCATTTACAGTGAGCTTACAAAATCGAGTAGAACGAATTTTCATGGGGAATCTGCAAATCTGGAAGGGGAACTTTTTTGCCTTCACAGGGCAAACTCCCAAACTTGAAATTAATGATGTTTGCCTGGAAAATCTTGCCAAGCAAAGGAACATGTGACCACACCTTTAGTGTTTTGGATATTAAAATTGTAAGTAAGTATGAGTAATAATAGTAGGGTTGCATGAGTAGCATAGGTTAGCAAATACTATTGATTATGATACAGTTCATTAAAATGGCAGGTTGAATAATGTTATATTTCTCATACCTTGAAGGAACTGATTTTGTTCCCCGAGAGGTTTAGATTTTGGAGATTGATGTTAGGATCCAGGCTATGACCTCAGAGATAAACATATACAATTTTAGAGTATTCATCAACAAATTTTGAACGTCTAAGAAGTGTATGCACTATTCCAGTACTAAAATGAAATGCTAAAATTGCCAAAATGTGGTGTTTTACAGTGAACATACCAATAGTCTCAATAGCATTATCAGCAAGATTCAACTCCTCAAGGTTTACAAGTGAATTCAGCCCCTTTAAATCAAGGTGTAAAACAGTGTAAACATTATATTAAACTATATATAAATATTATAAATAAAACAAATATTATACTTTGAAATTCTATTTACAGTATCTCCAGACATAAACATAGGCTACCTGTATGTCAGAGATCTGGTTCTTATTAAGCCACAGAACATGAAGGTCGACCAACATCTCTAGATTTGTGATCTGCTGAATGTTGTTGTCGTACAGAAATAACTTCTGCAGATGCACACAGTTGTGTAGGCCTGAGATTTCCTACAACAACAATAAATATATATATTTAATCAATCAAAGAAAGCATATGAAATTAACAATGTTGGCAAAATTGCAGGAAAAAAAAAAAATTTACAACACTGAAACACCATAAAACATTTCCAGAAGTATTAATACATCATTCCCAATCTTTTCAATAACTTACAATAAGTTTGCCCTCCACAACCCATAATTCTCTGAGGAGTGGACAGTATTCCAGGCTCTGGATTGAGCTGATGCTTTGGCCTACAATAGTGAGTCTGGACAGTCTGGGGAAGAGAGATAGTCCCACCATTCGCGGGAACCCAGAGAAAAACATCTCCAGAACCGTTTCACCACTCCCCTCCTGACACACCTTCTCATGGCAGAGCCCATTAGACACACACTGAGGAAATAACCAGAACACAAACCGGAGAAACCTCAGCGCTGACCAGCACATGTAGATTAGAAAACCAAACATTGAGAGCAAATTTAATTTCCTATAGTTGTAGCTACAAAACGCAAGTAAATGAAGCATCACACTTAAAAAAAGAAAAATAAATTAAAAACTCACCAGCTCTTTTATAATTTCTTCATCTCCCGTTAGACTCTGCTTTTCATTCTGTGTCATGATATCCTTAAAAACATAATTTTCAATTCAACAAATGTAAACAATTTTAAAGGTAGTCACTAATTCTTTACTAAAAATAAAAACTCTCCAATACAAAAATACACAATCTTATTTTGATTTTTTTTATAAATTGCATATTGATACCAGAGAAACCTCACCTGTGTGTGTGTGTGTCCGGCTTTATGCTGGTCCAGAGACCGGCAGATGAGATGACCAAGTCAAATTCCTTCACACTCCATAATTTAGAACTACAAATTCAACAGATCGGTTAACCCTCTTTCCACCATGAAGTTTAACACCTGCAAGATGCCTCTCAATTGTAAACGTACCTTTCAACCGTGAGAACATGTCAACTCTCCAGTATCGAGCTACACTTGTAGTGATTTTCCTTTTTATTTTGGTCACTGCAATGTTTACATCAGGCCGTTGCTAAGGAAGCGTGTTTTGCCGGTGCTAAGGAAGCCCTGTTGGAATGTGTTTCAGTCCTCCAGCAGACGGTGCTAAAACACCGGATCATCCACCCGTTCACACGGTACAACCTGCTCCCTGAAACTTGAATACTTCTGTTTGAGCCAACTCTGACAGTAAAAAAATACATCAAACGAGAAAGCGTTGCAGGGCGATGTACATTTTTGGAACGAGGTTTAAATGCGACGCTTGATAGTGTTACAATTTTTATTTGGAATTTTGACAAAATTCAATCATTTGTAACACTTTTAAAATAGTTATAAAAAATGCATACAGTAAAGAAGGAAGAAGAAAAAACAGGAGAAAGAAAAAAAAAACATCTTTCCCGCCTAAAACCCTCAGAACCAAATGCATCTATGCGTTAAGAGTGGAGCATAGAAATACAAGACAAACTATAAAAGAGATTTAAGAGGGATTTATTTTTTTCATATAAAATAAATTTGGTCTTCAGGATGTTTTCTAGAATCAATCCAACGATTTTTTTTTTCAATTTAATGATAAATAAATAAATAAAAATAGGCTAATATGGTTAATCAAAATAATTAAGAACACAATTTCTTTAAAAAAAAAAAACTAATTTCAGGCCGCAATAACCAGGAGAAAAGACATGTTTATTAATCATTTTATTAATCGATGAATGTAGTTTTTTGTCATTAACGTTGACGACCATTTAAAAAGCTTAAATGTTGCGTGCGTATTATGTGTGATGTAGCATGAACCACGCCCTTGCTGTGGAGGCGCGCGCACACGGACTGTCCTCTAACCGGAATGTCGCTCTCGTTCTCCGTCCTAAATCCGTGCCAACCGCGAGCCGCACAGATACAGTGACGTCAGCTCCGAGACACTGAACCAAACACATCAAGCCCACTGGCTCCGCTGCTGCGAGACGGGAAGCATCGGTCAGGATCGGCCATATTAAGCGTCACATATTCAATTCCTTCTGCGATCTCACAGGATCCTTCTCGCTTCGGAACAAACTCTCTGCGTGCGATTACTTGCAAGCATGTCCGCCAATTCGAGCGAGGGGCCGGGTTTGGATGGGAAATGGTTCGAGGAGGAGGAGGAGAAGAACGGGATGTTTGGGAGCGCAGGGCCCCGTTTCGACGAGATGCGGGACGATTTGCACGCGCCCAAGCAACAATTCCATCCCTTTGAAGGAAGCGCCGTTGCCATGGAAACTGCATCTACAGGTAATTTTGGGCTTTGTATAATTTCGCTTTGTGTGTTTTAGCTGCGACACCCGTGTTTTGTAGTGCCGGGGATAAAGGAAAGAAGCAGAAGAAGACGACGATGATGATGAATTGGCGATGAAGAGAGACAGACCAGGCCATGGGTGTGACATCGCCTGGATGTCTCTGCATACAGACGCGCAGTGTGCTTTAGGCAACTATTGTAGTTCAAACAACATGATCAAACAAACGACACACAATAAAACAAACAAAAACATTCTTATGCTGCCCTCTAATGCTTTTAAGAAATACGCAATGATGATGACAGAACTCTGATGCGTGTTTATAAAGCCACAAAATGTAATCATCATTTCTTTGTCTTTGTGCTCATCCTGTATCACTGCCCTGTTTCTCCTCACCCGTCGGAATCGCAGGGACTGGCTCAGTGATTGGGCTTTGTCCTCCCCTTTAATAGACTAACACAGCAGGACTATGAAAACTGTATCTCAATATGACAAGTCTGTTCTGTAACACACTCCGGCAACCCGATCTCATGAGAAAATAACTATTTTACATGCTGGTGATTTCTTATGAATTATTAGAATATAATTTGTATAGAAAAAAAAGTAAGCATGAAGGTCCACCCCTAAATCTATCTGTCAGTGGGGCATGAGCAGATCATTCGATAATGTACAAATGAGATTGTAAGAATTCATATCAATTAGCCTAAAGATAAAATATCTTTGAATTGTGTTGTCATACCTGCTGATTCAACCTGCTATTGTACATCAAACTTTTAAATAACACATTTGCATTCAATTTAACATATTTTATTCTTTAGTCTAGTCAGTTATGTCTGGTTTGTCGAGTTTGGACTAGAGCACTTAGTATTTTTTTTGCATTAAAAAGTTTTTCAGAGAAAGAAATGAGTAGTAGGCTACTTGAAAATGATATCCACTCAAGCGATATCTACTCAGATGACAGCTCCATTAACATCAGTAGCCTAATCTATTTTACATGGAACCCCACCTTGGGGGGCGCACCATGTTGAGATCATATGAGCAGCCAAAAAAACCTCAAGTTAGCATCAGCCAACTACATTTATCTACTGTTATTTTGTCTTGTATTTTTCATTTTAAGCTAAAACAGATTTTTCTGTAGCAATTTGGGGGCATTTTACCCTACCTGGTATAAATAAAATTTTGTTAAAAACTCTGGACATGGTTTATAATTGATTTAATTATCACTAAAACTAAAATAGCTATTCTAGACATGTTTCCCTGTTTGTTTCACAGTAAAAAAATATGACAGTAAAAAATGCACAGTCCTTAAAGGGAAAGTTCACCCCAAAATTAATGTCGTAATGAACTCACCCTCAAGTTTTTCCAAAACAGTATATTTTTTTTTCTTTTGTTGAACACAAAAAAGAGATTTTAAAGAATCTTTGTAACCAAACAATTGATGGGCCCCATTGACTTCCATAGTATTTTTTTCCATATTCTTAAAAATATCTTTTGTGTTTAGCAGAAGAAAGAGTTGAATTGAGTTCATATTTGGGTGAACTATCCATTTAAGGGAGGCGTTTTCCCCCACTCTACCCTACTCATTTTGTCTTGGTAAACCCCTGTTATTGGACACTTTTGCATGCTGAATAAATTAATGTGAACAGCACATTCCTTCAAATGCATCAGTAACAAAAGGTTGCTGCATAAAAGTCTAACATGACCACCACATTGGCCAGTGCTAATACATAAAGAAAAATGACTTGAGTGCACCTTAAACTAGCGATGTGCCCGAAGCCTAAATCTGAATTCGGAAAGGCATGGAAAATGAATCAGGCATTCTACAGAGCACCTAAAGGGACATGGTCAGCCCTGCTGCGGTACTTGGGACACATTACAGTAGGCCACATCAGATTTCACTTATCACACGAAGAGAGTAAGGAGAGATGACTGACAGGACGATGTCGGATGATTTGGTTCGCAACAGATCCTGGGCGTCATTGACAAATGTCTTATCTTGAAAAAATCTACGGTCAGTACCGCCACTCTCTATACATTGAGTATGTTTGATCGCGAATGGGAAAGTCAAAGAAAAAAGCGAGCACTCATTCAAAAGCTATTTCAATACCACGCATATTGATCCCTGATGCCTGCGAATTACATACAATTACCCAACTATACATTATGTTTACATGATAATGAACGTCACCAACATTTTACTCGATTGTGCTGTCATCTTGTATATTTTCTCTGACGGAAGCGAAAGTGGTTCTCGGGCAGTTCCTTCATACACAGAGCGGTTATCGACTGGTGAAACAAGGCGCGATTTGAGGCGTTGTTGTTGTTCTGACAACGATTGACAGTTTGGAAGAATAAACCCAAATTGACTCGATTTCAAAGCCGCAATCCCCTATCCTAGAAATCTAGACGCACCCTAGCGGCAGCTAATTTAATCTGCCCGCGAGTGAAAAGCCTAACTCTGGACGGGCCAATCACATCGTGTATACAGTCGGTGGGCGGGCTTAACGTAATGACGGCAGAGTTGCGACGGTTCCTGCTGCTTTAAAACAAAGGAGATAGCGGCAGCAGCTGCCTGGAGATGTTGGCGAACAGCGGTCTTTTGAATCTGCTTTGGCCGCGACTATGAAAGATTCAAAGTTAAGCTTTTCGTTGAAGAAAGAGCAAATAACCGAGAGCTCTAACTACGTCAGATTCTTCTTTGCTCTGGTTGGTTGTAGCGCTATCCAATTGCGTGCAGAGGGGGTTTGAAAGACAGACGTTTATCCCGCCTCTCGGATTGAGCCCTGTCAACGGTGAGTTTCCAGACCAAACATCTTGATGTGGGTCTGGCTTGTCAGGCTAGCAATCCCCTGTTCCGCTGCACATATAAATGTGTTGTTAAAGCCGTCTCACAAGGGAAAATGTTTATTTACTATTTATTCAATTTTATTTAGGATAATATATTTTTTTACCCTTAATTTCCAAGTTTGTCATTTGAAAGTGTGTAGGTCTAACTTACTTGCATTATTATGCTGTTATATTAGGATTATATATTCAGTGCCATAAAAAAGTCTTAAAATGACAATAATATCGTTTATCGCAATTATTTCTTGGACGATATATCGCAAAACAAAAAGTAGTTATCGTGAGTAAGTAGTTATATTTTTTTCTCCCATTTCATATTTGTCCCTTAAGGGAGTCCGTAGAATGCATCATTTCCTTTTTAGAACACAACATTCGGCTACGGGCATATCTTAGAGATGAATATATTAGAGATATTAGAGAGTATATTAGAGTTTTCTTGAGTATTCAATGGTTATATCAAAGAGCAATGGAAGAAAGGTTAGTTTCAGATACAGATTTGTTCAAGATGTCTACATTTATGGACACATGTTGAGCAAAGTATGTGTTATTGGCTTAAACATGATGTTGCTTCAACCTTTGAAGCAGCTCTGATGTAGTTGTTTTGATGCTATGAACAACATTTGATCAAGAAAGTATTGTCCTGCATTGTAAAGCTAGAGTTTTCACTCTTTTTCTGCAAACTAAAACCTCACTGAGTGTAACAAATAATGACAATGAGTTTATTAAGACAAGATGGTTTGGCGTCTTAAAGCCTGATTCCTAAACCTTAGACAATGATGCGGATTTAATACTGGACAACAATAAAACACAGAACTACCTTATCAAGAAGGAAGTGTACATGATTGCAGGTTCGGAGGCAGATATCCAAGCACTCAGCGTTTAATGTGCTTTTAGTGTTTCTGGATCAATGTGACAGATAAAGTAGCAACGTATCTATAGAAACCCTCTCAAAGCTAAGCCTATCACACGCATAGCATGTAAAATACATAAGGTGAAATACACACTCAGGCATGCTTTCAAACTTTCATAGAAAACCATCAGAGCATTTCGTTGCTTTTTCGGTTTGCTAATTGTCAGTTTCTGCTTCTGCAGGTGCTCCTCGGTCCATTAAGAGTCTGATTGAGCTGCCATTATGGCTCAGAGTGCTATTATTAGCTATGGGGAAACTGGGCATGCACACATACGCCCATGCACAGTCTCTCTCACATGCTCAAATATTCATGAGCTGGGGCCTGAAATCCCTCAGCTCCCCCATAGCTTTAAAACACACACACTTGCGCATTCACAAACCAAGCTAACAAAAATATGTTCTAAGAACATTTTGAGATCGTTCCCATTAAGTTACGGTAACGTTATTTGTTATTTATATAATCATCATTATATGTTTTTCTTGTGTGAAACAAAAATGGAAAAAGTAGGTCTAGTTTAAAAAAACATTAGATGAACGTCCAGCTAAAACATTTTATGAACAATGTACAAATAACCTTTTAAAGGAACACGCCGACTTTTTGGGACTTTAGCTTATTCACGTGTCATAACTCTGTCTTACGTACCCACCGCTAGCCTATATATATATATATATATATATATATATATATATATATATATATATAAATACATATACATTTAGACCACTTATCTTAGTGATTGCTTTCAGGATGTGAAGAGAATTTCAACCAGCATAACAAAAATGTTTCTGGAACAAATCGCCTACCCTGCCTTTAAGAGAACCTTGCCAGAATGTTAGCCAAAGTTCAGAGAACGTTGTCTGTTAGCTGGGAAAATGCACAGTCTTTCCTCCTCTCATGTAAGCAAGCCCAATTACGCATATTCCCTTAAAGGCATTCAAATGCACTCACACAAAGACTTTCTCTCTCTTTCCTCTTTCACACTCTGGCTATGGTGAGGTTCTTGTTTCTCCCCCTCTCTCTCTCTCTCTTCCTGTCTTTCATGTTGATTTGGGCTGTAGTTGGCTCGGTCTTTAGCATTCTCCCTTTTTAAACAAACAGAGGGAGGTCTATTTATAGGCTGAGTGAGCGCAAGAGAGAGCTCAGTCTTTTACAGTAGCCAAAGCCAGTGAGCTCACAGCTCTTTTAAAGAGCTGGAAAAAGATCTGTCCACATGGTGAGCAGCTCAACACAACAGAAATCCCATAACTCTGATTAGATTGTACCATCAGTAACATCACTCACACATGTCAATATGTCCACCGTAATCCACTTCTGACTGTCTCTCTCCCCCTAGTTGTCTCTCTCTCTCTGTCTGCCTGTCTAATATGCTGAGGGGAAAGGCCTAGACGAGGAGGAATGCTGGAGTGTACTGTCTGTCTGCATTCACAAAGTCATTCGGGCATGAGAGAGAGGCCGAGCGAGATCAACAAACAGTGCAGGGTGAATGTGAAAAGAGCATTCCTTCTGTCACTTTCAACCAAAGGCATACAAAGACGACTCGAATAGACGCAACACTAGAGGTCTCCTTCGAGAAATTGATTGTTTAAAGACAGACCCACTTAGAATTTTGAGGTTGTTAAATGGTGGCACAAAAGTCAATGTGATTTCACATTTCAAATTTGTTTTAATTGTTTCTATCAAAATCCTGTTTACTCACCGCCTTTTCATTCCAAATCCAAACCTGTATGACTTTATTTATTCTTCTGAACACAATAGAAGTCCAAACAACACATAAAAAAATGAATAAAAAAAATAAAAACCGGCAGCATACCAACGTTCAACCCAACGCCCCCTCCCCCCCACATGTTCAATCCAAATCTACGCCCTTGGCAGTGGGCCAACTCCCAGCAAGCATTGCTAATGACATAATTTACCCTTCGTCCCAATGTGTATTCATCCTAAATAGTATGTGAGATTAGAATAATTGTCCACACATAGTATGTTGAAAAAAGTTTGTCAAAAGTCCCCATAGAGTCTACTATTTTTGAGGTGTGGATCCTTGCACACTATTCGGCTCAGAACTACAAACATTCAAACAAAAAAACTACAAACATGGTGAAAGGGGTTTGAGTGACTAATAAACATTTAACCTGCTAATTAATATGTATTCAATGTAATCAATGTTATATTTCATCTGCAACAACAATGTGAACTTTTATAAAGATCAGTTTGGCTATTAACTTTTAAATGCACCATTATACAAAAATATGACGAGAGTTCTCTGTGTGAAAGACCCACAACTGGGAGATCATCGTGCTACTTCTTTTCTCTCCAATATAATAGGAAATTAAATGTGGAGGGTGTTTACTGTTAGAAGATGATTGACAGGCTAGTTTAAAGTGATGGGATGCATGCAACTAAAAATGTCCCAAAGAATGCCTACTTTTCTGCAACACACTCAAACGTATGTAGATTTTCATCACAAAAACAGTACATACTTTCAGGGCGTAGTATAAGTAAGTATATGTATTGGGATGCAGCATGAATCACTGGCTGAATTCAGAATAGCATACTACACTTTACTCTATAGAGACATGGCCGAAATAGTACATTTAGTATGCTACTATATTCAGCCACACCCATAACAAAATTTGTCTTTGTCAAAGTACTTTTTCTCTTTGAAAGATTTAGGTTGTGGTTGTTTTTGGTCTGTTGCTTAGATTAGAACTTAGTATTATTGAATTTTTTAAATGTCTGGTTAAAATAAATAGGAAAAATTATTTCAAAATCAAGGATGGTAAAAAATGTGCTGTCACTCTTGCATTCTGTTAAGAGAGAGAGAGAGAGGGTCCTCCATTTATCTCATTCTGTTTTTCTGCTGTTTTGTGTTGGCACGAAACACACATCGTCAATATGTCTGATATTAACACATTCAGCACACAATGGCAATTCCATAAAGCTCTGTGACAAGTTCAGTGTAAATAAAATCTGGCAGATGAAGCAAGTGAAATATTGAAAATAAATGGGCATTGAGATGAGTCGTCTGAAACATACTGTAGAATTTATATTCAGCTTTAATTTATTTTTATTTCAGCTTTAGAAATGTAAGTACTTCAAATTAAACTTATTTCAGCTCATTGCCAAGACAACATTTCTCATTTTCATTCAAGTTTTTCATCTAAAATAGGCTTTGGGCTGCAAGATCGCTTGCTAGGTTTTGAAATCACATCATTCCCTTCTTCAAACTGCAGTCTGCCATTGGTCCATTATGATGTGATTTCCTACTGTAATTTTAGCGCAGGGTGATGGGCATGTAATAGAAGTGTGCATTTGTTATTGTAGATGTAACAGTCACAGGATTTGTTGTCAATTTTCATTAATCCTCTTAAGACTCGACTGATTTCACAGAGACAGAGCAGATGTTTCCAGCTGTGTCACAGAGGGCTGTGTAGTGTCCACAGTTCACAACCAGTTAATGTCACTACACTTTTAAACAAACAATCTGCCCTTTCTCTCAGTCCAGAAGGAATCAGATTTACAGAACTTTTGGAAAAAGAATCGACTTTCATGTTGATTCTCTGCAGAGATGAATTTTCAGCTCTCTTACTCTCTGTCCTTTGTCTAATATCTTTGTGTTGGGCTGTCTTGGTCTATTGTCTTTTTCTAAAAAAATTCTATTTTTGAGTGCATATGCACAAATATACTCTAAAACTCCATGAGTATGTACATATCTAGGCTAAATGTAGTAAATCTGACCTCTGACCCCTGCACATGGCTGAGTCTACTGTGTGAATACATAAAATGTTAGAAGCACTTCACATTACAGACAAACACGCTTAAAGCCCCCCAGTTTATAGGCAAAACAGGGGGCTTTATGCGTGTCTGTGTGTTATATAAAGTGCTCTTCAAACATTTTATGTTTTCTAGCGTTTACGTTTAGTGAATTCTAAAAAATTCATGCAAATAAACTTTAAACTAAACAAATATACTACATTATGATGAACCTATTCAGATCACTTTTCTGGTGTTTTTATGTATGTTTTTTAGTCATTTTGTCCAACCCAAAAGGCACAGGATTACTGTATTGAGTACCGAATCGTGCATTTTTGACAAAAGTATTAATTTAAAATGAAGCATGGTGGCATAATTCTAACTATTATATTTAATACTATTACTATAATATTTTGGGTCTCTTGTTTGTTCAACTCTGTTGAATTTCTATTTTTTATTTTATGGACAAACATCCTACAGTTGCACAAGTCTCTAAACTCCTAGGCCTGGTTTCACAGACAAGGTTAAGCCAAGATTAAGCCTGAGATCAATCAGGACGTTTAAGGAGCTTTTTTAAACGTGCCTTGGAAAAAAATCATTATCTTGAAACAAAACAATGTCAAACGTTCATTTTAGTCTGGGACTAGTCTTAAGCCTTGTCTGTGAAACTGGGCATTAGTAGATCAGTATGGTGTTTCATTATTGAACCAATATTTGAAACAAAAATAATTTTCCAGTCCAGACAGTTATCGATTTCCATTACTAATAACATGTTGTTGTCTCTCTCTTTCTCTAGGTGACTCTCTGTCTGACATGTTTATGAAGTCATCGCCAGGAGAGGGTGATCTGTACACCTCTCTTCTGTCCTCAAAGTCCTCCTCCAATCCTTTCAATGACGGTGCCTCTCTCTTCTCTTCTGAGGGCAACCGTTCTCCACCTGCTCCTACTGGAACCGACTCTGGAATCGGCATGACCCCAGGTGACCCCTCAGACCATCAGACGACCCTGCAGGGCTCACACAAGACTGACCATTACAGCTACATGGACATGGGGGATGATCTCTGTGATTTTGGTAGTGTGGGCAACGCCAAAAACAAGCAGCAGCCTCTAATGTCTGCCTATGGAGATGACGAAGATGATGAGGACGAAGATGAAGATGACATCCAGGACTTCAAGCCTAAGATTCACGAAAAGGAAAGTAAGGAATCCAGCCACGACCCCTTCGATCTGGGTCGCTATTTGGAGAAGAGCCCTCTTGGATTGCAAGAACCAGAGGTGAAGAACAGTCAGGGATCGGCCGGCGGGCAGCATGCGTTTCCATACGTGGAGGATCCTTCGGATGAAGAGATGGCAGATTACCGATCGTACCGTAGGATGGAAACGCCACAGAGTGCCAGTCCCGTTAAGATCACCGTGACAGCAGAGTCCCACACTGCCATGACCCAGCCAGTGAGAGTGTCTCCACAAGGGGGCATGTCCGAGAGAGAGAGCGTGCTCAGTTTCGGTCAGCAGGGTCTTCCCACTGTAACACTGTCAGAACCAGAGGATGACAGTGCAGCCTCGTCAGCTAACCACTCCCCTAATCACTCCCCTACAGGTAGATCCCTTCCACTTGTGATGCACCTGCTTCATGCAACAGGGATGTACACCACTCAGAATTTAATTGAGAATGTGCTTTATTTTAAATCCTTTTCTGTATTTGAAGTGAATTTAAATAGGGGTAGCAAACAGCATGCAGAATTAATTGAATTCATGAAACAAATTTTTAACTAGGAAAGCAAAGTTAAGTCATGCCTAGTTTTAAGGTAGTTTGAATTTGAAGGTAAGGAACATTACATATAAAAAAGAGATGCTCAACCAACTGAAGAGGTGCAACCAAAAATCTGAAAGTTCATCCCGATTGTAGAAAAGGTGCAAAACTTTGAACTTTATTAGTTTAAAGGTAGGGCAGGCAATTTCGGAGAGGCTAGCAATAGCAAGTCAGCTTTGAAAGCATTCATTCCCACCCTCCCTCACAAAGCCACGGTTCCGACATGGTGTGAACGCAGCATAAGATCGTTGTTTTGATTCAGGAGGAACTGTAAATGGCAGCCTCTGTTTGTTTGCGGTGCTCTGTGACCGTCTGTCTACAACTCTGCATAGCCTTATGGAACTCGCTGATGACGTCAGATGTCTGTGCTAGCAGGGTGCGCGGAGGTATGGAAATATGTCTGCTAAATGCATAAATGTAAATACATATGTTGACAGACAGGTAAGGCATTGTATTCGGACCGAATGCAGTGATTGGATTAACCTTTTTTGGTTCTGAGACTTCCACAGAAGAAATATTGGCATGTTTTAATATTTAGACCACTTCTATTATTGATTGCTATCAGGATGTGAAAAGAGTTTACAGAATAACAATAAGTGTTTATGAAAATAAATTGCCTACCTTACCTTTAAAACAAATAATGTTTCGGCCATTTTCAGATAGATAGATAGATAGATAGATAACTGTTTATTTCTCATAATTGCAACAAATTACTTTATCTTACAATAATATTTTTTGTACTCTGAGACATAAATGGGTATTAGAGGCAGAAAAAACACTAATCTGTAGTGTTATGGCCTCTAATCATGTAATATTTTGTTTAGTGCATATTTAAAATTATAGTACATATTATATTTATTCCATCAAATTTTAGTCTTTCTTAAATTCTTACATTTTGTTACTTTCCTCAATACTCTTTTTCAGGTCGAGAGTCTCCATCTGATGTGCTGTTCCAGCCTGCAAGAATGAAGTCTGTGAGCTCCACCCAAGATTCCAGCAGCATCAGCTCTCATCCCAATCTTCCTGCATCCCAGGACATCAAGAGTTCAGCTAAACCCTCATCCCCATGGGATCAAGACCTTCACGGCAGTGGAGATGAGTCTGGAGATTCAGAAATTGAGCAAGTGGCTGAAGATTCTGATTCGCCGATACACGACTTGACATCCAAGACCCCGCCTGCAAAAGGTGGATTCAGTCAAGCAAGCAACCCATTTGAGCAGACCTGCTATACATCTGCCACTGATAAAGCTAGTAACCCATTTGACAAGCCACAAACCAACAAGGTCAGTGCTAGTAACCCATTTGAGCTATCTGGGGGTACCAAGGTGGGCTTTGGTCAACCTAGCAACCCGCCACTTTACAGTCTGTTAAGAGAGGAAAGGGAGGCGGAGCTTGACAGTGACCTGCTAATCGAATCAGCTTCTGAAGAAAGTCCCAAGAGGGAGCAGGAATATTCTGCCCCGAAACCTCCTGAAACATCTTCTCCCCTGACCGCAGATGTCACGTCCTCGAAGCCCATCACAACCTCCTGCGCCTCGACCTCTCCCTTCACCGAACCCCCAGCCAGCACCCTGAGAGAAACAGAGAAAGAAAAAGAGAAGGAAAAGGAAAAGGAGAAAGCAGTGCCTGTTGATAAGCTCAAGCCGCAACCAGAGGACAGCTGGTCCACCAAACCCAGGCCTGCAGTAATGGGAACGTCTACAGTGACACCGGAGCCGCACTCCAGTCAGGAGAAGGAGAGTAAAAGCAAAAGCAGTATTGCGACTTCAACCACAGAGAAAGAGGCTAATCTGTCCTTGTTACTCCAAGGCTTCAGCAGACAGAAAGGTAAGACTCTGCGCTTATTCTTCCTTCAAGCAGTGTTGTTTTATCATCATTTATAGGTGACCTATTATGCCCATTTTTACAAGATGTAATTGAAGTCTCAGGTGTCCCCAGAATGTCTGTGAAGTTTCAGCTTAAAATACCTCACAGTTCATTTATAAATCATACACATTTCTGACAGTCAAGAACAGGATGTTTGTGCATGTGCCTTTAAATGCAAATGAGCTGCTGCGTGCCGCCCCCCCCTCTCCACACAGTTCCTGCCTCAATCGGATTCTGTGCCAAATACTAACAAGACATCTGCTTGGTTTTGATTATAATCTACATCACGATCACTCTCACGGATAGCATAGTTCTTCTTTCATTGTTACAGTTTATTAAAAAATCTTAAAGCTATATTAGTTTAAACTTCTAATGGATCGTTTTCTGAGCACACTTATCTGAAGCACACAGACAACTGCCTGTCAAATGTCAAGTCTCGTGAGTAACTTCCCTTTCACATTTTTTGTTGTGATTAAACTGTCAAATACACACAAGGTTCTTGTTCGCCGTTGTCGCTTGCGAAAACAAAATAGTGGCGCCTTGAGTGGAAACATGTAGATTAAGGGGCGGTAATATTTTAATAAGATCCCCTTCCTACGTCAGAAGGGGAGAGAAATCTGAGCGATTTGTTTTTTCACGTGCTTGCAGAGAAAGGCTTACAAAAAAAAGTTACTTGGTTGTCCTTTTTCACGTTTTCTGGGTTGGTAGATGCACCGGTGACCCGCTAAATAAAAGCACTATAAAAGTCAGATTTTCATGATCCAGAGTGGCTCTGGGCAGATCCAATAGTTTTAAACTTCAACAGAGTACCCACCTTCAAGGAAGTTAACGCTTGCCAATGGAGAGTGTCCAGACTCTCTGCACAAATGAAATGCCAGTCAGCTGCAGCATTTTTGATCATTTTCACAAAAATTTCATGGCTCCCAGAATATTTTGTTGTATGAATATCTGAACATGCAATATATCAAAAGAAAGATAAGAGCCTCTGCTTTTGAACAAATAAACAAAAAACTAAAAGCTGAGGAAGTTTTTGTCAAATCTACATCCAGATCGGATTCAGAATGATGATCAAAACATAGATGGTATAGATTGAGTCCATCAACACAACCAAAGCTTCACAGTCCTATACCTCTACCTGGGTCGACATTTTATTCAGTAACATTAGGCAGTTTAATGTTTGATGATCACGTTATTTTACATGTCCATAAGTTATGCTTCTATTGTTTGTTTCTGCTCCTTCGCCTGTTTTGATCCAGAGATTCAGTAATTTTTTCAGAAGATTTGTCATAGCGGCCCAGTATAACAGTGGATTGCAGCAAAAATGACAGAAATGTTTGTCAATGGCAGGAAATTGTTAAAAGAGTAGTTCACTTTAAAATGAAAATTACACCTTGATTTACTCACCCTCAAGCCATCCTAGGTGTATATGACTTTCTTCTTTCTGATGAATGCAATAAAAGTTATATTAATAGATATCCTGGCGCTTCATTGGCATATACACCAAGGATGGCTTAAGGGTGAGTAAATCATGGAGTAATATCCATTTCATTAAAACAATCATAATTACAGCATAAATGCTGGAGAAAAATATATTTGCCAATATGGGGGGCCTTCGAATATTGTGTTGAACAATGGGGGGCCTTGGAATCCAAAAAGGTTGAGATCCATTGCTCCAGACATTGCAGGTTTGGAACCCAGCTAACATTAACACTGTAATGCAGAGAACATCCACTGATGCCTGACAGCTGTGATGAGAGGTGGTGAGTGTCATGAACTGATGAAGTGACGATGTAGGAGTACCAGCTCATTTCCTGTTTATCACCAAATGGTATCTCTAAACACAATCAACACAAAAACTATTTTGAATAGATCATATGATGCAGTATAACACCATGACAGCTTTGCAGCAACATGAGAGATGGTTTACTTAATTTATTTCATTCAGAATTAAGGTATTTAAGAGTATAATCTAATCACCATAATCTTTTTCATTATCGAAAATTGTCTTGTCAGACAAACGAGTTGTGAATGTGAGTACAGTCTGTATTGAATGTAATGCAATAAAACAAACACAAACTGCAAAATAATGCAAGAAACATATTTCTGATTGACGAACAAAGGACTCTTCTAAGCCGACTCTTTTTAGTGAATCAAACACATACAGTCGGACACGGCCCATTCCCGACTGTTATGTGCTGGTTCTTTCAATGAATGGTCCATTCAAAATGGTGAGTTATAGTCTGAATCAATCTCAAATTCTGTATAATTTACAGAATTAGATATATGTAACAAAAATGTACCTTAATTTTTATTGTATTAAACCCAAAATATTCATTTAAATCATGGATGCCCTATGTAATTCAGCTCACTGATCTGATTCCTTATCATTAACCCTTTAAAATCTGTAGTCATGCCTTTTGATAACTATACAATGTTCAGAGGATGCAGTGTTGAGGAGATTAATGTCACAGCTGGTGTTTTCCATAAAAGTTTAAATAGAAAAGCCTGCTTATGTTGCAAGAATTAATTTGATTAGATGGTGGAGAGTTTGAGAGACAATGGCGGTGTCCAGGCATCCTGTCTACTAAAATGCCTTAATCTATTAATCAATTATTTTGAAGGCAGCACAGGTTTATGATTCGATGCATATAATCTAGAATAAATAAATTCATAAATGTTCCATTTTCCAGTCATGAATATGCATTGTAGCTATGCTTCAATGTAGCCATGTAGCCAGTAAATGCATGTTTATGACTAAAGCTCACTTGAATTTATTTATTATGTCTAGATCATTAGACATGACATCATAGTCCTTTGGAAGTGATATGAAAGCCGTTTTATTGTGCTGTACCTTTAAACAAACTAGCTTGCGAAGACATTGACTGACCAGGCACAGCCACAGACAGATCCACTTTTTTCTGGGGTCAATTGAGGCTGAATTAGGGGATACTCTAGTGGTGAGTTTAAACAATTGCACTGTGTCTTATTTACATAACTTCTCAATAACAAAGAGCCAGCAAAAAAAGCTCTGGTAATAGTGTGTACCCTGACCAAAAAAGATATCTCAGTTACTTCAAACTGCGATATAGATCATTATTAACACATCGAAACAACATGGAATGTACTACTGCTGTTGCTCATATTCTTCAAACACATTAATAAAATTGCATGCCTTCATTTGAATATTTATGGCAGGTGTGAAATCATATTTTTTGGGTTTATGAACTTGTTGACTCCTGAACCAGAACACATATCTCTAAATGCTCACCTCTGGTGTCCACCTCTCAGTGTGTGAACCTGAGAGCCTTGAAATTGTGACAACGCTGGGAGGAATGAACATTAGAACATATGAATGGTGTTTTGGATTAAGTTGCTCTCTCCAGAAAAGCAGATTTTCTTGCTTGTATTTTTATATGGTACTTTATATACGTAACCTCTTGTAAAATGGGGCCAGTGCTTGCATTATGAAGTGTTTTTCTTCATCATTTTGACCGAAGGAACAGCGGTTGAGATTATATATTAATAATTTTGCTACTTTGCTTCATTTATTCATTGATTTCTTATATTACAAATTACAGATAAATGTACAGATATCTTGTATAACAGGCTTATGTATATCTGATGTTGTGAATTGCGTTAACACAAACACACAAACATATATGCCATTCATTGTCTGGTGAGTGAAACTGAAGGTTCTGGAATGTTTGAAAAAGAGGTCAACGCCTTTTCTACAGCGCTCCCGTATATCGCCTGCAGAGGGCGATAGAGACTGCAGTTTTATGTAACAAAGATTCAGGGTTTTTTTTTTTCTTTTTTTAAATTGAAATGCTTTATTAGAACACTACCAACAGAACGCTTCAGTGGTAAAGTATATCTTCGTGTGAACGGGCCGGGTGTTTTTAATGTGGTGATATTAAACCATTAAAACAACTACACTACATTACACTGCAATTCTGAGACAATCTGGATCAGCACAGATCAGCCTGTTGCCATAGAAACACGGGAGGCAGGGAGCTTAAGCTGTTACCTTGGTGAGCCCTTTGAGGGAAGATGCTATGGGAAACAGAAGATGATGCTGAAAATGAATAAGCCTACACTGAAATCATCGAATAACAGACCTTCTGAAAACATTCCCTGTTTTGCTTCTCTGTTGTGATGAGTATGTAGGCATATTAATATTTGTAACTCTGTAAGTCTGTAATGACTCATATTTTCACATTTAGCCTGCAATGTTCTGTTACGTAGGCCTATGGAAGCTTTTTTCTACCAAGGAATTTTAAAAAAATGTAAAAGATAGCTTAGTTTTTATGTCACAATTCTGACTTTTCCCCCCTCACAATTTTGCGTTATAAAGTCAGAATTGTGGGATATTAACTTGCATTTGCAAGAAAAATTGAGATATAAAGTCCCAATTACCCTTTTTACTTATTTTATTCAGCGGCAGAAACTTTTTTCATACATCTGTCAATTTTGCAATTTAATATTTCGTTCTCCAACATCCAAAATGGACTTTAAGTGTATCTTTTAGCACTATTTTATATTTACGGCTGTATATGTAAATTACAATACATATCTTTAAAGGCTGTTTTCTCAAAATTAGATTTTTTTTTCTTCATAAATCTCCACTTCACTTACATTCACCAAACTTTACAGTTTTATTCCTGTCTACATTCTTAAGGTTTTTTACAGAGGGGTTTGTTCATAATTTGCCTGATTTTATACAACATTTTATTCCTTTAATTATTATTATTTTTTTATCATTGATAGCATTTTCTTAATTTATGGAGTGATAAAAAGAGATATCCAAAATCCCCTTTGTAAAAAGAATTAAGCAAGAATTTTGAACCTGGCTTCATCCAAGAACACTAGAAATGTATGCAAATGAGTGCATATTTAATTAGATCATAGGCCTAATGCCTCAATTACATATTTAAACAACATTTCAGAAAACATGTAATACAAATGTATGCAATTCTTAATGATATCAATCGACTGGAAGTATATATCTATTAGTTATTTTTTTATTTACCCTATAGCTATGTCTTGCTTTAATGCAATACAATAAAAACTGTTTGCGGATACCAAGAAATAAAATTAAAAAAACATCAGACTCCACCCATTTTTAGCCGATTACAATGCCACTGAGGTCACATGACCGTGCTTATGTTTATGTATGAGCTTTGTTGGCTAGGGTGGGGCCTCTTTGATCTGAATCCCCCCCATCACGCCCCGGGCGCTGCATATGGTACGATCCGCTCTCTGCGGTGGAGGAGGCTGCAGTGTTTACTGTTTCATCCAGCAGAGCGGCACCTATCTTTTTCTTTCTCCTTCTCTTTCTCTCCTTCCGCCTTTCTGTCCGTTTCCTCACTGAGTAGTTGTAGCATCTGTCCCTACTCTCTTCTCTCTTTTCTGGCCATACATGCCGCTCGGACGCGTGAGATAGTGGGTTTCGGGAATACATAAGATCAGCAAAAGGGGAAAAAAAAGAAAGACGACAGCAGCGAGAAGCGACAGAGGAGGGGAAGACATGGATAAAGGGAAGAAAGAGTGCACCTGGAGCAGCTGGAGAGGGCAGGGTACAGATTTTGTGTTTGTCTGTGTAAAACCGTATGTTATGCTATTTAATTTACAACACCATGTTTGTTTTGCGTATGTTATGCCATGAATTTGAGTGTGTGTATTAGGTTTTACGTGAAGCCCCGGCTTCGTCTCGGTCTCTGCGATGGTGGGACAAAGAGAGGAGAGGCAGCTGTTTTGGGATGAGAGCTGGCAGGTGGTCTGTCTGCTTCATAGTAATGCTGATATGCAAACCCCGCTGTGCCGTTAGATTAGGCTCCGGATGCCATGGTACAGAATTCAGCCTGTTTTTATATTCAATCCTGGTTACAGCAACGCTAGATGAGGCTGTCGCTATAGCAACCAGGTCACACCCATCCTGATTACGTCATTCTCTTCAACAGGCATCCATGATACCTAGAAAATGAAAGAGGGAGAGGGTGGAAGAGTAAGAGATTGCAAAAAAGAGAGAAAGACAGGATCTTTTTAAAGTAGAAAAACAACAACAACAGCAACATGTTTACTAGGGTGTTCCAGCAGAATGACAGGCACATTTTAAATGGGAGTGCAGACATTGCATTTACAGATACTGCATTGTGTGAGTGTTAGCATTCAGTGTTTGTAAATATAGTATTGTTGTGTTTAAAGCTGAAATTGTTCTCTGTAACTAGAGGAAAAATTCAGCATTATAGTTGCCCTGACAACATTCTGGTTTCTAAGTACATGTAATGTATTCTGGGTGGCTGCAAGGGCCTCTCTAGTTGTTTGATAGCATGTTTTAGTCATATATATATTATATGCATATTTCCATGGGTCACATAGAGTGGTGCAGGTATGACGTCAAAAATCACGAGTGGGTGATGTATTTTATGTTATAGAATAAAACATTAAAGTGTTTTGGGCTTCAGCCATTTAACCAAAATCCCATTAAAAAAACCCATTCACTTCGGGACGATGGAAATGGAAGGGCTAAAATGCTTCGACTTTTTGGCCTACAAAGTGATATCGTACCTGCACCACTCTATACATAAGCCATCCGCCATATTGGAGCGGTCAAAGCCGGTCTGTGAACATTCGAGCAAGTTGACTGAGCGTCTGTAACCGTAGTTAGACACATCTATGAATATCTATATCTGCAATAGTCTTGAGCAGATGATGCTAAACTAACAAAATTAACAAAACATTAAAAAGTACCAAAGTAAAAACCTGTAATATTGAGTTAATGCATATAAAAACACAAACCAACACATTCTCATCTATGAAAGTTTATCCCATTCCTTCGGGAATTAAAATATCGGCGCTTTCACGACCAGAAGCTGCGCAATGTTGTGGCATCATTGATTCTTACTGTGACCACACGCTGACCGTTGCAAGATGGCGGGCGCGCCGACATGTAAAAAAAAAAAGAAGTCCATCCTTGTGGTGCCTAGACATCTGCAGGGCCCTTTTTAATGTATGTTTACCATTACAATACATAGTAAATATGAAATTAATCTGTTTCTGCCTTTATGTACGTAAACAATTTAGAAATTCAGTGATCATTTAACAACATGTTGTTGCAAACCTGTATGTGGTTCTTTCTTCTGTTGAACACAAAATAAGATATCTTAAAGAATGTTGTTTCTAGCAACTGTCTGGTCACTGACATTCTTTAAAATAACTTTCTTTTGTGTTCAACAGAGGAAAGAAACTCACACAGGTTTGGAATGACATGAGGGTGAGTAAATGATGACATGATTTTCATTTTTGGGTGAACTATCCCTTTAAGAAAAGCTGCACCAGTTGTGTGCATGAAGTATCCAACATTCCACACATTTTGGGACGCACACATTTTCTATTTATGCTATTTGTATGACATCACATTTTCCCTGCAGGACTGCATGACATCCCTATGAAATCATTTCTTGTTTTTGATGATTCATATTGAACTCTCTAGACCCCTCTTAATGCATTATCATGCACACAGAGAGAAAACATTCAGTGCTGTATTTTTAAAACCACTCACAGCCCCGAAGCCCATGTTTCTGTTGTATTTGAACTCATTTATATACATTCGCCTGTACTAAAACCTTAATTAAATAAAAGCAAGTAAATAAAACGATTATTCAAACAATCTGTGCTAATTAATAGATTTCTTCCTGATTACACTTAACAAAACCCCTGCTAAAGTTAGTTTAGTTTAGTAGACCTTTAAAAGGAAACGTGTACACAATGCATGATTATTTAGTCATGTCTATCTATATATATATAGCAGCATCTCTAAAAATTCATAATGGGATTGGTCAAGAGTAGCAGAGAACTGGCTAAAAATCAGTTTTTCTGCCGTAAATCAGCTCGACCCATCTCTTCCCTATCACACAATATGTGTAACAATTAAATGAATGATTAGGAACAGATATTCCCTCCAGATTTCAATTATTGTTGTATTGTTTGGTGGGGCTGCACATCCTGCCCACATGGATTCCATTTCCTGTTTAGCTCTGGAATTGCCATGTGTGTGTGCAACTCTCTTGATAACTCTTTTACATATTACACTCGGCTTGCAGAAAATTGGATTGTTTTTGCATAGTTCTTTTATTCAGATTAGGAGCCCAATGTACTGTATGAGTACCAGGATTGTGATTGCAGTAACTCTGCCGTCTGGGTCACCTATTTTTGAGATTTATGTCTCAGCAGCCCAGTTCGTTAACCAATAAGCTACCACCAACCCTAATTAAAACTTAAACTAGCACAAAAATGTGACAAAAGCAGCACCGTTGGTGTGGATTTAGAAAAGACTGAGCCACTGGTAACTTTAAAGGGATTGTTCAAACAAAAATTTAAATTATATCTATTGATTGATTCAAAGATATTGATTATGTAAATAGAAACAATATATTTTACATTTACTGCAAAGTATGCGCGCACATATAGCAGGGAAGCCTATTTCCGACACACACAAAAAAAAAAGGTAATTGCTACTTTTATATCTCGAAATTCTGATTTTGTAACTCGCAATTCTGACTTTATATCACACAACTCTGACTTTATATCACACAATTCTGACTTTATATCACACAACTCTGACTTTATATCACAATTCTGACTTTATATCACACAACTCTGACTTTATATCACACAATTCTGACTTTATATCACACAACTCTGACTTTATATCACACAATTCTGACTTTATATCACACAACTCTGACTTTATATCACACAACTCTGACTTTATATCACACAATTCTGACTTTATATCACACAATTCTGACTTTATAACTCTCAATTGTTTATAAACAAAGTTTATATCTCGTAATTCTGAGGGAAAAAAGGCAGGATTATGCTCACAATTGTGAGATAAAAAGTTAGCATTATCTTTTAAAATGTTTTATTCTGTGGCGTAAACAAGCTTCCATAAGGTTGCGTCGCTTCCGGATCAGGACTTTTGTATGTGCTTTGACGAATATAGAGCCGTTTTACAAAAGATACCTTCAAAGGAGTGAGCAAAGATGAGCATAACCGGTGTCCTATTTTTCTTCTTCTCACTAACAATTAGATATTTAAAACGGATTAAAATGGCGTCAATAAAAATAACTAGCAAGGTTAGCTGATTAACCTAAAAGTCCATTGATTTCGCCGTCAGTTCGTCCTGCTATTAACACTTTCTCCAACAAGTGAATGCATTAAAACCTGTTGTCCTTTTTGCCTGTTTACTATAAAGCCTATGTAGTTTTTCACAATAAATTCTGCTGTCGAACATAATTATTTGAAAAATAAGTAGAAAAAATGCGGACTAATGGCCTCAACAAAAGCATATGCCATCGCTTAACCTCATAGCTCACAGTAGGCCTGTCTTTTAAGCTTTGAAATCAATTCCCCAATGGTGAAAACGAATGAGATTTTTACTTCCAAACCTCCACAGTAGCACTCAGGCCTTTCTTTGCCTGTGGCAACGACTTTTCACTCAGGAAGTGAATAGTTGGGTTTAATGTTGGCCTTGCTGCCAAGCTCTCTGATGCTATAATTACACTCCGACATTTAAACACCAGCACACATGCACACAATTACTCCCCAAAAAAACCCTCCAACCACCACCTTCGTATTTTAAGCTGGCCCCCTAAGCAATGTGTGTAAGGAAAACTGGAACACTGTATCTATAGCAACTACTGCTGCCCCCTTTCTTTTCTCACACACACTCGCCACATGATGTGTGAAACAAAGGGTTAGGGTTGGATTACTGGATTAATTGGGTTCTGTGATGGGTCACATATAATTCTGTTTTGGATTGTGTGTTTTTGTTCAGTCTGAGTTATTTGTCGCCCGGTATGTGTATGTGTGTGTATGTCCATTATTAGCCAATGGTAGTATGAGCCGGTCCCCCTCCCTCTCATTCTCTGCCTTTCTCTCTCTCTCTCCCTTCTTTTGTGTGCGTTCCCACTCACTGTCTCTCTCTCTCTTTTTCTTCCTGTCTGCAGTCATGGGTGGTTCAGGTCAGTATCTCTCTCTCTGTCTTCTGTTAGTTTTGGTGTTTTGACATCAAAAACCAGGGGCCTCTGTGAGAGTATTCCTTTATGAGTCTATAGTGATGGAGTTAACTATGTCACTGGTTTTGATGGATAAGTGAATTCGGTGGTGCTGTAGTGTCCATATGTGATTTATAGAGCCCATGTTAAGTCACCTAACTACTGTATATTCTAACTACTAACTACTGTATATACACCTAACTACTACACTAGTATGATATTAGTTTACATTGGTCAAGTCAATAATTAAAGGTGTGTGTGGGGAGAGAGTGTGAGTGTGGCTGTTTTTAGTCTTGTTCTATTTGAAGAGGCGGTTAACAGAAGGATTTCTAAGAGTATTAAAGTGTACGTTTTTAAGTGAAGGTTTTTTTTCTTCTGTTTAACGTTATTATTGATAAGATACAGTCAGAATTAATAATTGAGAGTGTATGCAGCTCAGTCAAATCTGAAGCCTGCACTTCATCTTGGAATTGGATTCGAGCAAAAAATCTCGAGATAAAAATGGCCGATATTTCTGCCCTCCTCTAAGCTCTGCCGGGCTAAATTTAGCCCAGCGGGACCAATGGGAGAATCACACAGGGGACTACAGATGTCGTGCGCATGCCAGAGTGTGACAGAGCAGCTTCCTGGAGTGTGTGTAACAGTTTCTTCCAAAACTGCAACCAAAGGTGTAAAAATACAGGTGTAAAAAAAGAAAACACACATCAGATTCAGGGAGCTCTCAGTTGCCGCAGAGACTGAAGAGATGATTCAGAGATCTCTCAATCTGCTGGTTCGCATGGCAACAAGTTAACAATACTTGCTTCGTCTTTGTGATATTTGGGCAAAGATGGAAAGATCTTGCTCTTCTCAGATACCTGCTTGCTTACAGTAAATTATCATAATAATTAGAAAGAAATTGCATACAAGAATGCAAAGAAGTGTAAATTCTCTTTGACCAAACGAATGGGTCATAGCTTTCATTATATACAATACTTTTCAAAAGTATCTCAAATAAATGCATCCATGGTGAGCATAAGAGGCTTTTTTCAAAACCATAAAAACATTCTTACAGACCTTAAACAGTAGTTTATGTATACTTTAGCATGGCTAGAATGCTATATTGAATAATTAGCACACAGGACTTTAAACATCCCAACATCCAAATATGACTAGTTCCCTACTAAATATTATATGAAAAGCAGTATGTCAAATCAGTAGTTGTAATAGTAGTAGTACAGGACAGTTCTTTATCAAGTGAAAGATGGTCAGATTCTGTGAAATGTCTCTTAGAGCATGAACCGTGTTCTGACCCATAATGAAAGTTTGTTCGGCGAGTGTGCTTGGCTTTAATCTGTTTAGTGTGTATACTGTATGCTCAAAGACTTTCCTAATGATGATGTACTTGGTAGATGACAGACATGCAGTGAAGAGAACGATGAGACTGATTTGTACGTTTGAATGTTAGTTGTGCAGTTTGCAATGCATATGGAGGATTGTGTGATGTCTGGGCTGGTAACCAAAAGATTTGAACCCTGCATTTGGTCCTTGAGCAAGACACTGAACATTAGGTTGCTTCAAGGGGGATTACTCTTGTAACTTAAGATGGTACAAGTCTATAGTAAGCGACATTGCAAACATAAATTCTACTCCCTTAATACAGTGACAATTATTTAACCATAGATGAGGTTTTGGCTTGTATGTGTCATTTTACATGGTTATACTTGGCCATATGCAAACTAAACCTCCGATTTTAGAATGGTAACCTAAAAGTGTACAACCTTTATGCTCCTCTTCTTTTCACTGCTATGCCTCTAAATTGAAGTTGAAATGGCAAAGGCATATAGCTCATTGTGGTCATTATATCCCAGTAACAGCACTTCTGATGAATATCTTAGCTAACAGAAATAATTAACCCAGTACAGTGTGTGTTCACACAGATGGTTAGAGTTTGATAAGTTGACAACAGGTGCTGTGAGAGGTAGACAGGTGTGAACTGATAGCTTCAAGGTTACACATGTCCTCTTCATGGAAAATGCAGGATTTCTACTGACAAAAAAAAAAGGGATGAAAGGGGATTTTTAAAACTGATTTCCAGATCTGTAAAAAGTCTCTGGAAATGAATAAAAGTATTGGGAATGTCTTTAGTGAACATACATTATATTCATGCCCAACTCTAAAATATTGGTCAGAAATTGTTCTTTGTAAATGCTATATCTATTTAAAAGTATTTTGTTTACATGGAAAATGTAAAAACAGCAACACTGTATAACTTGTTTACAATCTATTAAAAATATGATAGATATATTATGACAACGTATGTTTTTCTACATTACTTTATCTCATCCAAAAAAAAGCAACTTTTTTGTTATACAAGATTCATCTAATTTTTTAAGACAGTTTAATGTTGATTGTACTTAACAACAAGTTGATTGTACTCAATCCTTTTATAAATATTCAAATTGTAACAGTGTAGATTGGGACTCAATAAAGATTGGGGCTCTATTGCGTAGATTATTGTATTTATAGCGTCTCAAAATTAATTCTGCCTAATTTACAAGACATCCATACACACATGAATTTGAATCTCATTGTACTGCTAATGAGTTTATAGTGTTCTAAATGAGTAACTATGGGCCTGGGGTTAGTATTTGCATAAAACAGCCAAACCGTCTCCATATAAAGGCTTTTCTGCTCAACCTTTTGTCACTCTCAGCGTCACTAAAGAGCATGTGCTGCAAAACCCTCGAGCAATGCCAATTGTGCTATCCTCAAAACCAGTTCAAACACAATAAACACTGTTTACAGACCCAGATTAGTCAGCTTTTATGTAGAGGAACCTCGCAGCTGGAGCTATAACGCACCTTTTCTTACTCTTTTACTGTATATGATGAAATATATTTAAGATGAAGTATATGTAGCTAAAATTGTATCTTAACACATTTCTAAAGACGCTCAGAGTATATCATTTTTGCACACATGGTTTCAGTTGGGCCTCTACATTGCTTTTTCATTGTGTATATTTAGATATATTTTTGTAAAAGTAATTGATGAATCATAATTTCTTTGTGAAAATGTTTGTATGCAGATTTTACACAAATTAAATTAAATTAGTTAATTTAATACTAATGAGTTAACGGCCAATGCTGCCTACTACACAAATACTAGCCTGCTGCTAATTTGAGAGATGTATTCATAACTATATTTTACAGAGCATAATTTCTGTACTAAAATATAACACATGCAGAAAAACTTGCATCCTGTGAATGTGTAGACATGATGCTGACCAATCAGGTGTATGCTATAATATTTGTGCAAAAAAAGTACATTATAACTTGTTTTAATTGTTCTAATCAGTTTCTTCTCGTTTTTCTCCCTCTGTCTCTTCAGTGGTAGATCTGTTACATTGGCGGGATCTGAAGCAGTCTGGACTGGTGTTCGGCAGTGTGTTGCTGCTGCTGTTCTCTCTAACCCAGTTCAGTGTGGTGAGCGTTATAGCGTATCTCGCTCTGGCTGTCCTCTCCGCCACCATCAGCTTCCGAGTCTACAAATCAGTCCTGCAAGCAGTGCAAAAAACCGACGAGGGCCACCCCTTCAAGTTAGTCCAATGCTCAGTTTGTCATCTACATTTGCACATATTAAGCAATGAACATGTTCATCTATTCTGATGGCTTCTCAATTTTTCAGGGCCTATCTTGAGGTGGAGATCGCTCTCTCTGCAGATCAGATCAGTAAGTATGTGGATAAGACTCAGCTGTACATCAACTCCACCATGAAGGAGCTTCGCAGGCTGTTTCTGGTTCAGGATCTGGTCGACTCCATTAAGGTAAAAAAAACAGCTATTAACATTTCATTTATGAATGTTACAATTTCAAATTTTCGATGATAATATTGCAACTTCAAATTGAAAGCATCGAGATAATCTTTAGTATTAAAGGGTTAGTTCACCCAAAAATTTTAATTCAGTCATTAATTACTCACCCTCAACCCGCAAGACTTTCGTTCGTCTTCGGAACACGAATTAAGATATTTTTTATGAAATTTGAGAGCTTTCTGTCCCCACATAGACTGCAATACTTACCACTTTCAAGGCCCAGAAAGGTAGTAAAACATCATTAAAATAAACCACGTGACTCCAGTGGTTCAACCGTAATGTTATGGAAGACGAAAATACTTTTTGTGCTTAAAAGAAAAATAGAGTTGGTATGTGGAGGGCTGCTCCCGACAAGCTGGATGGCGCCTTACATGGCTGACATCGCCGTCGGTGTATGAATGAGTGAATGTGAGGCAAAAATGTAAAGCGCTTTGGATGGCCATTGGGTCTGTTGAAAGCGCTATATAAATGCAGTCCATTTACCATATTACGCAGCGCCTGAAAATAGTCCCCAGCACGCTCTCTGTGCAAGCAGGTTGTCACGTTGGTCACGTTGGTTATGTTGACGGAAGTTAGCCTATTTTCAGGCGCTGTGTAATATCATTGCACCGCTGCACCCATGGCACGGCAGCAAAGTTCCTTGATTATTACGCAGGAATGAGAGTATAGTTCCTAATCATATCAGTCTAGAAAATCACAACTTTTCATTTTCCATCGATCTTAGTACACGATGTAACTATACACATCACAACATGTAAATAGGAAAATGTTGGCGTTATTTTGTCACTTATTGAGCAGTAGACTAGATGGAGCCGTTTATCTCCAGTCTTTGTGCTAAGCTAGGCTAGCGGTGGGTGCGTCAGACAGAGTTATGGCACGCACGGAGATGAGAATGGTATGTCTGGACTCATCTAACTCTGGGCTGGGGGATATGGTGAATAACCTAAAGTCCCAAAAAGTCGGCGTGTTCCATTAAGGTTGAACCATTGGAGTCACATGGACTATTTGAGCAATGTCTTTACTACCTTTCTGGGTCTTGAAAATGGTACTAACGTTGCAGTCTATGTAGGGGTCAGAAAGCTCTCGGATATTCATTTGTGTTCCAAAGATGAACGAAGATCTTACAGATTTGGAACGACATGGTGGTGAGTAATTCTTGACAGAATTGTAATTTTTGGGTGAACTAACCCTTTACAGGCGCACTCACAAATTTAGATTTTGCTTCACTGGTTGATACAACAGCAGTCTTTATACTGAGACCTATTGCCATGTATGAAGTATTACAACATTTTTGAGTTACAGATGACTTGGTGGAAATAATCTATTTGCAGGCATATCTGTTATATATTTTACAACCAAAAGTGCCCAATAATTTTCAAGGTTGCGTTCAACTTGTCATGTGATCTCAAACCATAAGTAGCACCCACCCAATTTAGAATGAAACCGCTGTTTTAGACCACAGATATGACTGCAGTCTCATGTAGGTGTGCATCATTTTCAAGATATTTAAGTACTATTCATTTTGTTAGACAGTGGAAAAAGTCAGTGTTCCTTTTAAAGGATTTAAAAGATGTCATACGTTTGAGTTGACACCATGTGTCTGTGTTTAGTTTGCAGTGTTGATGTGGTTGTTGACGTATGTTGGAGCTCTGTTTAATGGCCTGACCCTGTTGATTCTGGGTAAGAATACAACACAAACATACACAAGTTTAGGGTCGGTAAGATTTTTTTCACTTATGTCTCTTATGCTCACTGCTGCATATATTTGATTAAATATACAGTAAAACTGTACTATTGGGAAATATTCTTACAGTTTTCTATTTTAATACATTTTAAAAAGTAATTTATTACTGTGCTGAATTTTCAGCATCATTACTCTAGTCTTCAGTGTCACATGATCCTTCAGAAATCATTCTAATATGATGATTTGCTGCTTAAGAAACGTTAATATTTTGCTGTCAATGTTAAAAACAGTTTTTGAAAGTTCAAAAGAACAGTATTTATTTGAAATTGAAATTGTAACATAAATGTGGCACACATTACTGCTATAAACCAGTGGATGCAGACTGGGGATTAATGTCTTGGAATTGTAAATAAATGTTTAATAACCATTCTCTTACATCAGCACTGATTTGTAAACGTTTGTTGATGTTCTAAGATCTGTTCAGCAGTTTCTATTGTGTTGTGTGTGTGCTGTCTGACTTCCATCCATATCTTAAGCACACACTCAAAATTCCATGTCAGGAAGGTTGGTGATGTCACAAACACACACACTGCTGTAGGTCAGGGTGTTATAACCACTATAAACCGTAATCAGATGACACGATGCAGCATTCTGGGAGAGCAGCTCAGTTGTCCTGACTGTATTTTTGTTCCTTTGTCTTTCTCTCTTTAGTGGTGGTTTCCATGTTTAGCGTGCCAGTGGTTTATGAAAAGTACCAGGTAATGCTTTTATTTTTAAGGTCCATGTTGTGCCACGATATCAAAATGCCTGATGTTGATTGCTATACCAGTGAAATTTATTGATACTCAATGGCAGTGTGGCAATATAGTGTAATCATACATTTAAGTACTGAGTAATATTGATTAACTACACGTACTATAAGGTTAGGGTTTGGTTTAGTTACAGGAAATTATGCTTTATTTATAGTTATTACTACAGTAGAAACATGCAACATGTGTAACAAGGACATTGTAAAATAAATAGTTAACTTTTGTTTTATTTTAGTATAGACTTTGTACCAAAATTCCATTGCATTTGACTATCCTCATACTCTTTCTCTTTCAGACACAGATTGATCAGTACTTTGGGCTGGTGCGCACCCAGGTTAACTCAATAATGGGAAAGTGAGTTCTGTCTTACTATAAATGAACCTTAAACTGTGTTAAGCTTATATACATTTGATTAAAATTTCATTTTTTAGACAAGATTAGCAGTCTAATTGTCTGTTTGCTTTTCAGGATTAGAGAAAAGGTTCCTGGGGCCAAAAAGAAGGAATAAACTCTTTGTTTCTGTACAAGTAAACACTATAGCCAGTAAAAACTACAACTTTTGCCAGCACTGAAGGACCCCAACTACACAGGAGGCCAATATATCACCTCAAAAAATTAATCATAAAAAAAGCATCAACAAAAAAAAGATCGTCATGTTAGTGTAACGGCACCGATAAAACCCCCGTTGCCAGTCACAAGTGAAGCCCTGCATAAATAACTAACACTGATTCACATTAATGACACCTTGTGGGCGATCGTAGAGCTATAGATATACTAGAGGGACACACACGCAGTGCTTCTCTCTTTCATTGCTTCTGATTTAAGTGCATGAAGTCCAGTCTTGAGTAAATATTTGCTATCTCTGCAGTGCTCTTCCTCTCTCTGCTTTATTTTGCAGTGCTTATTTCCTGCTTTAAAACGTGACACGAAAATGAAAATCATGCCTGTCATATAATCTCCTGCTGCCATGTCGATTAATCGCTTAATTCAACGTCACTGCTAGAGTGGCTCTGTGTACAGACATACTTATTAATATCAAGTTGAATTGTGGACTTTTTTTTTTCTGTGTATTCGAGCACAATGATAATTTGAGGATGTTATTACTAAATGTGTAACTGTAATTTTTGCAGAACTGTAGGGATACGTGTAGGTGTTTAAAGACAAGCTTTGTGGTCCTTCTCTAGGGCAAATGATGGTCAGACTGCAGAGCTAAACTCTGTCCAACTTTGTACGATGTTCAGTGTTCAGTTACTTTAAGGTCTTTAACTATTTGCACTCTGTATTTAATTGACGAATGAGAAAAAATAAATGTTCCTTAATGTAAGAGGGTTGGAGTCTTGTCATTTATGGGAAAAATGTATGAAATGTGGTATACGTTTGGCAAATTACATGCTGGAAATCCCCCATTTTGCGATTTATTTGTTTAGGCTTATCCAGACTGAGTTTTTAAACAATCATTTAATATAGACTTGGGCAAATGTTAGGATTTGAATAAACTTTGACGTGTATATATTTTTCATTATAGATTTGGACAGGCCAGTCTGTGCATCAGATCACCTTAGCAACTATTGCCTTAAAAACCTTCACTCGTCTACCTTTAAAAATACTTCCACCTTCCCATTCAGGCTTATCAAACTTTTACCTCTGGATTCCAGATTTCAATAGTCTTATTTATTATTTAAAAAAAGCATCAAAATTCAAACATCAATGTAAAATGAAGACTACATTATCAAACAGACAAGTAGCAGAAGATCTCGGACTAAATCCAACTAAAACATAACATCAAAAAGAAAAAACTAAGAGCTGCAGGACTTTTATTCATTGGTTTTTGTTTGGATGTCCAGCATGTCACTAGCCTGTCATTTCACTGGGAGATCGACATTTTGATTTTGTTAAATTAAGTGTATGCATGTATATTTCACAATAAGATCAATAACAAAAGAGGGATGGGGTGTTTATACTTTTCATGCCGACTTTAAAAATGAATGAGATTAAAGTGGAGGGAAAAATTATAGCATATACTTTTTGGTATAAATACATTTTTGTCTATTTCTCACAAAGCTATTGTACTGCTTCAGAAGACTTGTAATAAAGTGCACAAATCATATGGAAAACTAAAAGGTGAACAACTGATGTTGAAGACAGTAAAGAATTTTCTGATTAAAAAAAAAACCTTTCAAAAAGAAAAGTCCAGGAATTTGAACAAATGATTTACTGTTCACATCAAACTACAGCAAGAACATGAAACTTACAACTTAATTAAAACATATCGTTTTAAAACATTACAAACATCAAAATTAGAAATACAATTTTCAAAAACAAAAAGTGCAGTCGAATACTACTTCTTCCAACAGATTGATGGACCCTGCATCGTGCAACTGAAGTTATTTTTCTTAAGTAACATAAGAACTAACTAAACTAAAACACTGCACATTTAATAGAAATAACATGCAAGCATTTCCATAATCATCATCGCCACCAGCACCATCTTTGTTCTGAAAATACAACAAAACCTCCTCTGATTCTGGGAGACGATTCTCTTTTGTATGATGCTCCTCATCACATGTTCAGTAAGGTGATGGGATGTAGCTGAAACAGTACACCTTTGGATTTCCCTTCATCCTTCTCCTGTAGCTCCATCTGCTGGGAGCGATCCACCTGATGATGCACATGGTGAAGAACCCAATGAACTCGATTCCACAGACTGGCTTTAGGAACAGAATGCTTTAGGGATTGAGGATTCTTACCAGGTTCCATTTCTTGAATTTGTCGTAGTACACAGGCGTGCACTCTGGTCTGGTAGGGTTTCTAATGAACAGTCTAAAGATAAAGAGTCATTATTTACATGTTATGGACACTCTCAAAATGTCTCTGGAAGAGGATGGATGGTGATCGAGTACCTAACAAGTCGTTCCCGGGCCTCCTCCTGAAGGCTGCTGATCTTCTCAGGGCTCAGGTTCAGTAAGCCGTTTGGTCCATCACACACCAGCCAGTTCATTGTGCCTCTCAATGCATTTATCTACACATACACCTCGTTCATCACTACATGCATAGTCTCACTTAGCCAGAATACGTTGCAAAGTAAAATGTTTGGTTAAGAACCCACTCTCTTATACAGGAAGAGCCTTACACTAAAGCTGGATGATCCGGCCCTAAAAAAAATGTATCCCGGTATTTTTTTATATTTATATTTATATATATATATATATATATATATATATATATATATATATGTTTGGTATATCTCAGTATTTTCTACCTTTTTTTATTTTGCATTGTTGTCCTACAAACAATGTTCATATGGAAAATAATAATGCTTTTTAAAGCAGAAGTTTAAAAATTCAAAAAAACTAAAAATTTAATAAATAATAAATAAAAACAAAAAGCAGACTAAAATGTTAACTGGTAACACAGATTCATTCTTATATTAGCCTACATCTGATTACCCCATTACCAGTCAGTTTACAGTTACTGCTGTCTTTTTTTACACTTACTTGTAGGTTTAAAATTCTACATATGGCACATTTGGCCCATATGCATGCGTTGACACTCGTTCACTGAAGTCTCAGTTAAGTTTAGCGGAGAAATATTTGCGAGAATATACTTGTGAAATGCAAGTTATGCACTAAGGAAATCCCCACATAGCAAACACATAAAACAGCACAAGTATCTGTAGGAGCATCTGACGAGACAAGCAGCATGAAACTATACGGGTTAATTAGGTTTTATGAGTTATTTTGAAGCCCTTACTATAAATGAGGCTTGCTGCGATAAAATAATTTAGTTAATTTAGAGAACAGATACTACAATTAAAAACTGAACGCATCTGCTTAATACAATGCAAGCTGAACGAGAGACACAGCAAACTAGCAGCAGGAGTCAGATCTCACTCCTCTCGAGAGTGAGGCGCTGACTGACTTATGACTTATAACTTCTATAGGAATTCTTTGAAAACCATCGCTTTGCTTCACAAATGAATGAATGTCAGAGCGGCCGTGCGCACTTTACTTTCGGTTTAGAATTAGTGATTTAAAAGCACCCACCGGTGATACCGGTATTACCGGTGTTGTCACACGTCTGAAATACGTCTGGGAAAATGCCCTCACCGTTAGGCCTGTCGCAATAATCAATATATCGATATAGCGCAAAATATATGTACATGATCTCAATCATTTTTTTGTTATGCAATATATCACCCATTATGTGTACATGATAATGAATGTCACCAACATTTTACTCGATTGTGCTGTCATCTTGTATATTTTCTCTGACGGAAGCGAAAGTGGTTCTCGGGCAGTTCCTTCATACACAGAGCGGTTATCGACAGGTGAAAAAAGGCGCCATTTGAGGCGTTAGTGTTTTCCTGACAACAGCTGACAGTTTGGAAGAATACGACCAAATGGACTCGATTTCGAAGCCGCAATCCCCTGTTCCGCTGCACATATAAATGTCAACGCAGAATGACGAGTGTTAAAGCCGTTTCACAAGGAAAAATGTTTATTTACTATTTATTCAATTTATTTATTTTTATTTAGGATAATATATTTCTTACCCTCAATTTCCATGAACTAAAGAATTAAAAGGTTGTCATTTGAAAGTATGTAGGTCTACTTGCATTATTATGCTGTTATATTGGGATTATATATTCAGTGCCATAAAATAGTCTTTAATTTTACAATAATATTGTTTATCGCAATTATTTCTGGGACGATATTATCGTGAAACAAAAAGTAGTTATCCTGACAGGCCTACTCACCGTCACATTCCTTTTATAAAGCATGTCTGATGATGTTAAGGAAAAATTGAATTAATATCTACTTTGCCTGGCAGCAGCTCACTGTGTGCTCCACTATTTTTCAGATGCGCTCAACTCGTAATATCAAACTACTGTATCGATATATACGGTAATTATTAATCCTGTATCACTTATTTAAAAAAATATAGATATATCGTAAACTTGGTAAACTTCCCAGCCCTACCTGACACACAAATCTGACTGTTAAAGGCATAACCTCACTCTTCATTACACACACACACCAAAACATACCTCAGTGATGTCATCAATATCAAACTTAACGTCAAAAGCAAGCTCAATGTCATGTTCGGGAAGCACTGCTTCTTGGGACATGGGGTTCCAGCCTAACCCACACAGAGCACCAGTAAAACAGGTTCTTTCCTCATTAGTACTGCAAAGTAAGTGTGTGTGCCGTTAGACGCTGTCATATTTAAATGTTCATATAATATGTAAAAAGCATACTTATTAAGGTAAACAATTGAGGATTGAAACCTGCTACCTACAAATGCATGGTGAATTTTCACTTAAATTTGAAGCACTGAAAATATAGACTTGGTTTGAATAGGGCTTGGAGAGTACTGTGATAGCTGGGGCTGAATAAACATCCCCTCAAACACCAACTGAATTTTTTTTCTTCACAAACTGATTTGAGAATATTTATGTAAGTGAGCAAGCGTTTTCATGGTGACTTACCGCAGTTCCATAACAGGGGCGAAGAGCATAGTAACAAGGGAGGGAAGGCCGTGGATATGAGGCATCAGAGAGGTTTCCTTCAGCAAGATACGAGAACCTGTACATGAATTATAAGTGCAAAAACAAACATTCTACTAAGAAATATTTAATCAATGAATAGAAAGTTAAAAAGAACAGCATTTTATAACATTATAAATGTCTTTACTGTCACTTTTAATCAATTTAATGTGCCCTTGCTGAATTAAGTATTCAGTAGGGGTGGACGATATGACCCAAATCTTATATCAAGGTATGAGTCATTTTATTTCACGATAACGATACACATCACAATTGTTATTTTTGCTTTAAGTAATTTACCTGCTGTCATAATTAAAAAGACAAAAATAGTTTAGTTTTTCGTGCTATTGAAAATGGTGACAAGAATAATGAAATTTCTATTATATCATAAAATGTGATTTATGTGAACAGTTGAGAAAGAAAACGCACAAGTATATTAGATCCGTTATAGATTTGATACAATTGAAATTAATGAAATTTGTGCGCACCTGAGGCACTGAGAGACACGGCTGCAGCCACCAACATCCTCTCATGCCAGTCCTGTGGTTTTTCATTCACCATTACAGAGTTAATACTGTCCCTCTCAATGCCAACAGCCCTGCAAACAAAACCAAACCCGCAACACTCACCCCATTCTATCCAGAGAAGAAACTTGTCTGGTCTGTGAGATGGACAGGGAGGTCTTACCTGAAGTGGCTGACCTTGCTCATGCTGTGAACGTTGACCTTATGTGGGCTGTTGGGACCATGAACTAAAGCCTGCAAAGAGGGAGAATAGATCTTAAAGAAGAAAATACATGCCTCTGTTAACACTGCACATATGAAAAGCTGAAATGTGTTTAAAAAACACAGTGCATTTTTGTTTTAATCAAATAAAACAATATGCACTGGAGAAACTGTGCAAAGAAAAGCTCTCTGAAATGCACGGCTAATACATAACAGCCATAATCAGTAGTGTGCAAGTGCAATTGCAGGTGATCACAGGGCTGCTATGCCAGCACCTTGCACTTGGGGGCGCTGCTGTTTGATGCACAAAAGTGCTGAAGGAGCTCATTGATGAGCTGCTTGTCTTCCTCCATCCTGCTGTTCAAGGAACTACTAGCTGAACTGAGGGTTAATCTGCCACTGGCCATATCCTCATACAGAGACATCAAAACCTCATGGGACTGCTGCAAAGACAAAAAAAGAAGCATGGACATAAAACCTCCTGACCTGAAATAAGCCAGTTAAACAAGACTTACAATTTATCTTTTCATTTTAGATTTTGATGCAGAACTATTTTAGGGCATTCTGTGTTACCAGCAACAGCAGACCATAAAAATGATAAAAACTGGATTAATATAATGATTATGACCAAACTAGGGCTGTGACTGTGGCAGTTTTTTTACCACCGTTTGACATGCTTACCTGACTCTCAAAGCTTTCAGGGGTGTGGCTAGCGTGTCCCTCCTGCACCAGCAGTTCAGCCACGCTGACATCGCCCATCTCCAAGGAGATGTGCAGGTCAACGCGCATGACGCCGTGCAGAATGGAGTAGAGGGACACGATAGCAGAGCGACCGCTTGTGAGTGTCTTAAAACGGTTACGTGCCCGACTGCTCCAGCGATCGCCCAGAATCAGCGACTGTGCAGACGGACCCATGCCTGCGATGCAAAACTCCTGCGCCTGCAATGAAACATGCAGATATAGCTTGTGTTTCTCTGAAACTTATAAATAATGCATATGTTCACAATGAGTATGCTGGTGACAGAAAATTAAGCAGCATCATTAATATTGCAATGATTCTAATTAACTTTTTATTTGTTCATTTTAAATGTGAAAAACTAAATAAAAGGGATACATCTGTCATACAGCGCTATTTTGGCTGCAGTGAGTCATGTGACAAGCATGACACATCACCATGGAAAAAAACTGGGGGATGGTCAGCAAAAATATTGTAAACTCACACGTGAAAGGATTAAAAATGTATTAATTATTTAAATTAATGTATTTACATTCTTCCTTGTGTTTTGTCGACAAACTATGAAAACATGCCTTGATTATTTAATTTTTTTACTAGATTTGTATTGTATTCTACTAGCCTGGATGCCAGCCAAATTTAGCCCCGCCCACAAAAATTTTTGCTCGGGCAATTCGGTCTGGAATCATTCCATAGAGGAGTTATTATGCCCAAACAGAAACTGTTCGGACCAATGAAATTGTCAGGGCGGGCTTTAGACGATGATGGACTGATGATCAACAGTAACGTAATCATCCACGTCATCAAAGGCGCTTTGGGTTGAATTTGATATTATCCTAAACTGAGAACTTGTTCGTATATGCATTCACCTTCACTATTTCTCTCAGAAACGATGATCGTGTTGGTAAGTACTCTGTGTATCCTTAAATTCTTTTATTACAATACTGGCAAAGATCGTTTACACATCTTTTTCTTGTAACGTTACTTAATCCAGCGTGCGTGCAGACAGGGGTGCCACGTTTTTTTGCAATGTTGCACACAATTGCTACTCAAAACTATAGCCCAAAACAATAACTTTTTGGGGGGTTCTCCGGAAAAAATGTTATATGCTAAAATTCGCATTCCTGGGTTTATATAAATCACATAATTCGGGTCGCTTCAACCCGCGGACATGGAGAAAAACACGGACTTGACAACACAGTGCAGTTGAGTTCTGTTGACATTTGACAACTAACTTTACGCGTCGCTCCGTTGCTCTGATTGGTTGTGGGTCTATCCAATTGAGGTCTTTCCTGGCTTGGTTGAAACACGCCCCATAATCAAAGCTCAATAGAACGGTACCAGACTCATATTCTGACTAGAATTGAGTATGGCCACGCCAGGCTAGTATTCTACTACTTGATTTGTTCTGTACCATATTGAATCTACAAGACTATAAAGGATGAAAATATCAAGATATTTTTGCACTATATTGCCCATCCTTAATAAAGAGAACTCAAACTAATAAAAAAACAGGAAAAGCAGTACATACTTGAAAGGGTGGAGTCATGAGGTCAGATGGGAGTTCTCTCAGACTGCTGCATGGGACCATAGAGGTGTTACCAAAATCCACAAAAAACACCTATGCACACATACATACAGTATATGGTTAGTCAAGTCACCTTTATTTATATAGCACTTTATACAATACAGATCATTTTTCAGTTCAGTTCAATAACTGTAAAAAGTTCATCAATTCAGCTACGAATGTAGAGCAATAACTATGGATGTGACTGTTTTGTTCTGCACAGGAGCATTGTAAGTGTAAGCTGTACCTCTACATTGCTGCCCAGGATGTGCAGTACTTTGGCTCTATAGTATTTGGCCAGTTGCTGTCCATCTTTGAAAGGGGCCACACACAGCAGGTTTGGATAGAGTGAGACAGACACGGGTCTCAGATCTCTCATGTTTAGCGCTGCTGTTAACTGACACTGTTTCTCTACGCTGCTCGCATCCGTTTGAAAGCCCCAAAAATGGCCCACATCGATCACCTACAAACAATCATACATGTTAATGACCTGCATGCCGCTCAAAAAGAGTCATGATTAGGCCACATTAGGATTATATAAAAGCCTTCATAAGCTTTCTAAAACAAAAAAGCTGAGGTGTAAGTCCTCACCTCTGTGATGTTAATGACAAAATCCCTGCTGGATGGAAGTTTCTCTGGATTTACAGTGCTGCTCAGAACTCCAACAGGACACACAGCATGGCTCTGAACATCCACGTTAACCCTTAAAGACAGATTTCTTTTTTTAAAAACTGAACATCTGTCAAAGTTTGTGTGTGGGAACTTCCGGCTACCTTGCGTAACGTAGGTGTGCGATGGGCTTTCCTTTAGCATGGGCCTCCACCTCGTCTGTGTGGTGCACAAGCAAGTGGAGAGCGGGTGTCTGGCGAGCTCGCAGCAATGCCAACAAGACCTCCGGTAACACGCCTGACTCCTTCACACAAGAGCGATAAAACTCCACATAAGCTCTGCAAAAATTTCAACAAAAAACAATATAGATTTTTTTGTCTCAATTCAGACATGAATATCGCAATTTAAACAACATTATGCATGTTTATAACAGTTTTAACTTTATTTTTCACAATTTTGAGTTTGTCCGAGTTGTGAGAATTTCTCAATTCCAGGGGAAATAAGTCAAACATGTTTTGTTAACTTATAAGCTTCCATACTAAACACGCTATTTGTCTTCATTTAAGTTACCTGGATCCATCGAAAGCGATTGATTTGACCTGTCCACACTGACGGAACAGTGACTGTAGCTGCTTATAGCACAGGAATGCAAACGGAGGCAAATTCCTAATCTGAGAGAGAAAGAAGGCATTAGGCCAGAGACATACTCTACAAAAGTACACAAATTTGGTAACACTTTACAATAAGGTTCATTAGCTAATAGGGGTGTGAGGAGACACTTATCTCATGAGACGAGACAAGACACGAGATTGGGTTCACGAGAACAAGACGAGACGAGATTTTTTACAAAGTATTTTTAAGAAATCCTCAATGATGAAATACAGGACTAGAAAAATAGTTTGCAGGTGCATTTGAAATGTTTTAACTCATCATCTTTAATGAATGTCATTTCAGTTCTACTTTCTGAGTATGAATTATCATATGCAGTAAACAACAACAATTCTCAAGCACTGTAAAGGTTTTGCCAAAAACTCAACTGACTGGCTTGTCCTGTATGACTGTCTCTTCAGACCTTAGAACTGCACATGAGCTTCTTGTGACCTCCTAACTGAACTCCTTCCCACAGATTGATCATAGATATTAAGTGCAAAAAATAACCATAATCAAAGTACTCAATATTCAAGGTGCAAATAGAGACCACATTTTTCTTCTAGCATGATACAGAGCGTATTTAAATCACGGTTGAATGCGCGCTCGCGTTTACTTTCGCTTTGAATTTCGCGATCATGTGTACTCTGGGAATAGTACTCCCAGGGAATAGTACTGTGGTGCTGAGCGCGCATTTTCAAACACTTTTGCTGCGCAACAAATCCTCCGCCACGGAGTCCATTACCATGTAACACACACTTGTAACACGCTCAATGCGAGCGCTCATCTTCTCGACACGTGATCAGTGAATATGCACTATGTATGGCTCGAACCACTCGTGTTGGATGAGCTGATGGAATTGAAGTGACTGTTATCCACCTAAATTAAATTGTTTTTATTTCTATAAAAAGCCAAACTAGAGTGGAGAAGTAATGTAAACATAGTGTTGGCATATTCTATCCTAACTTCACCCTCACACTTGTCATTACAATAAGACACGAGACAGCTCTCACCCTTGACGAGAAATCTTGTCACAGTTTAGTCTCGCGAGATCTCGTGGCACCCTTAACATTTGTTAACTACATTAGTTAACATGAACTAATAATGAACTGCACTTATAAAGAATTGATTTATCTTTGTTAATGTTAGTTTTAACATTTACCAACATTTAACAAGTGAACTAACATGAACAGCTGTATTTTTATTAACTAACATTAACAAAGATTAACAAATGCTGAACAGGTGTTGTTCATGGTTAGTTCATGTTAACTAATGCATTATGTAATGTTAACTAATACAACCTTATTGTAAAGTGTTAACACAAATTTTAAATATTTATTTAGGGGACATATCATGAAAATATGACTTTATAATCGGGTCCCAGTGAACTATGCTATTCGTGAGAGTGATCGTGATATAGATCATAATCAAAACCAAGCAGATGTCTTGTTAGTATTTGGCAGAGAATCCGATTGAGGCAGGAAGTGTGTGGAGGGGGCAGGGCACGCACCAGCTCATTTGCATTTTAAGGCACATGCACCAACAGCCTGTTCCTGACTGTAGTCAGAAATGGGTTTTTACAACATGGATTTATGAATGATCTGTGAGGTTTTTCAAGCTGAAATTTCACAGACACATTCTAGGGATACCTCAGACTTAAATGGGACCTGTTATGCCTGTTTCTACAGTTTGTAATTTAAGGTCCCATAGCACTGTCCCAGTTCTAAAGGGGGTGCCTTTAAATGTTAACACCATATGGTAAAGTTGTCCGTGCCATTAAACCAGATGTGTTATTCAGTTAGCTAGCTATAAACAGGTCTATAACTTGCTCAGAAAGATTAATTTCAAACTGTTGCTCTGGAATGACAGTAGTTAACCTTAAGGTTACACTACTTTTACTGGAATTATTTTATAGGATTTTGGAGTGGAGAATAGAAAAATGAGAGAGTGGAGTCAATTGTGGAAATGGAGTGGAAATTAGGGATGAGAGATAATGAGGAATGGTTTTGGCCCAGGTCATATTCAATAAGAGCCAACAGCTCTTATGTTTCCTGAGCATGTGCATCCCAGCTCTGACTAAAATCTAACTTTTGTAAAGGGGAGACACTGGTACCAGAATAGTGGTCTTTGGATCATTTCCAGAAATTTCCTTAGATGCCAGCTGCTCATCAAGCTCTCCCTGAGAGAAATAGTTTGGAAAGAATGCACCCGCAATGACCACCTAATCCAGAAAGACAAAGAAAGGATAAACGGATCACATTCAATTGTAACACACACACAAACACACGCACGTTCAAATGTTAGGGGTCTCTAAGATTCTTAAATGTTTTAAATGTCTTAATTTATTAGATCAAAAATACAGTAAAAACTGTAATATTGTGAAACATTACAACAATTTCAAATAACTGTTTTAATAATTGATTTAATGTTCTTTATTCCTGTGATAGTAAAGCTGAATTTCCAGCACCCATGACTCAAGTCTTCAGTGTCACATGATCTTTTAGAAATTATTGCAGATTTATATGCAGATTTAGTGCTAATGAAAAATGCATGTTAAAAACATTTGTGCTGCTTAATAATGCAAAATCCATGATACATTTAAGGATTCTTTGATGAATGGAAAGTTTTGGCTTGAAAATGTTTTTTTTTGTAACAACAACACTCTTTACTGTTAACTTTGATCAATTTAAGGCTTCCCTGCTGAATGAAAGTGAATCTTTAAAAAAAAAAAAAATCTTACTGCCCCCAAGCTTTTGAACAGTAGTATATTGCTGCATGTGTGTCTATACCTGCAGGATGAATCTCTGTTTGTTCAGGCTGGTGTAGTCTGTCGGGTTTGAGGAGCTGCTGATGTGCATGTTAAATCTGGAAACTCTCTTCTTCAGATCCTCAAAAAGCTCTGCCACCTGTAACACACATGCAATGGGGTTAGAGCAAATTCTGTATAAAATGAGCATTTGTGGGCATGCTGTGTGATTACCTCTCTGATTCGTTTGATCTGAATGCAGTTCTCTTTGCCCCATTCCAGTTCGTCCTGGTAAAAAATGAATGAAGAAAAAAAAAATGTGTTGGAGTGCACACACAAAGGAAGCAATCTTGCTTTCTTTGTTTTTATTTGTTAGTCTATGCACTGTATTGTGGCTATGGTTTTCAGCATATCACAGCACAAGTGCCTTTAACTCTTTCCCGCCAAACAGAATTTTCCGTTATTTGTGAGAAAATGCTTCCCAGCCAAACACAAATTTTCTGGGTTTCCATGTTTTCACTGTTATACGCTAAGGGATGCTATTACACATCTTCTGAATGAGTACTGAATCTCCTGATCAAAACACAGATGAAGAAGGCGCAAAAAAACCAAGCGATCGTATGTAAGCAGATGCATATGTAAAATAACGACGTCAACAACATTACACATCATATAAATCAAAAGTGCCTAATGTTACTGAATGAAATGTCAACCCAGAACAAGCTATAGGACTGTGCAAGCATTAGAGGTGTTGATGGACTCGGTCTACTTCATCTGTGTTTGATCAACGCTCTGAATATGATCTGGATGTAGTCTTTGACAAAAACGTGATTTTCTCAGCTTTTTGTTCAAAATGTTGCTTTTTTATGACACTTGCCTATATTCAAGTGTTGATAAAAAAGGAATAAATGAAGCTAGAAAAGCAGAGGGTCTGTTCTTTCTTTTGATATATTGCATCCTTATATTCATACAACAAAATAGTATATGGGCCATTACATTTTTGTGAAAATGATCAAAAACCCTGGTGGTGGCTGGCGGAGAAAGAGTTAAAATGATGTGTCAGTACATATAAAAACATGTCTCGAGTAGGTTCCATCTAGCTGTTTTTCAAGGCAAGAACTTTGTAGCTTTTGTATATATGCTCTAATGCTTCCTTTCCCCAGCTTCAAATATATGATCAATATATATGATCCTACCTTTGGGTGTCTGAGCTCTCCTTTAGCTCTAGATGTGTACCAGGCCTACAAAAATATATATATAATAAATTAGACCAATTTAGGTTAGTTTAAAAACAAAAACCATTGATATTGGCAGATAATGATGTTGTCACTGATATACTGTGCAGTAACTAATATTTTACCATTACAAACACTATGTTATGAGATTGACATCTCAGCTGATGAAACATCTTTCAAAAAAAAAAAAAAACTTTCAGTAGACAAAAACTACATAAGTTAGTTTTAAAAGTTCTGAGTTGTGAAAACTATATAATCTAGGACCTTTAAACAGTGACATTGGCATTGTAAAGACTGTTTGTCTCTCTCACAGCCTTTTTTTATCTGCATTAAATTCCATATAGCGTCTAAGGTCTAAACAAGTCTGCATATCACACTCTGAACTGGCATTTTGTACCTTGAAGGCATTGACGAAAGCAATGAAGTCACTTGGAACATTTTGTGCAAAGCTCAACTTACTCCTGTGAGATCAAACAGAGACAACAGAACAAAATTATCTCAGGATCAAATGAAAGTCCAATTCAGAAAAACCTGACCTGTATGTGGGGTCAAAGGTCAATTTACCTGTACCCAGCCAGCTGCTGCAGTGATGGCATTGCAAAAAAACTCTTCAGAGAGAGAGACGCAGCTGAGAGAAAGACAGTTTATATCTTTTCATCATTTTTTTTTCATGGCAATATGGTATAACCTGGTATTATTGATTATTCAGATAATTTTTCACAAATACAAATACACAAAGCATTATACCAATGATAAGGCACTCCTCTAGACAACCAAACACGTGTCCAAGAACGATCAGCTTCCCCAACTGCAGGTCCACAGGCAGCTGCGCCAAAACACGACCCAGAAACGTCAACTCACCATCAAACTGCCTCTGACTGTTGCTCTGCACAGAAAGAGCTCCGATCTACGCACACACAGGGTCACAAACCAGGGTCATTATTTATAGTTAACATTTTTATTGTTTAAAAAATAAAGCTAAAAATAAAATGAAAACTGCAAACTGAATTCAATTACAAACTGAAAAATGAATAAGCTAAAAATAAAGCTGAAATATAAACAAATTAAACGTAAATAGCAATATTAAACAAAAACAACTGAACATCAGCGCACTTGAGCAGTAAAATCAACTAGAATATCAAATCACTTTCACCATATTAAAATGGAAATCTGCTCACTTGATGTCTATGCTCAATAAAGAATGTTCTGTGTTGGCATTCATCATGTACTGTATTCAAATGTACTGTATTAAAACTGTTTAACCAACAACCAACCAAGTTTATTGACCTGTTTGAGTTGCAGGACGGTCCTTTCGATGTCATTGAGGTTGGGTGGTGTGAGGGCCGTGGAGAGAACTGAGCGTGGATCACCCATATCCAACAACTTCACCTTCAACAAGGTACTGGCCAACGGTGACCTCTGCAAGTCAAAACACACACGCACATCTCTGCTATAACCAACTAAAAAATACACAATCTCTGAAGATCTTCCGAATTTTGCTGCCAATGGAAGACATGCAATTGCTCTCACCAGCATCTCTGGGATTGTGAAATCTGGAATCTCGTGCTCCCAGAAATGTCTGGACACTAACCGGTAACAAAAGCCTTTAGATACCCGTCCGGCACGACCTGGGAAGAGGCACAGGAAGAGATGCCAATAGACTGCATTTACGAAAAACCCACAAACTAAGTGTAGGGCATTCTCAAATTCCATTTTATTTTTTGGACTAAAAATAAATTATTAAACACAATTTAATAAAAGCTTAAAAACAATTAAAAAATAAAAATAAAAATCACATGTTTTTTATTTCCAATTCCAGTTTATTTTGACCAAATTCTGTGTTTTCAGTTTGAAGTGTTCCATTTAAATGGTTTAATTCATTCTAATAAAAAAGCATGTCTAAATAATTGAATTCATAAAAAACTATTTATTTTAAAAAATTATATAAAATGTTTTTTCCACCTTTAAAGTATATTCTAACATATTGATTTCCTTTTTTGATTAAAGGAGAACCAACCTACATATCTGTACAGCAAACAATGTTGAGTATGTGAACACCATTATTTATAAAACACAGTTCAGCATGATAAACATCATCCAGCCTTTTCAGTAAATATAAGGAAGCATGCATATAAATAATATCACCATAGTCTAAAATGGGTAAAAAAAGTACTCTGTATACATCAGCCCAATTGTGCAGTACCTCGACGCTGGTTGCAACTGGTCTTGGATGCCCAGGTGATACGGAGACTCCTGTAATTGGTTTCCTTGTCGCACACCAACTGACGCACAAGGCAGAAGTCAATCACTGCATAACACACAAAATAATGCATAATTTAAACTTCTCACTGTGGGATGATCTCTAGAATTCAAGAGGGCTGGTGTAAAAATAAACACCCACCGTATTTAACATCGGGCACAGTGACAGAACTCTCTGCGATGTTTGTGGAGAGAATAATCTGTAAATACAAACAGCAGGAATTTGTTTCATGTACTTTCCAGCACATCCTCCTATAAACATAAGACACGGTGACTTCAGAGTAAACGTCACCTTCCTGTATCCAGGTACAGGAACCAGGAACACTCCATTTTGCTCCTCTAAAGTGACAGTAGAGTGAAGAGGATACACCTGCAACCTGTGAGCAAACACGTTAACACACTTACACACAAAAATGCTTGTATGAACACACACTACACACAAATGTACCTCTTGCGCACAAGTTTTGCAAGGGCCTCCTTCATATATTGGATTTCGCCCAGCCCAGGCAAGAAGACGAGCACACTACCTCTCTCCGGATGGGTAACACTTCCAGTCTGCTTTGAGCACCTGGATGCATTAAATTGAGCAAACATGCATTAAATTAATCAGAAATGACAGTAAAGACATTTATAATGTACAAAAAAAATTATATTTCAAATTTCCTGTGCCGCCAGTTTCATAATGAACCGAAAAGGTTTTAAACTTAAACAGATAACATAAAAGGTGTCCAACAGTGTTTTGTGACAATTGCTGTTAAACAAACTAAAATCGTTTTGAAAGTGTGATATGGCTTTGTGCCCTTATCAAATTGCAAAAGACTACGACTGAATTAAATAAGTATATAGTCCGTTTGTGCGGTTTCAAAGAAAAGTGCACACTTTGTTCACACATTAAGCTTGTGATCCGGTGTTTTCCACATCTCAGAATGGCTCAGTTCACAGTGAATGAACGCAGTGAACTCCATCTCTGCATGTGCTGTGTGTTCAGCATGCATGCTGAACAAAGCTCCTAACTTAGCTATTAAAGTAGGGGACTGTGTATTATCAAATAGAACCACTGTTAATTATCTAGGATGTGCTCTTGACAATTATTTCAGGGGTGCAAGTATGGCTATGAACATTTTAGGGAAGGTCAATGCCAGGACAAAAATGTTTGCAAGATGTGGTAGTTTTTTGGATAAGCATAATTTTATGTCTAGTGCAATGCCATTTTGAGTATGCTTGTATTTCTTGGATGTCTGATTTGTCTCAAGCATGGCTGGACAAGTTACAGAAATCTCAAAATAAATTGATGCGGTTTGTTTTAGGTTTAGATAGTTTTACACATATTGATGTTTCCCATTTTAGACAAGTTAAGTTGTTACCTTTAGAAAGTAGAGTTCTACACCTTAAATTAAAGATGGTACACAAAATAATTAATAAAAGAGATTAATAAGAGCTCCTACATACTTTAATATGTATTTTTCTAGGGTATATGAGAAACATTGCTATAATACTAGGCAGAATCTAATGGATGTCACATTATGTCGTTTTAAAACAATGTACGGTTGTAGGTCTTTTGACTACTCAGGGACACTAGAGTGGAATAAGTTGCCTCTAGATGTAAAGAATATGTCGAATATGGTTGGATTTAGTATGAAAGTTAAAAATTGGCTATTAGATAGGTTGTTGATATTATGAATTTGAATTAGTGTTTTTAGGTGGATGATTTGTAAATTCTGGAAGTATGTTTTGGTAATGTTGTGTTGTAATCTTAATAGTGTTGTAATTTTGAATAGTATGCAATGCCTGTATTACCTGTTACCAGGAGTGAAGTTGTGCTTTAAAAGCAAGGACCACAATGGAAATAAGTTTTGATAACTTTATTGTCTATCCTTGACAAAGGAGTGTATTTTCACTATTGTGTCTAATAAATCAAATCAAATCAAATGTGGGAATGTAGCAGGCACCAGTTACACATTTGCATAATTTCCAACATTTGTGAAGGAAGATGATACAGGATATCACTAGATTTGTAATGAGATGCGTTTGTAAACCTGTTTTCACAGAAACTATAGTGGTCCGCCAACATAAAAGCTCAAGGGTTTATCTCTTGCATGTGTAGAAATTAGGGTAAAAGTATTGTAATTTTCCCTACTGTAGCATTAATTTTTTTAACAGTGCATTTGTTTTACAAAATATGGCTATTACTGTAATAGGAATATTCATATAAAATGTATATTACATTGTAATTGTTTGGCTTCCTAAAATCACCAGCGTGAATGTAATGTAAACAGACACTATATCACAAGGAAAAAGAGGGTTGATTCCACTTTAAAGTTCAGGAACTAGTCGTTTCACAGACTTTTAAGTTTTTTCTTTGTTCAATTTGCACACTGAACATGGGTTGGAACATGGAACTCTCAAAGGGTCCCAGACTGATGAATTTAACAAAATTTTCTTATGAAGGGCATGCCGCCGAGCCCCTTCAGAGGACAGAGGTCCACCCACCCTAGTCTCACAAAATGACTGGTATGTGTGTCTCACTGTGATCTCTGATCTTTAGCCTCCATCTCATCAAAGCTCTGGATGAGGGAGACGGCAGCATTATACATCTCCTCTGTGATACAAGGGTCTACTGGGTGGATTAAGGTCACCTGTGACAAACACAAACACATTTATATAGTGCATTTGAGTAGAAAAGGACAATATATAGCATTTTGTTGCTTCCATACATTGGCTCCAAGAGGCAGGATGGTTTTGAGATCATCCAGGTAGAACTCTTCAATGGTGTATGGGGCTCCTTCCACCTCAAACACGTATGCCGGATTCATCTGATTGCGGATCGGAGTTCCAAAATACTCTGCAAACTCTGCACAGTTTATAGTGGCGGACATCAGAATTACCTGCAGATGGTGAGATGGGATAAATGGAGAAGGGGTAAGAATGACAGTGTAAAATGTGCTTGTGTCAATGCAAGTATGTGTGTTGCACAAACCTTGACATATCTGGAATTGGACCGTAGCAGTTTTCTGATAACCAGCAACAGGAAGTCAAGTTCCTCTGTTCTCTCGTGGACCTGAATCAGGTTATAATCACACACAAATTAAGTGTGCATGTCATTGTTTTTTTATTTAATTAAAGTTTTATATTAATATTTAACCTTCTCATAATAGCAAATTCGTTTAGCAAACTGAACTTTTGGTACTGGGACTAGTGATAATTGCATGCATTCATTATCACTGTTTTAACAAAAACATTAAACAGCACAACTGTTTTGAACTTGGATAATAGTAAAATAATTATTAAGTAGCAAATAAGTAAATTACGATGACATCTGAAGGATCATGTGACACTGAAGACTAAAGTAATAATGCTGAAAATTCAGCTTTGCCATCACAGCAATAAGTTAAATAAGTTTAAATAAATAAACAGTATTACTGTTTTGTCTATTTCTGATGTAACAGAAGATGCCATGGTGAGCATAAGAGACTTCTTTCATTTACATTTTTAAGTGGCCATATCTATAAATTGCAGATATTTGTGTACCTCATCTACAAAGATGTGCGAGTACTCTGTGAGTGTTTTGCCTGCCACTAATTTCTGCAGCAAGACTCCTGTGGTCACATAAATCAGTTTGGTGTGTTCTGTGGCCATCTTCTCTAAACCCACCTTGAAAAAGAGAGAAAAAGACATCTATTTAATGTATACAGTATTTAGTGAGTCGAACAGTGTATGCTTAGAATTTTAATCTGCATATTATTTTATACTGCAAGTTTAGGAATCCAATACCTATTCTACTTAACAATTCCCATTCCTTACAGAAGTATTTCCCAACCCTGTTTCTGGAGGCACAAACAGTACACATTTTGGATGTCACCCTTATCCGACTCATCCGTTTCAGGTCTTGGAGTCTCTATTAATGAGCTGATAAGTTGATTTAGGAGTGTTTGATTAAGAAGAGTTCGATCATGTGTAGTAATGGAGTGCCTCCATTGTTCGGAAACACTGCCTTACAGTATTCTTTTAATACTTTTGAGGAAAAGACTTTCGACTAATGATGTTCAAGTTTTTTTTAGGTGCTTCACAGAATCGAACTAAATCAAACTTAAGTTCCTGGTTGATGACGCAACCCAGAAGTTTGTTTCTGGAGCTGTTTAAATTACATGCTTATGCATTTATGCACCATTTTATAGCATTTTGGGGGCCTGAAAACACAAACTAAAAAAATAAATAAATAAAAAAACAGGATTTAAAGTGCAAGTTTGTATTACAACTACAAAAACGCGATTTTGTGAAAACAGAGACGTAATGCGTATCGCATATTACTTGTTCAGTCTATAGGCCGCAGTTTTTCTTAAAGTGACAGTGTCAATTACTGGCCTGGCAGCATAATACAGCAATTCTAGTCATTTTCACGGATCCGTGTGAACAGGGCTCGTTTTGACAAAGGATTTTTTTAGTACATCATTGTCGTTTAAATGTACCCTCAGTTCGATTCTGTGAACAGGCTTGACCAGTTACCAGCTTAAAATAACAATTCATTCAAGAATTGTACATTCCTAGTTTCTACTGCATGCATCTCACACCTGATACCCCACCAAGCTTCCCAGGGTGCATTTGCGTTCACGTGCCACCCAGCGGGCAATGCTGGTGGCACCGATTTTGCGTGGCTGAGTGACAACCAGGTTACAGGGCGTATTTCTCTCTGTATAGTGATCCAGTATGAACTGTGGCAGCTGGGTGGTTTTCCCGCTGCCTGTCGCTCCACGAATGATGATGACAGAGTTATTCTCAATCAGAGAGACCAACTACACACACAAACACAGACAGGGATTGACATATGCACAAAAAGGAAAATACACAAATAAAAAAATAAATAAAAAACAACAACACCAAAATCATCAATCTTCTATTGAATTATGAGTAAATATGTCCATATGTTATGTGCCTTGTATCTCTATGCATGTACCTCTTGTCTGTTCTTAGTAATTGGCAGAATTGGATACTCATAACTGGCCAGTGAAGGGGGATTGGTTCCTGGACCTATAGGTCAGAGGGCAAATGAGTAATGCAATAACATCATAGTAGGTAACATAAAAGCCAAACATGATGGTAGGACAGATGTTATGTTAATAGCACCGTACAGTACTGATTCAAGTTAATCACATCAGTAAAAAAACAAAAATTGTTCAAGGAATACCAAGTGTTGTGTCTATGTGAGCAGCAGCTTGTATGCAGGCTTCTTTGTAATTACTTTTTGGAAGTTCTGCCCTCTTGCTCTTCTGGTTTCCTCCATCTGATCCTACCTTCTCTGGAGAGGTCTTATCAGACAATAGCTCTACAGGCCTGCAGCAAACGCGCGCACACACACACACACACACACAGAGAAAAATGTACAGGATGTTGTCCTTGGGTCTCCTGCCAATAATCCATCACCTTGTTAAGAGATTTTCAATCTTTTAGATGTCGCATCCCCATACTAAAATGTAGAAGCCGACTTTATATTTTCATGTAAAAAGGCCAAATGTCTTCTTCTACAAAATGAATATTATAAATATTCATAAACTAGTATTCAGAAAATATTTAGTTTCTATAAATAATCCTAGGAACATGTTATTACAGTAATTTTCCTACTCACTATATTACTGTCCTGTACTGTAGATGTATTTTATTATTATGTATTGTTTTATTTTAAATCAATTTATTCAAGTTTACTAGTGTCTTCTATTATTTCTTAATTTAGTAAAATTTCTGTTGTTTTTGCACTGTTTTTCTTTTCCACGGACGCCCTAGCACTCCTTTGCGGCCTCCTGGGTCCCCGGACTCCAGTTTGAAAACGCCTTGCCTCGTTTACCACCAGCTGGCAAAAATATTAATTCACCTGCGCACACATTTCAGTTACTGTAGATATTGTCACAACGCTATTGTTTGGTATGGCACAGCCTCTAAAACTAAACTTAGCCAAAGAGTTATAATAAAAATGTCCGCCATGGTAATTTTATTTTAATTAGCGGTAACTTAACTGCTCATGGTCCAAAATTCCAGTTTCATCCATGTTTATAGACCAACATCTTTCTTGAATTACCAAACCTCTTAAAGTAAATTTGCATAGTAAAACTAACAGTTGTCATCAGTAACTGTTACATGCAAAAACACTCTTGACCTCATCATTAACGTTACCTGACTTCAGTAGCTTCGGGCTCAGCTTGCTTTTTCACTTCATCAGTGATTCTGATGTTTGCAAACTGTGCCCCAACAGTAAACCAGTGGGCTATCTGAGCTGATGTGATGGCCTGATGCATCCTGCACAAAACATTCAACAATCATGTAAAAAAAAAACACAACAAATGTTCATAAGACGAGAAGATCTAACATGCATCCACTCGTACACACTCAACTAGCATCTCTTATTCCCGCCTCGCCAACAGGTGGGGCGTGCCGTGAACCAGGTTAACGTTCACCTTTTTAAAAAATAACTACAAAAATAAAATCTAACCTATAAAATGTTTTATTATTTTGTGTGTGATTCGTTGATAGAACAAATTATGTTAGTGAGATATTAACATCAAAATAAATGCTGAATGTACGAAGAAATAAAAAATAAAACACACTAAAATATAAATATATACATAAAAAAAATACAAAGAAATTTAGAAAAACAAAAATAAATGAGTATTTATAACTTTATTTCCTTATTTATGTAAAGTTGTATTGTATGTTGACTTTTATTTATTTTTTCATTGTAATATTTTTTATACAATTATTTATATTACACTAACATAATTTGCTCTATCAACGAATCACACACACAACATAAAACAATGTATAGGTTAGTTTTTATTTATTTATTTATTTATTTATTTATTTAAAAAGGTGAACGTTAACCTGGTTGACGCCCCACCTGCTGGCGAGGCGGGAAAAAGAGATGCTAGTTGAGTGTGCGCGAGTGGACGCATTTTAGATCTTCTCCTCGTATGAACATTTTGGCGTGTATAAATGCTAATTTATTTATTTATTTTTACATTTCTTTGTATGCCAATTTGTGTATATATTCATTTATAATTATGTCAGCTTTGGAATAAACATAGCCTGCAAGAAAAAAGACAAACATTATTGTTGTAGAACATAAATAAACATTAAAATGCATAGAAAATAATAATTTAAATGTATAGGCTATTATTTGTAAAGCTGTTAGAGATAGGCCTACATAAGATGAAATAAGATTAAATTAAGAAAAGAAAAGAGAAAATAAAGAGAAAAAACTTTCTAACACAAAAACATTGGTTCTTGTTTTGTTTCAATTAAAATATTGTTAAGATCTATGTTACATTTCCATCCAAGTAGGCTGCTCCTTAGAGTAATGGGCACCAAAAATCTCCAGTATGTAGAGTAATGTAAGCAAAGCAAAGTCTTTAGTTTATTGGCAGGCTTTTTTGTTTTACCCCTGGGTAATATAACAGATTCTAGTATAAATAACTATAAAAGATCATTTTAAGCTTTCTCCGGCTCTCTGCACTGGCGTCAAGTGAAACCAAGTGTCTATACACACACACACTTGCTGTATCCTAAATCCAACATGGTGGCCATATGCTAGCCCATAACAGTATAAATGTTCAATTGCCTTTTGTAGCCACTAGCCATGATTTACAGGTGTTGTGCCTACTAATGTGACCCTATTAGGCTCTGTATTGCACTAATCCAACCTACTCGCATCCTAACCCTACTGTCACTAATTTAGCTTTACACCTGTGCCTTTACTGAAAGAACCTTGAGAATTGTATTTTCAACAGGGGAATACAGTGTCAACCTATTATAACAATTATTACAAAATAAAACATAGGCTATTAATTGGGAAATTATACCTATTTCACCTTAACTGTTACATCAGTTATCTTTTTCAGCAATAAAGATGTCTTAACAGCTTTGTGATTCTTCTTTATAGACATTAAAGAATCATATTGAAAATAAAATCAGTGGAAAATAGTCATATTTTCCACATATATTTTGATTTATGTATATGATCCTACATTTTAATTGTATTGTTAGTCTCCATTAAACCGCTTTCACAATACATAAATAAGACCATTTAACAGTAACTGGAATACATTAAAAAAAAATTAAACTAAGAATAAATAATACCAATTATTTTGTATAACTACACAGTTATACATTAAAGGTAAGATTTTTCTGACTCAAAAGCGAAAACCCTTCCCTGAACTTACTAATAAAGGTATTGTAAGGAATATACCAACATCAAGGTTCTCTAACCTTACATACCAATAGATAACATGCTCAGTTTATACACTTCCGTGCTAAACCCCGCCCACACCAACATAAGTAACATTTGATTGGCTCTCCTGTACCTCAGCTTCAAGATACACCCAATGAAATCTAACGGGAAGTTACAATCCTCCGTTTAACGATTTATAATATCTCTGACAAGTTCGATGAACAATTTAATGTATTATAGTCCTTCTTTATTGTTCTTATATATTTTGAAGTGCATACTTCTAGAGGAGGTTAAATATAAAATATGCAGAGGCATTTATTACAGGAAGGTCACGGTTTTTTCCATTTCGTGTTTGCAGTTTCACAGTGCGCCTCGTTGTTCCGAGGCGTTGATTGGTGGAGCGTTGAGATGGGAAGGTCAGAAACGTCATTCATTAGGGACTCAGATGAGAGGAGGGTCTTTTTGACAGTACTCTTAACAGAGCTTTACAACCTGTACGATCAGAGCTCAGACATCGTGCTTTCTTCAGCAGCTACCTTTATAAGTTGTATCTGAATATCTCTAATGGCTGCATACAAGTTGGTTCTCATTCGCCATGGCGAGAGCTGCTGGAACCAGGAGAATCGCTTCTGCGGCTGGTTCGACGCGGACCTGAGCGAGACAGGGGCTCAGGAGGCAAAGAAAGGCGGTCAAGCTTTAAAAGGTTTGTATAATGTTATATTTTCCAGCATTGTGAATGAGCGTTGTAAATCTGCCGTCTTAAGTATATCAGCATTTCAGACTGTTATTTGAAAAAAAAAAAACATGTACATTATGTTTAAATTGAGAATAACTACCTGATTTGTCTTACTAATGTTTACGTCGAGATTTTTGCGTTTTAAACAAGAAAACTCAAACCGGAAAATTCAAATGACTTTTAGAAGACTGTGCGCATCCCCGGCACTGCCCCGCCTTCGACGTGACGCGTGCATGCTCTGAACCAATGACCTGGCAGTTTGCCTATTACTGACGGGTTGGGGGCGGGACCTACGTGATGCGAACGTGCAGTACAGAACGTGATTTTACACACGTGCTGAATTTCCCAATCAAAAGTGACTTTTTGACGAAATTACAGTTATGCATTATGTTTATATAATATAAATAAATGCATTTTAATAACATTTAATAATAGTTTAAATAAAACAAATATGTAATATATCAAATTATAATATACATTTGTATTATTGTACTATATTGTATTAAATGCATTAAATCATATTAAAAAAATTATATCTGCCATATTAAGTCTATGCTTTATCACTGTGTCTTTGCAGATGCGGGGTTTGAGTTTGACATTTGTTACACCTCTGTGCTGAAGAGGGCCATCCGGACGTTATGGATCGTTTTGGACAGTATTGATCAGATGTGGCTGCCTGTGCACAGGACCTGGCGCCTGAATGAACGTCATTATGGTGGTCTCACTGGGTTAAACAAGGCTGAGACTGCGGCCAAGCATGGTGAAGCCCAGGTTAAGATTTGGAGGCGTTCTTTTGACATCCCCCCACCAACTATGGATGCAGATCATGACTTTTACAGCATCATCAGCAAGGTGAGGTTTTCAACCTCATTCATTCATTATGGTACTTTAATCACTTTATCTGATGCATCGGTTTAATCTGTCATCAATAGTTATTCCCCCCCTCTGATTCCTTATATTTTCAATTTATATAAGAAACAGAAACTCATGAGTGTATAAATGCACATGGTTCTATCCCCAGTGACAGCATGCCTATCAACATTATTATCTGCATCCATTACAACTACTATCTGATAGTTCATAAATAATCTTAACATACAATATTCCATCTGACTTTATGAGTATTCAAACTTTTCACTGTTACATGATGCAGTTTGTTGCAACATGTTGGTATTACATGTTGAAACTGATGTGCTAGTAGTTAATAAGTGCAAAGTCTCAGAAAACAAAGTTCAAACTGTATTTGTATAGTACACTGAATGCTATGTCCCAAAACAAACAAATCAGGGATATTTATTTGACTAAATGAGCAGAACGATTGCATACTGACATGTTTAAGGAACATTTTATTAATGTACTAATTTTGTCTTGTTGGGTGTCGTATCTTTTTTTAGGACAGACGTTATGCTGATCTGACCGAGGACCAGCTGCCTTCTTGCGAGAGTCTGAAGGACACAATTGCACGGGCGCTACCCTTCTGGAATGATGAGATTGTACCTCAAATCAAAGAAGGGAAAAGAGTGTTGATTGCTGCTCATGGAAACAGTTTGAGAGGCATTGTGAAACACTTAGAAGGTATTGCAGGATCTTTTCAATCCCTCGTTCAAGATTCTCACCATCATTTACATTTTCAAAATATCAGGAAAATTGCGATTTCAAGGTCCAGAAGAGTCATGGAAATTAATAAAAGCTTTAATAATTCTATTTTGGTCTTAATGAGTTGCTCTCCATAAAATGACTTTAAATTCCATGTGAAATCAAAATTGGCCTATTACTTGTTAGTGCACTTTACTAGAACAATGAATCTGTGCAAGTTAATTCACAATTTCATTTCTCTCTCTCTCTCTCTCTCTCACTCTCTCTCTCTCTCTCTCTCTCTCTCTCTCTCTCTCTCTCTCTCTCTCTCTCTCTCTCTCTCTCTCTCTCTCTCTCTCTCTCTCTCTCTATATATATATATATATATATATATATATATATATATATATATATAACAAAAATAAACTGGTAACACTTTAGTTCAGGGTCCAATTCTCACTATTAAAGGGGTACTTCAGCGCTGGGAAGATGAATCTGTATTTAAACTGGGTCATTAATGTAGTAGAAATGTGAAATTATTTTTGAATTTGGTGCCTTCTAGACTGAGAAAACACAGAAAATGTATTTTTGTCTCATGGGGATGAAAGACAACAATTCCCAGAATGCACTTCGCTGCCCTCCTACTCTACGCACAGCTAGTCGGCTACAGGATTACTGGATCACTTTCCCACCACGTTCATTTTCATAAAATCAGTTCAGTTAGAGACACTACAATTAAAAACTGAACGTGTCTGTTCGATATAATGTGAGTGAGTTGATTGAGTGTCACGGCACAAACGCAGCAGGAGTCGGATTACATTCATCTCATGAGCTGAGGTTATCGCGGGATTTGCGGCCGCATTCACAGCGCGTGATCAGTCTGGCTCATTTTCAGTTCATGTCTTTGAAAGCTTAACTTTCATAGGAAGTTCATTTGAAAAGTTGAAACACTCACTTTGCTCTCCACCGCTCCGTTTACATGAATCTCTGCAGCTCCCCGAGCCGAGTGCTGTGAGTGCGATGTTGAAAACATGTGGAAATAGCGCCTCCTGCTGGCTGTAGTCTTTAGCCTCTGAACAAAAACTCCTCCGATGACGCAAAATGACGATATTTGCGTCATGGGAGGAATTTTTCCAGAAATAAAATACATAATTCTCTCGTCTCAGGGTCATATGAGGGGGGAAAGTACGATAATTTGAATATACTCCCGGGTTTCTACTGATACAAAGATTAATGCTAATTGCTGAAGTAACCCTTTAACTTGTTGCCTATTAGCATGCATATTACTAGGAAATTGGCTTTTTATTATTACTTTTAAAACACATATTATTCCTTATTCTGCACGACCATATTCTACTACATCCCTTAATCCTACTCTATACCTAATCTTGACAACTACCTTACTAACAAATAATAAACAGGAATTAGGAGTTTTAGACAAAAATCGGATTAGTTCAGTAGACCCTAAACTAAATTGTGACCAATAAAATTATATTTTTGGTAGTTTCTTTCTCATTATCATTTAGTTTAACTTGACGTACTAAAATAGCTAACTATATAAACATAAACAAAAAAGACAAATAAGCAACAAAATTACTAAAACCTTAAAATATTCAAAAAAATTATAATACTAAAACAACACTGGCCATAGGCTGGGAAACACCCTAGTATAGAGATGTGCATGAAAACCTCTTATTCAAAAGTTATACACTTAAAATTTAAACCTACTACTTCCATACATTTAAATGCTGTTTTAGAAATAGTTTGTCACACACAAGCTCTTATGGGAGGGCACCAAAACTCAAATGTCAGTCATTTTTTCTACAGTCTCATAGTGTTTCTCCTCACACTCACAGGTATGTCTGAGGAGGCCATCATGGAGCTGAATCTGCCCACAGGCATTCCTATCCTTTACGAGCTGGACAAGAACCTGAAGCCCATCAAGCCCATGCAGTTCCTCGGAGACGAGGAAACCGTTCGCAAAGCCATGGAGGCTGTGGCAGCCCAGGGCAAAGCCAAGAAATAGAGTATTTACTTTAAACATTTTAAATTATACATCAGCACTGAATTACTTTAAACAAGACTCCCATATTTAACATCAACGAGACAGCGCTCTATAGGACCCTAATGTAACCAGAATGTAATTTTAGAATTTTTAAATGGTTGTGAGTATTTATTAGTTAAACAGTTTACAAGGACCACAAATGTTTGTTTTGATTTGTTTATTAATTCATTCCATAATTTACCTTGTCTCCACTTTATTTTGAAGAATATGTTTGGTCAAGTGTTCTTAATGCAGAAAGTACATTTCTTTTCACATTAAACCAGTGTTGAGGCTGAACACCTAATGACTGTTTCGTCTGTTGGCCTGTTTGATAAATTGTAGCACTATAAGCTGGTACATGTAAACTTATGTCAGTCATTGTTTATTTAATGATGGTTTTGCAGGGCTGTATGAACCAATTTAATAGGTGTACCAAATATATATTGCAGATTGAACATTGGATTTAAGTAACAAATCATCAAGTGTTTTACCAAACTTATTCCAGTTTCAGTTGTTTTACCATTAGTCATGTATTCTAAGCACAATTAGACTCCCATAGCCATTAACTAATGCATTTGGCTTGAAAGGGATGGGTGTCCATTTGCTTATGTTAACTTGCACCATATTAGGTTGTGCACATTAACACTTATCAATGCATTTTGAATGTCACTTTTTGAATGTCAATGATACAACATGTCTCTTCAGGCCTTGTTCCACATCTTTCAAATATTTGATTTGAAAGACTTTATTCTGCTCCACAAACTTCTCAAACAGATGTAGGCCACCTCCTACTCCAAAATAGTGAGACTTGGTTGCCAAATAAACAATCCCATCCTCAGCAAGCAGGTCACAAAACACACTATGAAGAGAAGAGTAGTAGTCTGTGTTGTATATGGTTTCTGATGTGAAGATAATGTCATATTTTGGCGATGAGGTTTTATTTCGCATAAGTGTGAGAAAAGAGTTCCAGTCACCAGAGAAGAAACCACAACAAGCTAGAGATTTCTGTGATGTATTCAGGGCTTTCCTCTTAGACGGTGGGCTGCTATTTTTCTCCTCAGTCTCATCATCATCATCATCATCATCATCATCATCTTCACAATTGAGAAACACATTTGGCACTGTTAACTGCTCTATCACAGTGCTATTATAATCCTGGAAGTCAACGTTGGTGGCTCCTCTCTTCAATGCAAGTATGCCAAGTAGACCTGCTCCACAGCCCAAGTCTAAAACCCTTTTTCCAGTGAAGGTCTCTCCTTCATCATCGATGTACTCCAGAAGATCATACGTGCATTCCCATATCTTAAGTCCACCCTCATACACTCCAGTGATGAGGTCGGAGTTTTGAGTCAGTGTTTTGGCCAGTATCTCCTCACTGTCCTCTCGTTCAGGAGCGGTCTTCTCAAACACTGATTCGTTGAGACAGAGAAGGGGAGGCAGGGCACCTACTGTGATCGTTTCAGGCAACCAGTTCTCAATGTGGGAGAGAGGATCCAACAAAGGTTCGTGCTCAATAGCATTCTTCGTTAGGACGGTTGCACTGGCTTCCTATAAAAAGATACATTGTGAATATGATCTTGACAGATGCAATCAAGTTACTTTTTTGAAATGAAATGTAGCGTGAGTAACTAGACCCATATATTCTTGAATTATTCTTTCACATAATAAAAATAGAGTATCATTTGGGACATGTGCGTTGTACTTCTCAAGCATAATCAAAGATGTTAAACAATATTAAAGTCAGCTGTCTTGTAGCATTATTAGCAAACATGTAGAGGGATTTAACAAGCTAATGATACATTCCCTTACCGAGCATTTAAGATCCACATCTTTTGTGTTGTCGTCTTTGTTTTCTTTATCATTTGTTTCTTCTGTCGGTAAAGGAATATCAAAGTTGAAATTGAATGCCATGTTTTGTACTATTTCCACCCCCGTAGTAAGCACGTGTGAGCAACTACAATCGTTGTCTGAACGAATTGTTCTTTTGAGTCGGATCTTTTTAATGAATTTATTGAACCGGTTCGGAAACGGTCCGAATTATTTGAACAGCGTTTTACAAAAACACGTTTACAGCCTACAGATGTAAATTCATTTTAGTAATGTAAATGCAAATTCTAACTGTGTTTTATAGCCTAAATCATTACTTCATCAAACTGGGAAACATTCAATTACTCTACATACATTCTAATAGCAGAACGTAATAATAAAAAACTAAAAACGTAATAATACTAAAGTGATATAAAGCATATCCCTTTATTTCGACGTTTTAGAACACTACGGCGGGAATTTAGGTCCCACAATCACGTAATTACGTCGGACGTAAACGAATCACTGAAATATTTCTGGAGCTGTTTCTTTAAAACAAAACGCTCGAAAGAACCGATTCGCGAAAATGACTTGGACATTAATCAAACTACAATTCCCTCAGTTCTCTGTAGCAGTTGTGCGGGGATCAGATAAAATTAAACAGAACTACGATTTTTGTCATGAAATATCACACTATATATTGTATTTTTATTATTGATAATATAAAAATATTACAAAAAAGTTTCCATATAAAAGTTCCGCTTTCCGCACTTAAACTCAATTTCCCAGAATTCCCATCGTGACAGCTCACATCCTTGCGCGCGTCAGACAGACAGACAGCAGATGAAATCAAAGGGGTAGAAACTACTGCTTCCATTTATTTGTCTCAATCTGTCCCGAAAAAAAAAAATCTTTCAGCGGTATCATGAGTTGAGTCCATTGCAGTTTTAGGAGAAGATCTTGGCCAGGTAAGAGAACCGACTGCATACATTGCTGCCACTCAGTGATCTGTGATGTTTAGCTCTTGCTGTTTGATTCAGGTCGAGGTACTAAACAACATCACTATTAACCTTTGTCTTATCACTGATGCGCAGTATATATTGTGTGTATATTTCCACCCACAGCTTTGCCATTGTGATCTGATCAATGTACTATTTTACCAATATGTATGCATATTTTTGTCTTAATTATCATTTTAAAGGGACATACTCTGAGATTATAGTCTATTTATGACATGGGGGATGGTGTATATGATGTTGGCCATTTCTACAATATTCTGACAGTGTCTATTGACCACTGTTACGTCTTTTTATGCATTATCTGTATTTGTTACATCATAAGGGTGGTGTTCCCTCCACATTAACTGCTGTGGTCGGAATGTAGACTGTCCAGATCCGTATCTCACGTGTGAATTTTACAATGTCTGAGCATGCAAAAAAACATTAACGTTTTTTTAATTATATCTAGGGGCACATCTGATATATAAATGTATTTTTTTTAGCGTGCCTTAGATTGTGTTTTGCCCTATTTTAATTAAATAACCGCTTCTTTTCACCATCCCAGGTCCTTATGCATTTTAATCTAAAATTCACATCCAGTGACTCTTCTTCATGAGATGGTTTGAAAGCCGCCTAGTAAGATTAATGGTCTGATTACATCTACAAATCCAAGCAAAGACGCATTAGTAACTAGCCTGACCATGCTTTTTGTAAAGCTAAGTAAACGTAAAATGGGCAGGGCTTTTTAGATGCATTGTTTATCAGTGCAGTCATGTAAAGTAAACACTTGACAAAAGAGGTCATCCATTTTTGTATTGTATTATGTCAGATAATCCATGGGTATCAGAAAGCTAAAGCATGCTTGCATTATTGGTTTGGATCAGTCCACACACCAACTGCTTAGGTGGATACTTCATTAATCTAATTGGCTTAGAAGTTCAGCACAGGGGGAAGTGTCATTGAGCAAACCGCAGGACACAGTCAAAGGAACTTGCTTGTGCCGATATTCAGGAAGTTCGAAGAACTTCAGCGATTAGCATTAAGCTATGTATCAGTAGAAACCCGGGAGTATATTCAAATTATCGCACTTTCCCCCTTCAAATGACCCTGAGACGAGAGAATTATGTATTTTATTTCTGGAAAAATTCCTCCGATGACGCAAATATCGTCATTTTGCGTCATCAGAGGAGTTTTTGTCCAGAGGCTGAAGACTACAGCCAGCAGAGGGCGCTATTTCCACATGTTTTCAACATCGCACTCACAGCACTCGGCTGCGGAGATTCATGTAAACGGAGCGGTGGAGACCAAAGTGAGTGTTTTAACTTTTAAAATGAACTTCCTATGAAAGTTAAGCTTCTAAAGACATAAACTGAACACGCGCCAGACTGATCACGCGCTGTGAATGCAGCCACAGCCGTGAATCCCACGATTACCTCAGCTCATGCGATGAATGTAATCCGATCCTGCTGCGTTTGTGCCGTGACAGACACGTTCATGTCTCTAACTGAACTGATTTTCTGAAAATGAACGTGGTAGGCAAGTGATCCAGTAATCCAGTAGCCGACTAGCCATGCCTAGAGTAGGGCAGTGAAGCAGTGCGTTCTGGGAATTGTTGTCTTTCATCCACATGTTTTCTCAGTCTAGAAGGCAAAAATAATTTCACATTTCTACTACATTAATGACCCAGTTTAAATACAGATTCATCTTCCCAGCGCTGAAGTACCCCTTTAAGAAAAGATAACATTTTGTCTTTTCAGGGGCTGAACATGCGTCCCTGCTCTACAGTCATGCACCTGCTGGTGAGATGCATGCGCGGGTGTGGCAGGCACAGTCGCAGTCGCATGCCCAGAAGACTGAGGCGACCTCTGAGCTACATCAAACTGATCTTCAAATCACTTTATTTTAACTCCCTCACTAACTCTGAAGTGGTGTTGGACTCCATCCTTGAACCAGTGTTTTGGATGGTGGAGGTTGTCACACGCTGGTTTGGAATGGTAAATCTGTCATTTCTGACAACTAACTAATCATCAAATCTGTGTATTTCTCTTACACCCTTTTATTTTATCTTCTCTTTAGGTTTTTGTGTTTTTAGTAGTAGCGCTTACCAGTTCTGTGATTTTCATCGCTTATTACTGCCTTCTACCGTTGGTCCTGCAAACATACTCTCCTGGCTGGATAATGTGGCACGTTTGTTACGGACATTGGATCATAGTCATGATAGCCTTTCATTACTACAAGGCCACAAGCACTCCCCCTGGATACCCTCCAAAGGTTCAGCACCCTTAGACACTCCACAATCCAGTAGACCTGATGTGTGTGTTCAATGTCATTTCATGCTATTTTACTTCTTCATGTTGTTTTTCAGATGAAAAATGACGTCCCGTTTGTGTCGGTCTGTAAAAAGTGTATCATTCCTAAACCAGCTCGAAGTCATCACTGTGGCATCTGTAAAACGTAAGCGTAAGAAAAGGCCTATACAATCTAATTGGTGACTCAATATCAGCTGCAATTTAAACTGTTATTGTAGAAAAGTAACACAAACGTCCCTCTATCTTTCTCCCCAGCTGTATTCTAAAAATGGATCATCATTGCCGTATCCTTTTAAAATCACCATGTTGACATTTTGCAGAAATGTCTTGCTATGTTTTACACAGTTTAACATTCAGTTAAAAGGGAGTGTTCACCCAAAATGAACAATTTATCATCATTTATTCACCCTCATGTTTTACAAACCTGTATATGGACAAGATGTGTGGACTACTTTTATCTTACTTTTAGAGGGCTTTTACCATAATTCATTATAATTGTATTGAAAAGGACCAGAGCTGTTTTCAAAATAGAGTGTAACATTTCCATAAGTAAAAATCCCTTTAATTTTCTCCATAGGGCAGTTGATTTTTAACAAAAACTTTATAGCTTTAAATATAACAAGGTTAAGCGATGCCATATGCTTTTATTGAAGCCATTATTCATATTATTTCAACTTGTTTAAAAAAAAGAATCATGTTAAACAATGCAATTTCTAGTGATAAACTACATTACCCAGCATTCTAAATTGTTCAGCATTGTAGTTATTTTCCTTATTAAAGCTGTTAAGTACACAGTCTTGCACCTCTGTTTTTTAGTTCTATTTTAAATACTTCCTTGCTTCACTTAAAGTTTGTAATATTTGTATATTATAATGTTATAACTTCTTAATGAAGACTTTTTAAGAATCCCTATTGAAAAAAAGATAAGGAAAAATACTTCTGGAAACAAGGCTGCTGAAAAAGTGAGGGCACTGTTGTTCTCCGTTTCCAGTTTTGCATTCTACAGAAGAAAGAAGTAAAATTTAAATTAAATTGTGTCAGTTGTTTGTTAAAAAACCCAGATACATTATATTTGTCACTTCTGTGTGGTTGGTTCCTTAATTATATATTTTCAGCTTGGCTTAATAATTGCGTCGGTCATTACAATCATCGTTACTTCTTCTCCTTTTGTCTCTTTTTGACTTTGGGCTGCATGTACTGTAGCATCAGCGGTCGCAATCTCTTTATCGATGCATACAATGCCATAGATGTAAGGCTTTGTTTTTTAATACATTTGTTGCTTTGTGTTAGTGCTTCTCTGTTTAGTATAACTCATAATCTTTATATTATAAAAGTTTGAATCTTGGATGGGAATCTTGGAAAACACCTTAGTAGGCATTTTTTCCTCCACTTATTCTTATGAATAAGGTCCTTTGTGTCCATTCTAAGATGGTGTTTGACTCATCTCTTTCTGAATGGTTGTCTCTCCTTTTTTCTTTCGGTTCTCAAAGTATGGGGTAGTGGGCATGTCTTAACTGCCAGTTGTCTCTGCCATTCTATAGCAATTTAGGCACATGGAAGCGGAGAAACAGGGTGTTCCGGTGACGGGGATTGGGTTGCTCATTGGCATTGTACCATCAGAAGGCGTGGCTGGGAAGGTACTTCAGGTGGCTCAAGTCATTGTTCTTGCTGTTGGCTTTGCTTTAGAATTGGAATTCGTCCTTTTCTGTATCACAGCTCATTATTTAACACTCTTAAAACAAACAACATGCTATGAAACCCCAACAAATTATTTCTGACCTTCCTTATCCCAATTCTAACAGCACACAGTTAAATTGATATTACTGACTCTGCTTTTGTCACAATTGGATGAGGGAGGATTTATTTGTGAACTTAAGACTCTTTAAGCTCTGGTTGGTAAAATCTGGTGCGCCAGAGTTTCCATTTGGAGCAATGAATCAAGAAAGTGCGCAGTTCTTAGTTTTATGCTTATAAACATATATAGTACCTCTTAAAACTATCTGGACGCTTAAGAGTCACTTAATGCATGCATTTCTTTGCATTGTATGACAAAATATCAAACTGAGTGGCATATGGAAACAAATGACACTTTTATAATACGTATACATGTGTTCTGCCATTTACAAGTTTGGGGTCGTAAGATTTCTTTTATTTTTTTAAAAGAAAGTAATACTTTAATTCAGCGATGATACATGAAATTGAAAATCAAAAGTAACAGTACTGTTATTATTTCAAATGCTGTTATTTAAAACATATTCATCAAGGAACTATTTTCAACATTGATGATAATAAAAATGTGTCTCTTGAGCAACACTGAAGACTGCAGTAATGGCTGCTGTAAATTCAGCTTTGCATCACAGGAATAAATTACATTTTAAAATATATTAAAATAGAAGGCAGTTATTGTAAATGTTAATAATATTTTACATTACTGTTTTTATTGTATTTTTGATTGAATGATTGCAGACTTGCTGAACATTCAAAAACATTAAAAACATTTTTTTAAAAATTAAACATTAGTTTTAAATTTTATTTTTTAAATAAATTTTTGTTGATATTATATTCTTCCTTTTCTGATGCTTCACGGGATACAGGAGGTTTCGCAACCTCCGTACACCAACAAGGACAGGATGTTTCACAAGAGTATTATCTACATGTGGGTCCTCACAAGGTACATCATTTCAAAAGGCAATTTTTTCACAGCGGCCCAATACTAGTTGTATTATTTCTATAGACTCTCATCTTTTGTCATGTTTGTTGTTGTTTTTTCCATCAGCACAGTGTCAGTGGCCCTTGGAGCTCTCACACTGTGGCATGCTATTCTTATCACCCGTGGAGAAACCAGCATTGAACGCCATATAAACTATAAAGAGGCCAAACGTTTGGCCAAACGTGGAAAGGTGAGGGTGTCAATTCAGAATCAAAAGTCTTGACTATTCCATCTGTTTAAATAGCAGGGTGGTTAGGTTTAAAGGGTTAGACCACCTAAAAATGAAATTTCTGTGATTGATTACTCACCCTCATGTCGTTCCAAACCTGGAAGACCTTCGATCATCTTGAAAGCACAAATTAAGATATTTTCGATGAAATCCGAGAGCTCTCTGAATCCCCATAGACTGCAACGTTATTACCACTTTCAAGGCCCAGAACGGTATAAGACATTGTTAAAACAGTCCATATGACTCCAGTGGTTCAACGTTAATGTAATAAAGCGACGAGAATACTTTTTTTGTGTGCCAAAAAAACCAACAGAATTGATAATGCTAACACAGGAAGCGCTGCACTGTGTTTAAAACGTGAACCGCATCAGAGACTGACACGAAAGAGAAGAAATAGTTGAATAATTATTTTTATTGTTGTTTTTTGCACAAAAAAAGTGTACTGAACTTTAAGGTTGAACCACTGGAGTGACATGGACTATTTGAACAATGTTTCTACGTTGTACATTTCTGGGCCTTGAAAGTGGTGTTGGCATTGCCGTCTATGGGGGGATCAGAAAGCTCTCGGATTTCATCAAAAATATGTGTTTCGAAGATGAACAAAGGTTGTACGGGTTTGAAACAACATGAAGGTAGGTAATTAATAACATAAATTTCATTTTGGGTGAACTAACCCTTTAATTTCTTTTATTTGAGATTTCTTATAATTCATCAAATGATTTCCTCCCCTATTATTTAACCTTTTCTCTCTTTTTAAAGGTTTATCGTAATCCCTTCAGTTACGGCAAACTAAACAACTGGAAGGTGTTCTTTGGTGTAGAAAAGAGAAGGTGAAATTACACATTTTACTTGTCCTTTATAGTAGTCTGCAGCCTTTAAGCTGTGATTTAATCTAAATTATTATCATTTTGTCCACAGTCATTGGCTGACACGTATTTTCCTCCCTTCTGGACACACCCCATATGGTGACGGACTGACATGGGACATTTACCCTGTTAAAAAAGACATGATGCCAGTCTGAGACATTAAATGCTTGACTGTCTTAGTTGTCGATGACCAACACGCTCGTCAGCGTGAGTCTCACCCGCTGTGCCAAAGCTGAATGCAGAACCAGGGCCCTGGGAACACGGGAGTCTACAGAGCCCAGATTTAAACAGTGATCTCACTGGATGACTTTTGCTCTTTCTGGCAAGATGAAAGGGCGGTCCTCCAAAAAATACCACGCATTTGGATGTTTTCTATAAATTTTTTGTAATGAAATCATGGCAGTTGTTTGTGATATCTATGGAAGATAGGTTTGTAGCCATGAGGGGTTTAATGTATTATTGTGTAAAAATGATTTTTAACACTATTTATGTCACTTACAGTATCATTATTTAAATTCCAAACCTAGGATTTTATTAAATGTAAAATAAATGTTTTTCACAGTATTTCTGGTTACATTTTCTTTTACAGTTTCATCATCTTACAATTGTTTTTATCCAATTTTTTTTTGAACGCATCACTACGCATATCAATTTACTGCCTTTAGATGGCAGTGTACTATCATTTTCCAATTCAGACTCTTTACTAACTGCTATGGTGTTTTGGAAAACTTAAAATATTAACATTTTTAATAGAATATTGAAAATTATATTTATATTTAATCATTTAAATTTTTTATTAAGCCGTTAATTTGTACATAGAGACATATGGCATTTTTTGAAGATATTCTTTTATTTATGAAATATGACTAAATATGGTTTTATATGATGGCAAATCAACATTTATTCGCACTTAATACCTAATATTATTCAGTGCAGATTCTGACATTGCTATGTCTATCAGCTTGAGTAGTTAAAAAATCAGCACAAAAAACACAGTATATGTTCAAAAGGTTTTTGAATTTATACAATATTGAACTCAAAAGTTTAAAAAAAAAATCCTAATGAAGTGAAGGCAGAGGAAGAAAAAAAAAACACTTTTGGAAATAAAGGAGAATTTGGTGATCATTAGAGAGACCAGTGTTGGGGAAAGTTACTTTGAAAAGTAATGCAATACAATACTGCGTTACTCCCTTAAAAAGTAGCTTGTTGAGTTACTTAGTTACTTTTTAAGAGGAGTAATGTGTTGCGGTTCTTTTGCGTTACTTTTTCTTACTAGACTGGGCTTGTTTTTGTTTTTTTTTATTAAAAAAAGGTTCTATTTTTGTGCAAATGTAAAGACCTCTTCATACCAAAATTGAAATAAGCCTCAGGCTGAGGTAAAAATACAAATTCACACGCTCTGCTGTGCTGCCATTCTGGATAATGGAAGAATAGGACCCAGGAGAAAAAAGTTTTACCAATAAAAAAAAATACTATACATTTTTGCTCATGGTTTAACTGATTCATTAAAGGTCAGCAGCAAATTGGTCAATAAAGGTAGATTAAATGCATACAAATATTCGTTTTATTTAACATTTAATTATTGGAGGTTTGCATATTTTTCATTTGACTGATTTTATTGTTTTTGAGGAATACTCAATCTTTATGCAAGTGCGATGAATAAATGCTCAAATTTAGTCTAGACCTAGACCTTATTAATAAGTATCATGTTCACCCACAACACATTTGCACTTACTCTCGATTTCATGGGGACAGGAAAGCTGTCAGTCAGATAAATGTGAAAAAGTAACTCAGATATTTTGTTGTAAATTTGAAAAGTAATGCATTACTTTACTAGTTACTTGAAAAAGTAATCTTTTTACGTAACTCAAGTTACTTGTAATGCGTTACCCCCAACACTGAGAGAGACTTTAAGCAGTTTTACAGAAAATAAACAAAAACATACCCTCATGGGTGCCACTGTCCTCGTATGAGAACATTTATATTTTAGTGAATTTCTCTGACACCATACATGTTACAGTTTTAAGTCGGGATGTCCTGTAAAGAGCACATTTAGGGCTTTTCAGAGGTATTTGTTTTGAGGTTTCACCAGGACAACAACTCCTTGGACTTGAAAAATGACTGAATGATCAAATTTAGCACTCTTATTTAAATATATTTTTGTAATATTTTGTAACTATCATTTAAATCTGACTACTTTTCAAATTATTTGTTAAAAATCAATATCTCAGGAAAATGTAATGGGGTGTCTTTTAGTTACGAAATTGATTTCATAAATGTCCACTGTAGTACACCGGGACTTAAATAATGTTTATCAGGCATTTTGCTAGACACAAGTGAATAGGAAAATAAATTACATATCAATATTCCTATGAAATATTAGATATTATTATGATTTTACTATTACTCCCATTATTACACTTATTTTTTCAGTACATGTTGCTCCAAGAACACCTGAATATGCTAATTAGATCAAGTGTATACATTGCGTTGAATGGGAAAACCCAGTAGTACCCATAAAATGGTATATCAATTAATTCCGTTATATCTTTCATAACATAGTTGAGAATCATCTTTAAACAAATTTTGGTAAAAAAAAATTTTTTTTAAATTAAATAAAAAAAAATCCTGAAACCTAAAAATTGATGAATGAAAAAAATCCCATTGTTTTTGCCTATACATGTAATTTCATGTAATTATTATTTATTTATTTTTAAGCCCTGGTGTCGGCTACAGTGTACATAGCATAACATATTAATAAAATATAAATTTTCCAAATAAAATAAAAAATTGTTTCTTATGCTCTAAACAATGTAATTACATGTAAAATACTACATTAAAAAATCTGTTTTTCCCTGGGTCTTCCTTGGAATAATTAATTAATTAATTAATTAATTAATTAAAAGAAAATCCAGCTCCAGAATAAGTAAGCAAATCTCAACAGTTGCAAAAATTCGGTGATCCTGCCATATATCCGCAGCACTTATCAGCGCTCACGATAATGTGCACGAGCGCCCTCTACAAATACATCATAAATTTCATCATTTAGAGCTCCACAATGATTTATTCTTCTTCAGGAGCCAACAGGAGTGTGGACTACACCGGGAAGGATGTTCGTGTTTTACGAGCATAAGTAAATATCACGTTTAGATTATTAGTAGGCTAACTCTCCATTGATAGCGTTAGTGTGATAACTCTTCCTGGTGGAAGGTTTGCTGATCAAATCAGATTAAGTCTTAGACACATGTCGACTCAGCGGAATACAAGGGGCTTGTGTGTGTCCTCGGACAACAATGCATCTGACAACAGAACATGACGGTAAACTAAAAGCAAACTTTCTTCTGCAACAACAGAATATATTTGACTGACGTCACCAACTAGGACATTTTACATTTTGGATCCTGTAGAAATGCATTTACTAGGGCATCCAGGCATTCGAGGTTTGGTCCTGATGTGAGTTTGAGTGATGGGAAGTTGCTTTGGAGTGATACGCCAAAGGTCTCGCCTGTCCTCCAGGAGTGCATCCAGATACAGCAGCAAACGAGGAGGTAATTCATCTGTCGAGCAATTCTGTTTGCAAATGCATCTGATTTTCATTGAATGAGAACTTATTTGTCCTACTCCATCAACACTGTCTTTGCAAGCTTATTCTGATATTTTAGAGAATTTATTCATGTAAAAAAGCAGTTTATGAGCAGTTTAAGGGGTTTCAATCTTTTTGCCACGGACATTATCGAGAGAAATATATATATATATATATATATATATATATATATATATATATATATATATATATATATATATATATATATATATATATATATATATATATATATATATATATATATATATATATATATGTGTGTGTGTGTGTGTGTGTGTGTGTGTGTGTGTGTGTGTGAGTGAGTGAGTGAGTGAGTGAGTGAGTGAGTGAGTGAGTGAGTGAGTGTGTGTGTGTGTGTGTGTGTGTGTGTGTGTGTGTGTGTGTGTGTGTGTGTGTGTGTGTGTGTGTGTGTGTGTGTGTGTGAGTGTGTGTGTGTGTGTGATACTAGGCTTATTATTAATATTTAGTTTAGTTTATTAATATTTAGTTACATTATTATAGTTCCCCAACATAAGGGATATGACCCCATAGTATATGACTCCAACATCAGGGAAAGATTCTGAGGCATGTGAAGCATTATTATATTGAAGTTCCTTAATTTGTTCCTTGTTGTTTAGAAGATTGACATATGAGATATACAGGGTTCTGAGTGAATTTTGGATTTCTTTTCTGCTTGCATTATAAAATGAGTGTTCTTCCTTTACCTAGAAATCCATTAAGATTGGGACATCTTACATAAGACGTATATTTGTGGAATTGCTTGGGTGCACCTGCTCTGGACAATCCGGGGATTTACAGTTTATTTTTGACTCTCTGTCCTGGTCTGAAATAGAGCTGACTGGATTAAGATTGTTGTGAAAAGTCACTCGTACACCTAGCCAGAGATTGTAAAAGCAAGGACTATTTCTTACCACTAAAGCTATCTTGGTGACCAGCTCTGATTTATATTTGTAAGGTGTTATTTTTAGTTTCAGAAAACAGGTGATGGGCGTGTACAGTGTGCAAGAAACTGGATTTACCAGCTGAGTATCAGAGTTTTTCTGTGAGTGATCTTATAGCACCGTGCATGTGGAGTTGACTGTCCCTCAAACCTCTGCATGAAGTCATAGGAGCAACTGTCCTGTAAGATTTCACTATATTAAGGAATAAGTGAGCGGTCAGACCATGGGAGTTGCAAACTCGAGAGACTATCAACCAACGATAACAGTTGTGCTCAAAAGTAAGTATCTTACAGCAGACAATTTAGCTGTTTTTGTAAGATAAGATGTGATAAGATTGTTTAGAGATACTTGAGCAGTCGAAGGTTGTTGATTTACTGTGTACATTTGCGTATTATGTAGTTCAAGACCTTTAATCTTATGAACATTTTCTCTGTTTTTTGGTCTGGCTAGCAAATAGTTTGAAACAGTTTCATTTCTGCTCTGTCACCTGTTCCTGACCTGAGTCCTCTTGCCATTGTGAACGGAAACCAAATTAAATGAACAATTTAATCCCATGTATTTAGTAATTAAAAAGTATTTCTAAATCCGCAAGATCCTAGATTGACTGGCCGTGTCAGTCTGATTTGTATGAGTGTGGGATTTCAGCAAAATGTGTTTTAATACAGTACATGCTGAACTATTACAGTACATCATGGACTTGTACTGTATAAGCCAAGTCAGACAACATACATTTTTATGGTGTTTTTTTATCATGAGAATGCATAATGATAAGGTATGGTTTAGTACTTATGTCTAAATGGTTTAATTTTTATTTATTTTTCCATCCAGTGTTAAAATTAAAATGGTGAATGTTGCAGTGTGTTTGTTTTGTGGCGTTCTGCTCTTGTAAATTCTCGTCTGGCTTGGAGTGATGCATGATGGGAAAGAGGCCACTAAATCCTGTTTTGCATCACCCGATTAAGGCTTTAATCTCAGACACTATAAATAATTTGTTTCTCTCCGGTGTACTATCCACTGCTTTGACCCGAGAGCAGGTTTTTATCCCGGTTGTATGAAGATTCAAAGTTTCTTTTGAAATCTGTACTGTGATTCTGTCATGTTTTGTTTGTATACGGATGATTCTGCTGCTTTTCTGAGCCAATAGCTTTCTTCCCAATGGGATTTCCCTTTGGCCCACATGAGCTCTTTGTTTTTAGTTGACATCATGCTGGGATGGCTTGACTGTTGGGATTTAGGCTGTGGCTTGGATGGAGATTTTTACAGCATTATTGCATTTGATCTGCAATATTGGGTCCATAGTTCATGTAAAGGACAAGTAGCTATTAAACCAGAATTATTGTGAGAGTTCTGAGCTTAGATCAAATTGATTTATCCTTGCTACACGTGAAAGAGAAGCTTCTAGCTTAAAGCAGTTAAAAGCTGTGATGTCACATGTTACACGTATTTGTTGTCCGAGTTCTTCAAGAAGTCAGGAGCCTTTTTGTGAAACAAGATTTTTATAAATGTCATCTGGATAATATATCGGACTGACCAGTTAAAGGGATAGTTCACCCAAAAATAAAAAAAATACCCCATGATTTCCTTACCCTTAACCCATCCTAGGTGTATGACTTTCTTCTTTTAGAAGAATACAATCGGAGCTATGTTATATAATGTCCTGGCTCTTCCAAGCTTTATAATGGCAGTGAATAGGGGACTTTGAAGCCCTAAAAAGTGCATCCATCCATCCATCATAAAAGTGTTCCACATGGCTCTGGTGTGTTAATAAAGGCCTTCTAAAGCAAAGTGATGTGTTTGTGTAAGGAAAATAAACATATTTAAAACTTTAAATATAACTTTAAAAACTAAAATAACTAGCTTTCGGCAGATGGCCGTACGCATTGATTTACAGTGAAAGAGTAACCCCTGACCTGATGCATGAGATGGGGTAATTCATGGGTTACTTTTCATTTTTGGGTGAACTGCATGTCTTAAAGATCTGGATATTGTTTAGGTAACATTTCTGTCTTAATCTCTTTTTCTTCTGTAGGACGCAATGAGCCCCTGAAGAAAGATAAGCCCAAGTGGAAAAGTGACTATCCTATGACGGAGGGCCAGCTGCACAGTAAAAGAGATGAGTTTTGGGACACGGCTCCCGCTTTTGACGGCCGTAAAGAGATCTGGGACGCGCTGAAAGCTGCAGCTGTAGCGATTGAATGTAACGACCATGAACTAGCGCAGGCTATTGTAGATGGAGCCAGCATCACACTTCCTCATGGTAAACATTTAGCATTTTTAACTTAGAGACCACTGCTGAAAATGCTTCTATTTTAGCATTTTGTATGTTTAATACAACTTTTTGTTTACAAAAATATATTTAAAATATCTAGAAATTTGATTTAAAAAATGTATTACTTTTATCAAGCAAAGTAACATTAAAACATAAAACTATTCAAATCCATCACAGTTTCTACAAAAATACTGAGCACCACAACCATTTTCAAAAAACTGATAATAATATGAAATGTTTCTTAAGCACCAAGTCAGAATATTAGAATGGTTTCTAAATGATCATGTGACACTGAAGACTCCTGAAAATTCAGCTTCGCCATCACAGGAATAAATAACATTTTAAAATATATTCAAATAGAAAACATTTATATAAAATGTTGAACTTTGAACAATTGTGTACATATAGAATATACATATTCTGTATGTGATAAATATACACATGAGCTGAATTATAACTTTTGATTGGCTCTTTCAGGATCCCTTATGGAATGCTATGATGAACTGGGAAACCGCTATCAGCTTCCTGCCTACTGCTTGGCTCCTCCAGTCAACCTGGTCTCTGAGTGCAATGATCATAATGTGTCTGAACACACTGAGCCACAGGAGAAAAAAGAGACGGAGTTCCAGCTGAAGGTGCGTCTCTCCTCCGGAAAAGACCTTCGCCTCAGTGCCACTATGGCCGATTCCATCCGTCAGCTGAAGAAACAGCTTCAAATTCAGGAGGACATTGATACCGCCCATCAGCGCTGGTTTTTCTCTGGAAAGCTCCTCACGGATAAAACACGTTTACTGGACACCAAGATCCAGAAGGACTTTGTAATACAGGTCATTGTTAGCCAGCCCATTGTTCCCAACTAGTAAACACACAAAACTATGAACCAGGACTCAATAAACTCACACTTTTATGGATACTTGCTTATGTTTCCATTATAGGCCTCTGATCATGTCGGAGTTTCTTTTCTAAATGTGAAGCACAAACATTTCTTACAGAAACATCTAAATTGTACCATACTAAAGTGTGTTATACTAAAATACTGTAGATACCTTGCCTTCTTGGTTTTAATATCCATATGTTGTGGATATTAATTTCCATATTCTATATGATATAATTTGCCTTGATCCTTGATACAGTCTGCCATCCATTGCTGAGCAGGCATAGAATATTTTCAAGAGGATGAATTTACTGAGTACAAGTGTTTTTCAATCTTATTAAATGGTTATTGCATCATGATGCAATTTTGATTTTGTTCAATCATAGACTGTTCGGAGACTTATTTATTTTTCTGTTACATGTTATCCAAAAAACAAAAACAAAAAAAACATACCAGTAAACTTGGTACTGTCCAATTTTGTTTTGTCAGTCATAATTTGTTTATATTCCAAATAAATTTGTATACATTTGTTTGCAGCCATGCTTGTATAGAGGTTAATTAATTTCTTTGAGCATAGACTGGTTCATTTTATTATTTTTTAAATGTAAATGAATTTTAAATTAATAAAAGCTACAAGGTTTGTTTGTTATTGCTTAAACCAAGCAAATATTTTAAAAACTCTTAATTGTACAATTATTTCATATTGTAATATTGTTATATTAAGAAACAGAATTGTAGTTAATTGTGTATCTGGAGAATCACACTGAAGTTTGAAATAAATTTTTATACCGTGGCAAAACTTAAATTTGAATTTCTTGTTGATTTTTTTTTATTATTGAAAACGTTGGTAGGCTGTACAGTGCATCCGGAAAGTATTCACATCGCTTCACTCTTTCCACATTTTTTATGTTACAGCCTTATTCTAAAATGGATTCAATTAATATTTTTTTCCTTAATTCTACAAACAATACCCCAAAATGACAACGTGAAAGAAGTTTGTTTGAACTCTTCCAGAGGAACAACCATCTCTGCAGCACTCCACCAATCAGGCCTGTATGGTAGAGTGACAGATGGAAGCCACTCCTCAGTAAAATGCCGCCTTGAGTTTCCCAAAAGTCACCTGAAGTACTTTCAGACCAAACAAAATTCTCTGGTCTGATGAAACAAAGATTGAACTCTTTGGCCTGAATGGCAAGCGACATGTCTGGAAGAAACCAGGCACCGCTCATCACCTGACCAATACCATCCCTACAGTGAAGCATGGTGGTGGCAGCATCATGCTGTGGATGATTTTGGTTGCAGATTGTGATGGGGAGCATCGGTGCACAGCCATTTTCAGATCTCTCCAGAGATGTTCAATTGGGTTCAAGTCTGGGCTCTGGCTGGGCCACTCAAGGACATTCAAAGAGTTGTCCTGTAGCCACTCCTCTGTTATATTGGCTGTGTGCTTAAGGTTGTTGTCCTGTTGGAAGATGAACCTTCGCCCCAGTCTGAGGTCCAAAGCGCTCTGGAGCAGATTTTTATCAAGGATGTTGCTCTACATTGCTGCATTCATCTTTCCTAGATCCTGACTAGTCTCCCAGTTCCTGCTGCTGAAAAACATCCCCACAGCATGATGGTGCCACCACCATGATTCACTGGGATGGTATTGGCCAGGTGATGATGAGTAGTGTCTGGTTTCTTCCAGGCATGATGCTTGCCATTCAGTTAAAAAAGTTCAATCTGAAATGCTGGAGCTCTGTCAGAGTGACCATCGGGTTCTTGGTCACCTCACTGACTAAGCCCCTTCTCCCCCGATCGCTCAATTTGGCTGGGCGGCCAACTCTAGGAAGAGTCCTGGCGGTTCCAAACATCTTACATTTACAGATGATGGAGGCCATGTGCTCATTGAGACCTTCAATGCTGCGGACTGCGGATTCCTTGGACTTCATGGCTTGGTTTGTGCTCTGACATGTACTGTTAACTGTTGACCTTATTTAGACAGATGTATGCCTTTTCAAATCATGTCCAGTCAACTGAATTTACCACAGGTGGACTCCAAACAAGTTGTAAAAAAACATCTCAAGGATGATCAGTTTAACCAGGATGCACCTGGCAAAGGTTGTGATTGTGAAAAGGCTACTTATGTACATGTGATTTTTTTTAATAAATTTGCAAACAAACTTCTTTCACGTTGTCATTATGTAGTATTGTTTGTAGAATTGAGGAAAATCCATTTTAGAAAAAGGCTGTAACATAACAAAATGTGGAACAATGAAGCCCTGTGAATACTTTCCGGGTGGACCGTAAGGATTTGAGCGAGTTTGACAAGGGCCATTGCGCATCTCCAAAACTTGTGGGGTGTTCCTGGTCTGCTGGTCAGTATCTATCAAAAGTGTCATAATGTTATGCCTAATCAGTGTATTCTGCACACAATGATCAAGAGAAATAATAGAAGACAAATACATCTGGCACAGGATTTGCATGGAAAATAAAGAATTGAACTTATTCATTATTATTAACTCCATGGCTTTTTTTGCAACCTGAAACAGATTTATCATTGCAAGAATAATAAAAAAGCATGTGGAAATAATATAATTAGCCTAAATAAATAAAAAATAATAATATATACAGGTACAACTACAGGTTCTTTCTATGTTCTGAGATTCAAGATTTTGGGAGTTCAATGGAAGGATCATTAGTGAAGATTGCAATACAATAGCATTCGGTTAGATAGAGGAAGTGATGACAGATAAAGTGTCTGCTCTGACTCAATAGCAGCACTTTTGAGCATTCAAACATTCCAGGCAATGTGTATACAAAATGGTATATTCTTTAAAGACGGACAACCAAAATATTATAATCAAACTTAGTAGAGAAACATGAAAACATTTAATAGCAGAAGTTTGTAACTGTAACAATAAGTATTGGATAAAATATTCTTACAGCATAAGAACTAAAATAATAAGTAAAATAATTCTCAATATCAGTAGGCCTACAATAATTCTAAATAATTTAATTTGAGAATGGGACATTCAGAATGAAATGGTAGCCTGCATGGTATGACGAAGCACAGGTTTGTGATGAATGGTTAGTTACAGGTTTGAAATAAAAGTTACAGTTTTGCTAATGCACATTTCTTGAAACCTTTCACCCATTTTCCCACAACATTAATAAAAAAAAATCAATTGAAAGAAAACAGACTGAATTAAGGTAAGAATTGGGCATTTAATGTCGTCATGACTTTAATTAATTTTAAATAGTGTTCCAGGAGCATAAAAACAGCCATGCAATTCAAGTGGTCTTAAAAGATTTAGGGGATACACAATAAACTTTTAGGGTAGGAAGTGGAAGCAGGAGAGAACAGTTATGACGAGGTTAAGGTAGGGACATTGTACACTAAATAAAACACTTAGGATGATAGGAAAACACCAGACTGCACTGTGTGAGGGATGTCATAAAGAGGATAGGAGATATGAAGAACAGAGAGATAATGAGGAATAAGCAGTGTTTGGGGTGCATGAGTTCACGTTAAATGATTACTAAGCACAGTACAGACTCTCTTTGTGTATAGTTGGGTAAGAGAGGTAAGGGACGGTCAGAGACTGTAAACCTATCGTCTGATTCTCACTCCGAAACAGAAGGTAGCGGTAATGCACCATTCGCAGTAAAATAAGAAAGAGATGAAGAAGATCGCACAAAACGCACGATGATGACGCATGCCATGCGCGACACGTAGACGGGAGAGACCAACGTGCCAGTACCACTGTAAGGATTTTCACCTGCAAAAATGGTGAAGTCTGGAAAACTTAGGTCCGGAGCAGCCCAGAAAACAAGGCGGTGGAAGAAAGGTCACAGTAGTGATAGCAATCCGGAGACAAGTCGCTATCGAAAAGCTGCGAGGAGCCGATATTTCAGTCGCCCCTTAGGTGAGTGTCTGGCCTGCGTGACAACACGTGGGCAGCTGATCGAACTTTGTAAACAAGTTAAAATCATTCCCGGGTACTTTTAGAGAGCGACAACTAATTTATTTTCGCGTATATTGTAAAGTATTTTAAATCATTAAATATTTTAAAATTTCTGACAGTTATTACTGCATTTTTTTTGTTTTTTGTTTTGTTTACTGTATTCATGGCTAGGCTGTCATAACATTGTGTTTAGATGGTATGTAAATGTGAGATTCATCAAAACTTTTTCTATTTAAACAGAAAAAAGTGATCTGACAGTAGATGCCTTGAAACTCCACAATGAGCTTCAGGCAGGATCTTTGCAGAGAACCAGTGATGTGGCTGGAGATGCCATGGAAGATCAAGCCCTCACAGAGAAAACCTCTGGGACTTTTCTTAGTGGACTGTCAGACTGCTCCAACCTTACTTTTAGGAAAGTGCAGCGCTACTGGGAGTCAAGCTCGGCAGCACATAAAGAGGTTTGTATTCAGTTTGGTGGTTAGAGAGCTGTATTTTTGTCATTATTACTATATTATAAATATGATTAATGCACGTCTTGTTCTTTAGATCTGTGCTATATTGGCGGCCGTAACTGAAGTGATTCGCTCTCAAGGAGGAAAGGAGACAGAAACAGAGTACTTTGCAGCCTTGGTAATTTAAAGTCACCATTAAATCAATTTGTTTCATAATTACATATTTGGCTCAATTACATAATGCTCAAATGCTTTCTGTGGATCAATCAATAATATCTTTCCATTTTCAATTGGCAGATGACGACACTCGAGGCTGTAAATAGCAGCGAATCAGTGGCAGCTGTTGCATACCTCCTTAACCTGGTCATGAAAAGGTGAGTGGTGTGAATTTCTACTGTTGTGATTTAGATTGGCTCGGACTGTTGTTTTGGATAAGTTTATGTTCTGCTTCTCTTCTCAAGGATGCCAGCTGCAGTGCTTAAGAAAAAATTCTCGGACACAGCCAAAGCCTTTATGGATGTGATGTCAAACCAAGCCTCTTCTGACTCTTTGTCCTGCCTGCGATGGGTTTGTACACTCTTCTCATAAATGTAACCCTTTGGTTTTCTTTGACATCACACTTGTGATCCTCACCAGTCAAAATAGATCCAATACAATAAGTGTAATTGAATGTCTGTATTTTGCTTCAAAATTATTTATTATTTGTTAGATTTGTGGAAATTTCATGGTATTAGCAATTATTAATTTCTTAATTATGCACCATTTCTATATAAGGCAAGGCAAGGCAAGTTTATTTATATAGCACATTTCATACACAATGGCAATTCAAAGTGCTTTACATGGAAAATGAAATTAAAATAGTGATAAGAATTAAGAATACCACGTATAAGACTTAAAAATAAAAACAGGATAATTAAAACAGTTGTAATAAAATAATACAAATTAAAAATACAATGTTTTTTAAAAACAGAAAAGGATTTTTAAAATCTAATGGTAGGTAGACTAGACATTGTCTCCTCGGTTGTGGCTGATTTGTATTTTGTAATCCAAAATATTACTCTGTATTTATATTTTTCATATATTTCTTGTGATCTTTGTGTCATTTAACAGCTACAAGCCCCTATTATTTTACACTAAAATTGATTGTTTCTATATTCCTTGCAGATCTTATCCTGTCTGGCGACTTTGATGCGTAAACAGGATCTGTCAGTGTGGAGTTACCCATCAACTCTACAGGTGTACCACGGCCTGCTGAGCTTCACAGTTCACTCTAAACCAAAGGTCTGTCTGTTTGATTCCCATCCATTCTCATGTTGATATGAGATTCTGTCAAATGTCAAATTTTAGTCATATTCACTGCTGGTTGTTATAGTAATACACAATAGAGACACTTTTTTCTGCACTGCCACGGAGTGACAGACTATGACTGTTGGAGGTTTCTGAACGATGATTATGTCTGTGTGCCGCAGGTGCGAAAGGCAGCACAAGAAGGCATTTGCTCCATCCTTCGCTACAGTGACTTCATGTTCGCAGATAATGCCCCAAGCCACCACCCAGCAGCCGTCACCACAGCCAAGTTCTGCTGCAAAGAATTGGAGCAGTCGGGAGGTCAGTTGAACTCTTACTGTTCTTACTGTCGAAATGCTCAAAATGAACAATGACACCGGCTTGTCAAAACTTACCTAATCGGAGCCTATCACTAAATATGAATAAAAAGAATAGAAATAAAATATTAATAAAACAAGGAAATTTACAAACAGTGCATTTCTTTGATGGAAGAATATCTTTGTATATATATAACTTTTTATTATAATGATGGAATATGGAATGTTATCTTTTTATCTGACTCAAGGCAGCAAAGAAGATACAACCACTCTCCATGTGCTGGGTCTTTTGAAGGAACTACTGTCTGCATTCCCCCTGAACTCTGTCAAGTCTTGCTGCGAGACCCTTCTCCGTGTCATGACTCTGAGCCATGTGGTAGGAGCGCAGTTTAACTCGTACATTTGTCATTTTTATTTGATTTCCAATCATTTTTTTCATTCTTAACACCTGCCTCTGATTCTTTGAAGCTGGTGACCGCACATGCAATGCAGGCTTTCCACAAGCTTTTCTGTAGCAAACCGAGTCCTTCCAGTATGTCTGCAGAGCTCAATGCCCAGATCATCACAGTGAGTGTCATAATTGATAAACGTGCATATAAACTCAAAAGATATTGTGCTGGGTTCCATTTGCCTTTTAATTTGTATCATCTTTAAATGTGTGGATTGACGCATCTATAAACACTTACCTTCCAGGCTTTATATGACTATGTTCCTAGTGAGAATGATCTGCAGCCATTACTTGCATGGCTTGCTGTAATGGAAAAAGCCCATGTTCATCTCTCCAGGTAGGCCTTTTTCACCACTAAGTCATTTGTTTGCTAGGGATCCTTCTCATTCCATCATCTTTGGATTCTAGTTTACAGAGCTCTCTGAGTCTCGGTCATCTTCCTCGCCTCTTCGCGGTCAGCATGTCGTGTCTTCTATCCCCACACCCGCAAGTCGTTTCTGCTGCAACCCTGACTCTGAAGGTTTGTCACGTGTTGTCTATAAGGAGCGAAATCAGTTATTTCTCAGAAGTGTATTTGTCTTAGTGTTCTTGTTTTTTTCCCTCCAGACTCTGATAAATGAGTGTGTAGTTTCACGTATAGCAGAGATCGAACCCGTTCTATCAAACACATCAACTGGAAATGGGGCTTCCATCCTAAAGATGTTTAGGTGAGCCTACCTTTGACCCCCATCTGTCCTAATGTTATGTCCTTTTCTAGAGCCTGGTCATTCTAAAATCTGACCTCCTTTCTTTTTCAGTATTGTGGAAGAAGGGTTGTCGTATCGTTTTCATGCCTCTTGGCCGTTTGTGCTGCAGATCCTGGGCTGCTTCTACAGAGCTGCAGGGAAACAGGGTCATCCTTTTATGATAAAGGTAGCATCCATCCATCCATCCATCCATTCATCCACCCACACTGTACAATAAGGTTGCATTATTTAACATGAAGTAACAGAAAAATACTTCCAAAACATGTATTATTATTAATGTTAATTTGATTTTGGTCATGTATTAGTAAGTTGAAAAGTTATGTAATTAATTTCTATAGTTACTTTATTTCATTTGACAATTCCATTCCACACCAAACCTGTCCCTAACCTTGCTTCTTACCCACCTCAATTACAGCAAAAGTGTGTTAGATTACAACATGAATGCAATAAGTACATTACCTAATAATCATTTTTTAATGTAAGTATATAGTAGTTGAAAAAGTGCCTAAATAAAGTTATTTTTTGTTGTTGTTTTTAGTTTGTGTTTTTGTCATTGATAGTTTACTCAGAGATTATTATCTGTGTGCTTCTCTTCAGAGTCTGCAGTCTCTCTGTGACCTGCGGGCCACCCCTCAGTTCCCCTTCTCTGGGGAGCTGGATCTGGCTGTGGGCTGTGCAGTGGAGAGCATGGGTCCAGAGGTGGTCCTGAACGCCATGCCCCTCCTCATCACTGGAACAGAGTGAGTTACTTTGCTGATGCTTCTCAGTCTCAAAACTGTTGAGGGTGCTTTGAATGAAAAATAAAATGTGTTGTATATGTGTTTGTTTACAGTGATGACCTTGAGTTCCCACGCAGCTGGCTGATCCCGGTCATAAGAGATCATGTGAAGAACACTCAGCTGGCTTACTTCACATCACACTTTTTCCCTCTGGCAAGCACATTAAAACAGAAAGGTTTGTAATGGACACACCAGAGATGGAAACTCGAGTCTGCGACTTGGACTCGAGTCAACCTCAAGTCGCAAAAAAAATGACTTGTGTTTTGACTTGGACTTGCGAACAACTGACCTTATACTTGACTCGAGACTTGACTTGGACTGGACATGGACTTGTGGAAAAAAATGCAAGTCTTTTGGCATTCCTGATTACATTCTCTAGTTACTACCCCACATGACTAGCCTGGATGCCAGCTGAATTTAGCCCCGCCCACAAATTTTTTTGCTCGGGCAAATCGGTCTTGACTCGCTCCATAGAGGAGTTATTATGCCCGAACAGAAACTGTTCAGACCAATGAAATTGTCAGGGCGGGCTTTAGACGATGATGGACAGATGATCAACAGTAACGTAATCATCCACGTCATCAAAGGCGCTTCGGGTTGAATTTGCTCTTATCCTAAACTGAGAACTTGTTCGTATATGCATTCACCGTCACTATTTCTCTCAGAAACGATGATCGTGTTGGTAAGTACTCTGTGTATCCTTAAATTCTTTTATTACAATACTGGCAAAGATTGTTTTCACTCATCTTTTTCTTGTTACTTAATCCAGCCGTGTGCAGATAGGGTTGCCACGTTTTTTTGCAATGTTGCGCACAATTGCTACTCAAAACTATAGCCAAAAAAAATAACTTTGAAAAAAATAACTTGGCGTTTGGTTGGCAAAATATGTTATTTTGGCAAGGTTGCCTGCTAAAATTCACATTCCTGGGTTTATATAATCACATAATTGGGGTCGCTTCAACCCACGGACATGGATAAAAACATGGACTTGAAAACACAGTGCAGTTGAGTTCTGTTGACATTTGACAACTAACGTTACATGTCGCTCCGTTGCTCTGATTGGTTGTGGGTCTATCCAATTTAGGTCTTTCCTGGCTTGGTTGAAACACGCCCCATAATCAAAGCTCAATGGAGCGGTACCAGACTCATATTCTGACTAGAATTGAGCATGGCCACACCAGGCTACCACATGACAGCACGAAACAACAACTTTTACTATTCATTAATTCCCAAATATGTCCTCCAGCAGCGAATATCACAAAACATTTCTAAACACACCAAGCCTGCGAGCGTGTGATGCATCTGAAGGCACGCAAATTCATCACCCAATTAGAAAAGTGCTATTATATAAATTAGCAACAAATAGTAACAATGTAGTCAAGCCTTACCTTACAAAACTTTGTCATTTAATTTGAAAAGCAATCAATTGATCCGAAGGGAAGGTGTGGTGTCGCACAGCAGCAGAGGCTTGCTTGCGGCCCATTTTCAAGAAGTACACATTTCCATGTCCTTTTGTACGCAATTTATGTCTGTCTGACTCTTTTTTTTTTTCCACAAACGAGACACACAGATGGAAATCTTTTTCTTTGTATTGTTTACTGTAGCGGTTGTCTATACACAGGTTTTGTTACTGTCGGTGCTCACTGGAAGACTACTTTAATCCAGCATTGCTTAAGATCTACAGCAAACTACGGCAACTCAAATAGCTCAAAATACAATTGACTTTCCCCCCCTTGTGGTGGTTCTAAATAATATAATTTTGTACAAAGTTTGAAAGTAATAGTAATAATTTAAGTAGTATTTTGTGTGCTTTATTATGCAATTTTAAAGTAAAAGTAATCTGTTTTGATAGTTCAATACACTGTTAATTATTACAACTAGCTGAAAAAAAATATTGCTAAAAATAAAACAAAGACTTGACTTGAGACTTGACTTGGACCCTAAATACTTACCACAGGGACTTGTGAACATGTCTGGGACACACACTATCTTAAACTGTGGTTTACATTGTAATTCACTTGTCAGAACATGCACACATGCTTGTCAACCAACATTTAAATGATCTTTCTCTGGTTTATATCAGCTGATGAACTGGAGCAGTCAGGGCAGAAACTGATGGCAAAAGTCTACCAGACTCTACAGATGCAGGTAAGATAGGTATTTTTACACAGTTATGGTCTAAATAATCTGCCGTTCACAATGTATGTCTGAAAAATCAGTTAAAGGGGACCCTATTCTACAGGGTTACTGAAAGCTTTTCTTGACACATTGTGATCGTGAAGTAAAAGTACTTTTGTGAAAATAAGATTTTGGTCATATTTCCCACCCCATTTTCTACTTTCACAAAAAAAAAAAAAAGTACAGTTTTCTCCAACTAATATTCACAACACACAGTAACATTTTGAATTTAATTTGGAATGAGGATATTTATAGACAAAACAGTCATTGAGTGGAATGATTCATCGTTTTAATTATTTTTCCAGTGTTAAAAATGTATTTGTTTTTCCAGATTTGGACTATGTTACCTGGATTCTGCACAAAACCCACCGATCTGTTGGTATCATTTAAGGGCATTGCTCGCTCTCTGGGTATGGCCCTCAATGATCGCCCTGACCTCCGCCTGTGCATCTGTCAGGCCTTGCGGACTCTCATCAGGTCCTCTGAGACAGGTCAGCTGGGTTATTAAAACATTAGTCTCAATCTGAGCAGCTCTTCGTTGTTTTCTTTTACATTGTTTTGTCTACATTTTCTCTGATGTCTTCTCATTGAGATTTATGATTTATGATTGTATATTAAATCTGCAGAGGAAGAGAAGGCTGAATTAAGTCGCTTTTCCAAGAACTTCCTTCCCATCCTGTTTAATGTCTATAGTCAGCAGCCTAAGCAAGGAGAGATAGCATCTGCTAGGATGGCTGTCCTTGAGACAATCAGAGTTTACCTCACCATCACAGACCAGACGGTAAGTTCATCTACCATATCAACAAATAATTGCATCATTGCAAGAATTCCATTCTGGCCCTCCTGTAGCTCCAACAGTAGAGCATACCATTAGCAATGACAATATCATGGGTTTGATTCCTGGGGAATCCAAGAACTGATCAAATGTGTACCTTAAATGCAATGGATAAAAGTATCAACCACATGGATAAATGTAAAATGACACTGTAAATTTGCTCTCTTGTTGTCAGTTATAAATATTTTTTTCCTCTTGGTTTAGATGGTGTGCACGTTCCTGCACAAAGCCTCGGAGAGACTCAAAAGCGAGGACAATGTCACACGGTAATTCAGCTCCACACATTTACTGTCGTTCTTACAAGGCTGTAGGTGCGTTCATTAGATCTTTTGAGATGCCTATAAAAAGGCAAAGACCTAGAAGGAAACCTGAATAATGCATAATTTGAAACCACATTTTTGTGTTCTGAGTATCAGTCTAAAAACCGTGTCAAGTTTCATTGGAATAGGTTTACATCTTGCATTGTAGAATAAGTGGCTCGTATTTTGCAGGCTCGCTGTTATCGACCTGATTGTTGCAATGGCTCCTTTTGTGGATGAACAATCTATGACCCAGACATTTGAATTGATTAAACCTTTTGTGGAGGTGAGAATCTTCCTATTAGCATTCTAAACCATATTTTAACTTTTGCATTTTGAGCGTACTTCATGTAATGTCTCTGTATATGTGTGTTTTATAGAGCAAGGACGCTGGCATCCAGAAAAAAGCCTATAGAGTGCTGGAGGAGATGTGTGGAGGAGAGAAAGCATCTTGTAAGGCTTTTGTACTAGCGAATCTTGAGCAGCTGAAGGTAATGTTGCTGGACACTCTGACGTCTGCAGCCTCACCTGCCAAACGGGTGAGAACCTTGAAAAACACCAAGTAATCATATTTTACCCAGAGAAGTTGTAATGGAATAATATGTGGTATTTATTTATTTATTTTTTTACATTTTTCAGCCTAGACTCAAATGTCTGATTCACATAGTGAAGCAGATCAATGAAGAACACGCTGATTTTATTACTACTCTGCTTCCTGAGGTATGTCTAGCGTAGAGCACAGTCGGTAACACTTTATTTTAGTGTCTTTGTGGCATGTACTTACAGTAATATGACAGTAAATTAACCATAATTGCATGCATCTAACCCAAAACTAAAACCTGCAGTAAGTAAATGCTGTTAATTAATATTTCTCAGTATTTAAATGTGCAATTACACAGTAACAAGGACACTTTAAATAATGTGTAACTGTGCAGTCTTAAATCAGAGTGCTATTCTTTATAAAAGCTATAATATTGGTATTTTAATGTGTTTTTTAGGTAATTCTTTGCACAAAGGAAATGTCTATCGGTGCCCGCAAAAACGCCTACTCTCTTCTGGTTGAGATTGGCAATGCATTTTTGCGGTTTTGTGGGAACCCAAAAGGTGAAGATAAAATCAAATATATTTTTTGTTTTCGTTAATGAGATATACACTGCCTGTATATTTAAGATTTAAGATTTAAATTGGCAAATGTTTCAATAATCAGAGTCAATGATTGGATTAATATTGCAGTGATGTTATATGTTTGGCAACAGTTCTTCTAACCCTTATTGATTGTAGTGTGTAGCTTTTCATTTCTTAAACAACCACGTAGGAAGACACATTATGGCCATAATCCAGGATGACAATGTTAAGATTTATCAGGCTCAGACTGAAAGCATGGTTGAGAGGGAGCATGAAGAATAATTTTCACACGTGAATTGGCACCTCTGAGTCCAGACCTTAATTTCCTTGAAAGTCTTTGGGATGAGTTGGAGGAGACTTGACGGAGTGCTTGACTCTTGCATTGACAATACAAGAACTGGACCAAAAATTGATGGAAATAACATCACAGCATTTAATTTCATCAAGTGGTGCATTCGTTTTTGGTCAAGATCATGTATTGGCAATGCAAGAGTCAAGCACTCTGTAAAGTACACTCCAGCACATCCCAAATATTTAATGTCTGGACTTCAAGGTGCCAATTCATATGTAAAAATTATTCTTCATGAATCATCCTGGAATATGGCCATGATGCGTCTTCCTACATGGTTGTTTAAGAAATGAAACGCTACACATACCATTTTTGGCCGGGCAGTGTATCTTGCTGATTGAAGAGCTGAAATAATCATCTGTCATAACCATGTGTTGTCAGATGCCATAAATGAGTATTTAAGCCATGTGTTCATTGGACTAACTGGCTCTGCAACGATGATGACCTGCACAGTTCTTGCCTTAACCAGGCTAGTGTTCCATTACAAAGGTGAGAGTGACCGCTACTATTAAAACACTACTTTTGTGCTATATTTGAGGGCTTGCTCTCATTCTGTTTTCTACAAAAAAGTAGTTATATTAAAGGCACAGTATGTACGATTTTTAGATTAAAATATCCCAAAACCACTAGAGCAATGTTATATATTTTGTTGATCTGTGTACTACGTTATTCCAAACGTTTCCGACAATGTTTAAATCCAGAGAAATCAGCTATTATATTATATTTTAACCATGTGTTACGGACCGTGTCCTTGCGTCGCTGTCAATTACGGCAAATCCGTGATACCCTTGACTTCCAGGGAAACCATGGAAATGCCAAAGATGCTTTTAATACAGTATGTATTTTATTAGACAGTTTGGATGTACATTAATCAACAGAAAACAAATCATTGTTATGCAGCGCAACATTGTTATTCATATTGTTTGAATTGCTTCTTTTCATGATTCACCATCAGTAAAGTTTTTGCCATGTCTCTGAGAGAACACTATTTTGTCAAGTGGCTTAGCATAATCAGAGAGAGCTTTCTCAATCATACAATACATTTTAATTTTAATTGCATGTCATTAAGCAATAGTCATTTAGTCATCTTGTTTTTAGTAATATTATATTCTAATATCGATCTAGATTACTGAAAATTGTGCCAAGTGTCTCATACCAGCCAGTAACATTATAACAACTTTCCACACACTCAAATGTAATATTTAGTATGATTGTTTTAACCTTTTAAAACAGCACTGCGTTACCCCACCCCCCGACTGCAGCATAAGCATAATAAAAGCTCAGAGACAGTGTTTCGCGTTTCTTAGCTTTCACTCCCAAAGGCCCTCTGCACGTCCTGCTTCATACCACTGAAAAGATAATAAAACTTAAATACAAATCTCTCATTCATGAACAAGATTTCTGCTCAAGTCCGTCAGATTCCTTTCCATTGGCTGTGGAGGTGAAGAGTAAAGACTACAACTCCCATGATTCCACACTCGTTCACGGCGTCATCAAGCTACGCCTTTTGTTTTGAACAAGCGACCTCTAGCGGCGAAACGTACATATTGCGCCTTTAATGATTGTTAAGAATTATTAAATGTTTGTAGTCATTGTTTGATTGTAAAGCAAAAATAAATGTGGAAATATTGTCTGGTCTTTATCTGCAGATTCCATAGACGTGTCCTCATTGGAGCTGCTGCTACATAATGTCTGTCTTCTGCTCACGAGCAGGACACGAGACATTGTCAAGGCCTCTCTTGGCTTCCTAAAAGTTCTCCTGTATTGTCTAGATGTCAAGGTTTTAGCCAGTCATGTTAATGTTATTGTAAGTGAGGAAGAGAGAGTGTGATTTCAAGTTTATATTTGAACATTTAAAAAGTGTCTGACCATGTTCTTTTTTTTCTCTATCATTTTGCAGATGGAAGGCATCAGCAATATGAATGACATGCGAAGACACTTTAGGTTGAAACTTAAGAGTATTTACACCAAATTGATTAGGAAATTTGGGTAAGCTGCATGGCTAACCAAACATAACCACTCAATCCTTTCTTTCTTTATATGGTGTTTCTTTTATTCTATAAACTTTGTATGATTGTAATGTAACCTGTGTTCAGATTTGAGCTGGTCAAAAGCATGTTGCCTGCCGAGCAACACAAGGTCCTAGGGAATATCCGTAAAACGGAGGCCAGAAATAAGAGACGCAAACTCGTGAACAAGACAGAAGAGAACGGCTCAGACTCTGAGGATGAGAAACCTAAAGTGAAAGGAGAGAGGTACAGAACTTTCAATTGAAATCTATTGCTTTATGATTAAGAATTGTGACTTTTATGTGGTGTACATCTGGAAATATTTTAGGGCTTAGCTGACTGTGCTGGACAGGAAGTTTTGTTTTATTTGGCCTTGTCCATACAAATGCGGTTTCTATTAAAAACGCTTATCTTTCTCTCTTTTTTTTTTTTTTTTGCCTTCTGTCTTCATGGAGACGTTTTTGTCAACAAAGACAGCTTTTTGATGAATTTTTATTCATCAAGTGTGGACTGTGAAAACAGCATGTTTAGTCGTGTGACTCATATTGTACCCATAATATCGATGGTTATACCAGCATTGTTGTGCCTGATATTTACTTTCATAGTGTTACTAAAGATTAATGTTCCTTCCTTTGTAGAATCTTCATATTACATTCATGCAAAGATGACACAATCTTCTCTCAATTGCTGTCCTTTTGCAAAACATGACAATTGCGTTTTTAGACCATATGATTTTGATTGCGACCTGTGTGCAACCGTGAGTGGTGGGATATTTTGCTTCTAAAGATAGTGCCAGAAGAAAAGCATGATTCTCGCTCTCTCGCTCTCTCGCTCTCTCTCGCTCTCTCTGTATCATCTCATGAGAGTTTCCACATGTGCAGTAAGGTGATGATTAACTTTTTCAGACTTTTCAGTGTGGATGAGCAACACTAGTGTTAGCAGGAAGCGTTTTCAAATGAAAACAGCGTTTTCAAATGTTTCCGGAATAATGTCTTTAGTCTCCTTGCAGTATTGAGGACATTCTGGCTGAGACGGATTCTGCAGACTCTGAAGACGAGAAGCCCAAGAAGGGGCTGAAGAAGCCATTGAAGGGCCAGGCCTGGTTAAAGGAAGGTGTGTCCGACGAACCACTCAACTTCCTCGATCCAAAAGCAGCGCAGAGGGTTCTGGGTAAGAGATCTTTCCATATGTTCAGTTGGATTCAGTCATTATCAAATTAAATTGATCATGTTCATTGATATATCTTGTGTATATCACTCGTTTTTATTTATTTGTAGCTACCAACCCTAATGTAAAGAAGGCTACCAATGCAGAGCATGGATTCAAGGTGACATCCGATGGTCGTTTGATCTTCAAAGAAGAGGACGATGATGATGATGATGATTACGATGACAAAACTAAAGGTGGGACAAATCACTTTTGGCGAAGTGTATTGACTCTCCTTTATCATAGTAATAAACCACTCTACGTTAATATGCATATATCCCTCCAGACGCTGAAATGGATGATGTACTCGAAGAGGCTGGAGTCAAAACTGTGGGTGTTTTATACATTTCACTTTCTTCATAATCGACAGAATTGAGAAATGTACAAAAAGGTTTTATAGTGTGTGATGTTCATTTTTCTTTGTTGGACAGAGGAAGAATCCAAAGTGGAAAATGCATGACGATCTGGATGATGACATGGATGTTAAACCTCCGATGAAATATAAAGGTAGGATAACATAATTTGCATGAAACATTACTGTTGAAACGCAAATAAATCGTTCTTAAGATGTTTGTTGCGTTGTTGCTCAGAGCACTATTAAGAAACAGATTTTTTGTAAAAATTTTATTTCAACCATAGACTGTATAAAAATATGGACGTAGTGTCCGTGACGTCACCCATAGGATTCTGCAGAGCAGTTTTGAAGCGTAAAGTAGGGTCGAGCTGGCCGTTGCCATTTTAGGCATTTTTAGGCCGTCGCATCACTCCCGGATAACAGAAAATGGGCAAAGAGGCGGGATGTGGGCGGAGCTTTGGTGATGCAATGACTAACATACAGCAGATAAATGGCTACCCACCTGCCACTCAAAGTGGCCACGCCCTTAATTATGCAGAACTTTAAGGCTTTATTTAATGTAAACTAATGAGTTATAAAAAAATTCACCCCCTCACAGTTGACGTGAAGGGCAAAATTAGCCGTATAGACCAAAACTAGAATTTGTACCAGACTGTAACATGTTTTTTTCTGCTGTAATGTTGGGCATTTTAACATGGGGCTCAATGAGATTCTGCTCCCTTCTGGAGCCTGTCCCTGGAGGCCAGTCGATGAACTGCAGTTTAATTCACTTCCGTATTGGCTTCAAGAGAGATCGCGGGAGGTTGCCACTTGATTTCAACGCAATGAAAAATATTAATCAAATTCATTATATAATGTTTCTGAACATTTTAACATTTCTATGTATTGTTGAACTTCTCAGCTGGTGGCACTGGAATCCACAGGCCTTTGGGTGGAAGACCAGAGTTTGGGACTGAGTATAAATCTAAGGTGAGAAGTGAAGAGCCTCTTTCTTTTCAGAACATTTTTGTAATAGCCAACATATAAAATAAACATCTGAAGGACCTCTGCTAAACCCCTCTGTGTTCGTTGTAGAAGGGAAAGGGGGATGTTAAGAAGGAAGGAAAGTGTGACCCGTATGCCTACGTTCCTCTGAAGAAGGCCCAGCTCAATCGCAGGTAAGGGACCGATTCTGTCCTTGCACACTTTCTCTTTAAATGATGCAGCTGATCAAACATGACAACTTTGTTAACAGAAAAAAGGCCAAGCTCCAAGGCCAGTTTAAAGGCATGGTCAGAGGGGCAAAGAAAGGAGCGCTCTCTGGAACGAAAATACTGAAGAAGAGGAAAGCCTAAAATGTGTTCCTGTTGTGGTCTTCCGAGATCTGCCCTCATTTTCCATGGCATGATCAAATTAAAAGTTAGAGACATATGTGCAAATGCTTTGTGAACTTCCTGTGGAAGAATCTCTTTAAACAATGATTTCAAGAGGTCCTAGTTGATGTTTGCTGTAGTTGGAATATAAGAAAATAGCAGTATGATAATAGCGTTTAACTAATGTATTTATATACTTGCTATGCTTGACAGAAAATAAAAAGTTCAGAAAATAGTATGGAGTGACACTTTTCTTTACAAATGGTAGTTTTTTTTCTGTTTTTTCATTATTCATTTTTGGATGTATCAATACAATCAATACAAAATACGCAGGTTTTTTTTTATGCTTTCTGCCTTTACATTATTCACCTTCCTAAGAAAACTATCATGTTTCCATTGTTAAACAACAGTGTTTTCTTAAATTTAGAAATCATTCAAGATACATTTTAATAAAATAATTCCCAAGTGCCCTTCAAAGTCTTAAATCTCATAAATGTTACAGAGTGATTGATATTGTGTACCACAGTTTGTCCGCAGAGGATATTGTTGGTGTTAACGTAGATCCCAGCTGTGTGTGAGAGTGAAAGGTCTGCTGGAGGTCAGACTGTCCTCTTACTCCAATAAGCTCGATTGGATTTTTCCCTGATGGTCCCAGCGAGTGTAGAGTGATATAGGCTCATATTTTTATCTTTCAGTGACAATGCATGACATAAGCCTAGCAAGGTTTTTTTTTATGCGTTGTGAATGTACACCAACATAGACCAAAACTATGGTAGCCCATTCCCCTACATAAAAAAAAAAAAAAAAAAACCTGTTTTGTTTTTTGCTTTGCTGGTAACACTTTAGAATAATGGTCATTAGTTAACAATAGTTAATTATTAACTAACATGAACTAACCATGAGCAGTTCATTTGTTACTGTATTTGTTAATCTTTGTTAATGTTAGTTAATACAATTCCAGCTGTTTATGGTTTGTTCATGTTAGTTCACAGTGCATTAACTAATGTTGACAAGATTTTAATAATGTTTTAGTAAATGTTGAAATTAACATTAACAAAGATAAATAAATGCTTTATTAGTTCATGTTAACTAATGTCCATTATTCTAAAGTGTTACTGCTTTGCTATAAGATAATAATGACACAAAAAGCTGACAAATTAAAGCATAATTATGGCAAACGTTACTATTTGACATTGAGTCGACTTTTTGACTCATAATTATGATGTAAAATGATAATCATGAAAGCCGACATGAACATCATATGTTTGTTTTTGTTTTTTGGCAGAAATTGGCTTTCATGGTTTTGGTCTATGTTGACATTTACAATGCATAGCCTAATTATGGATACATTCTATCTTAATTATGAGTAAATCATAATTTTGACCTCCTTTATACATATTCAATGAATATGTATAGACCAAGACTTCCACAGAAGATATACATTGTTTAATATTTAGACCACTTATATTATTAATTGCTATAAGGATGTGAAAAGATACACACACAAAAAGCCTACCCTGTTATAGTTATTTAAGGGGCTTTTGCGAAAGGTTTGACATAAACTGTGAGATTTCACAGTCCCCCGTATTTTCATCGAAGTAAAGCCCGGTTGGAATTAATTGCTATTAAAATGTCAGAACCTCAATCAATTTAAATTGAGCTACATTTAATCCTATCTGATGTACTGCAGTGGTTTTGGCCAAGAGAGGGCACTGTTGCACTTCACAGGAAAGTGAGACGTCAAGAACGTGAAATTCACTCTGAGCAGACGTACGTTTCTATAACTGCATTCAGACAGATGCATACTAAAATCATTTCCATCCTTACTCTTTAAGTTTGCATCTGATATGGGAAATATAGACTGTATTTTACAGGTACAGGTCTAAGTGTGGTCACTGAATGATTCACCTTTGGTAAAAAAGCAATCAAGATGTCGCAGCACAGACAGCAGGAAGAGGGATATTAGTCACAATGTGTGACTGTCAGTGCCTGTAATGGGAACATCCTCAGTGCTGCCACAGGGCTCCACGTTTTGTGGCCACTGTCAACACATTGATGTTTCTCATGAGTGTTCGGCGCACCCAGCCAAAGGAGCTGCAGTCATCAGACCATATGAATCATGTCATGTTACATGATGTGAATCAAGCTCCTGCTGAGTATTAATTCCTTACAGAGCAGAATGAGGTGAACTGTAAGGCATGGGTAAAGGGAGTCAGACAAATAAAGCTAAAACATGCAGCTCCCAGATTCTTATTCTAACTCATTATCTGTAGAATCTGGCAAAGCATTAGAATAGATATTGTTTTTTAAATGTAGATTAACATCGAAGAATTCTTGATATACAAGACGGTCAGCAGACAAATCAAGCCTTCATGCAGAATGTCGAAAGACTGAACATTGACTGATTTTTTTGATGATGACTTAAAAAAATAAAAATAAATTATGCATACGCTGGCTGTGTTGCTTCCTCGGCTGTATTTGTAAGATTTGCACAAATTGAAATAATCTGTAGAATTAAAGGTGTTTAAAGAAGAGCAAACAGGCTTGAATTAAATATAAACCTTAGGCTTTTTCACTCCCAGTGAACAACTGTGATTGACTATAAAGCTTGTTCAACTAAAAAGTTCAAACAATTTATAACCGAATATTTATTATTTCTGTATTTTATACATTAGATATGGGGATAATATTGTTCTTATTATCATATCATAGGAGAAAAAAATTATATATTAAAAAAAAATGAACAATGGGTACAGGCAATTTTTTTCCAACCCATGAACATATTATTTATAACATTCATATTTTCTTGCTGTACTACTATTAATGACCATGATCCACAAAGCAAAATAAAATATATATTATATAAAATATCATGCTGAGTGTCCCGTACCAGTGGTGGACACCCTGTCATTTTATATTCAAGTGCCTACCAGGAACTCAAGGCTAAATAAATTAGAGGTTTGTACTGCCCCGCAGTCACAGCAAGTCAGATTTTCTTTTTAAAGATGGGACCAGTTAATTTTATACAAATTAAAACAGGGCATAATGTATCCCACACCTACTCCACTATCCTTGAACATGTAATCATCTACTGACAAATTAACGTCATGCAAAATCTGATATACAAATACCCAAAGTCAACATTCAAAGTTCTTAAGTGCCTTAAAATATGAATTAATTTTCCATGTGTAATAATCTCATGTATTGATGCAGTACTCTTTCAGTGCCTCTGTGTATAGTAAGAACACACTCTTAAAAATAAAGGTTCCATAAAAGGGTTTTCGCAGTGATGCCAAAGAAGAACCTTTCAATGAACAGTTCTTTCTAAATGTGAAGATCATTTTTAAAAATCGAAAGAACCTTTTTTTTTTATTAGATTTTTTATTAAAAAGACCCTTTTAAATGGAACGGTAGTGGATGATAAAGATTCTTTATGCAACCATATATCCCAATTAAGCACCTTTATTTTTAAGAGTGTTCCACAGACAAATCGCATTTCATTCACTCCGAATCAACACACTCATGTATCTGAAAATGTGGCAACCCAGAGGCTTTAGTAAATATCACAAATTTGAATTAAAGGCAGAGATTTTAGGGTAGCTGTGAAGGCCCTCCATTGTTCTCAATGCCTGTTCCCAGGGCAGGGTGGAGGTCGTGAAGGAGGGGGTCCTTGGGGGCCTGGGGGTGCCCGGGCTGGTGGAGGTCCTGGGGGTGAGCGATTGATGGAGGGTCCCCGGGATGGTGGTCTTTTAGGCGGGGGCCGCATGAGTGGCTGATGGTCAGAAGGGGGCGGCGGAGGAGGTGGAAGGTGGCTGCGTGGTGGTGACCTTGGCTCCTCTGCTTTCACCCGGGTAAAGTTGATACATCGGCCCTATGGAAACAAGCCAGATGGTGGGATCACTGTCAGTTCAAAGCTGAAATTTCATTGCTATCAGTAGCCATAACTTCTGGGGATAAAACGAAACCCAAACTCTTTACATATTTTGTACGGATACATTGTATTTTCAACCCCTGAGGTGACAAGTTCACCACGAAACTCATGGGATTCAAAAACAAAAGCTCAAGCGCTGGTGCAGCTGATCCTATGCAGAGTTCTCTTGCTTGCTTTCGCTTGAAAATGCCCAGGAGATGAACCCACAGCACTTCAGACATTCAGAAACTCAGCTGTCAACTGCAATTCTGTCCCTAAAATCATGGGGGTGGGGTTGAAGAGTTGAAGCGCTGCGCTTAAGGAATAAGCTATTTGTGAAAACGGTGTTGGAACAAGAGAGAAAACGTGCATTCTTAAAGATGAAGTGAATCATTGTTGTCAGCAGGGCTGATCGTTCAGGAGGAATCGTCAAACTTTGGGACTGACTGACCAAAGCCATTCAAAACTCACTTTACGCTTCATTAAGTGCATAAAATGGAACTCTAGATGACTCAGGATCCACTAAAACACCCACTTTTGTCGGGGCTTAATAAAAGTGATGTATTCATATGCAAGAGCATGAATGGAGGTGAAGCTTTAAATCTTCTTCCTCTCAAACACAGTATATTCGGCTGCACGTAATAAAAGATTTTAAAAATCAAAGTGATAAACACAATTTCTTGAACTTTTAAATGGTAGTCTGTTGCATAGAACAAACGTTCAGGTTCAAAAGAAGTGTTATAAGTTAGTAATAAATGAATTCTTATATACTAATATTGCTGTTGGCTACATTTTGACTTCAGAATATTAATGCAAGTAAATCCTGTAAAAATAAACAAGAGAATAAATACAGTACTGTTCTAAAGTTTGGGTTTTTTGAAAGAAGTTTCTTATGCTCACCATGGTTGCATTTATTTGGTCAAAAATATTGTACTGAGAATACTGAGTATGATAATAATATACTTTAAAAATAAATTACATTATTCAATTTGCATTATAAACAAATAAATGGTGAACAATGAAATATTAGCTTGAAAAGCATGGCAGCCATGGCTAATCAATCACAAGAACCACAACAGCAATTGTTACTATCACAACAAAAAAAGCACAGTGTGAACTAATATGTGTCCTACTCCGATCTTGCTGAACTCATTTAAATTACTTTCACTCGAGTGGAAAGGAGAGCGGTTAAGGGGGGAGTCAGTCTCAGCCATGCTGTTTGAGCACTTATCAGACAAACAGATGGACAGTTTAAAGGCCACTAGCTAAATTGTCACAGGAGAGATTCCCTCCCTTTTGTTCAATGGTCTTAAAGGACTGAGGCAGGATAGGATACGCCTTTTTATTGTGTTATAGTAATAAGGGTGGTCTCAAATCTCTGAGTATGCAGGAGTGATCTGTATAAATATGAAACAGACGGACAGAGAGGGACTCCATATCAGGGGGTGTCTGTTTTCTATTATTGTTGTCTGAGTGTGTTGGGATGGGTTAAATGCATGTGAGATTGGCAGGCAAAGCTGTCAGTTCATGTATCTTTCTGTTTAGCTGTTCAATCTTCAAATACAGATTGAACGAAGTCAACATATTGCTTGCAAATAAAAATACACCATTTATCTTTTAATAACAACTTGCAAGTGAGTTTTTTTTATTTATTTTTTTAAGAAACAAGGTTTATCTTCAATGTAAATACTTGCTCCACCTCTTAAACTTGGTTAACCCCACCAAGCCCTTTCCCTCTAACCACCTGTCATATAGAGAGCACTTGTCATAAATTATTTGTTTTGGTTTGATTCTACACAAAATAATGTAAAGCCTTAAAATCTTTAAGATAAAGATTTCAATTAATAGTAAAATTCCACCAAATTGAATTGAATAATCCTTACATATTTTAATCACACACACACGCACGCACGCACGCACGCACGCACGCACACACACACACACACACACACACACACGCACACACGCACACACACACAAACGCACACTCACACGCACACGCACACACACACTTGCCCATCACAGAAAATGTTATGCATTTTTACAATTTTTTTTTTTTTAAGTATAAGTATCATTTATAAGCAGTAAATGTGCGGCAAAAAAACTCCCCACAAGATAAAAAATGACTGGTTTTATCTTAATGTAAATACTAATATAAATGTATATTCCATTTAAATATTACATTCTTTATTTAAAAAAATACTTTTATTGTGTGACCGAATAAAACTGCTCCAATAACTGTAAACACCTGTATTTGCTGTAATTGTTCAACTGGCCCCTGATGGAAAGCAGCACCTTGCTACTAGCCCCCAGGTAATTTGAGTTTGAGACCCCTGATCTAAAGCCTGTAGAATCTTGTAGCCTGCTGGGGGTCATCCATAGTAGTTAAAACACCATATGGACAGATTTCTCTTCCCCACTCCCTCCACCCACATCTGCACAGTATTCATGAGTCTCCATTCTCATTCGGCCCATATGCTCACCCTTGTGCAGGCCTGTTGGTGTGCTGCTCGCCAAATTGTCCTTTTCACCGCACAAGACTGGCAAAGTGATGGCTTTGCCCCCTCACCCCCAACCCCACCCCAGCCAGACAGACATGAATCAATCACCACCACCCCCTACCAACCTGACAATAGCCTATCACAATAAAACTCAGCTCCCCCTTTGCCGAATGGGCCCCATGTCACGTTATGGGACTCTCTGTTTAATAAGCTGTTAAATCAGACCACCAAGCGTTGGTTACGTGAGGGTTAGACTCTAACGTAGAAACGCAGATGAGAGGAGAATCCTCGAGAACAATCGGAGGAGCATGTCATTCACCTTGACTCGTAAATTATGTTAAAAAGCCATTTCCTTCTGTTAACCAGAGTCTTTCTTGACACAACTTTTACATTCCTGTGGGTCATTAGGAGAAACAAAACAAAAACACTCTTTATTCCACAGAGTTTCTTTGTCTCAAATGTAGGTGGCACTCAGACGTGAGGGGCAGATACTGAGCATGTGAGGTGAAGCTTGTAAACTGGCCAGACAAAGACATTCAACAACAAGAGCTTCTTTCTTTACACAACAACTATAAGTGAGTAATAAAGCAAGGCTGTCACCTTTGCATCACAATGAGTGCACTGAGGCCAACGGGTAAAGAGTTTGACCCAGGACTCATCTATAACATTATCTCAGGTCATGTTATCACCCAAAAATGAAAATTCTGGCCCATTCAAACAGGACATAGTATTTTCCCTCCATACTATGGGAAGTCAATGGGCCTCATCAACTGTTTGGTTACCCATATTCTTCTAAATATCTTATTTTGTGTTCAGCAGAAGTAAGAAATTCATACAGGTTTTGAACAGCTTGAGGTTGAGTAAATGTTGACAGAATTTTCATTTTTGGTTGAACTATCCATTTAACGTTCATTTAAAGTGTGACTTGAAAGACTTGAACAACACTGTTCGATATATTTGAATTACTTACATTTATAATATAATAACACCAATATTTTGCAACTAATAAAATGCAAGCATAGAAAATTCCTACCGTAAATATATCAAAAATGTATAATTGTTAGTAAAATGCATCGCTAAGGACTTCATTTGGTCAAATTTAAAGGCAATTTTCTCAATATTTTGATTGTTTTGCCCCCTCAGATTCCAGATATTCAAATAGTCATATCTCGTTAAATCTCAATAAAAAGTAACTGTGGTATTTTAGAGGTAACTGTGGATAAGTTGATCAGTTTTTGACAAGACCAAATGAAAAAGATAATTCCGTAAGCAATAGGTATAAGAAACATGACCAATCGCAATCCAGAATGCAAATAATGTCATGACATCATTGTGGTGGTTACATTTTGAATGCACAAGCATCCTATCAGTGTAAAATGGAAGATTTTCAAAATGTAATCCTGCAAAATGTATATATATTTAATATAGAGGTTTTATAATATATATATATACAGTATTGTTCAAAATAATAGCAGTACAATGTGACTAACCAGAATAATCAAGGTTTTTAGTATATTTTTTATTGCTACATGGCAAACAAGTTACCAGTAGGTTCAGTAGATTCTCAGAAAACAAACAAGACCCAGCATTCATGATATGCACGCTCTTAAGGCTGTGCAATTGGGCAATTAGTTGAATTAGTTGAAAGGGTGTGTTCAAAAAATAGCAGTGTGGCATTCAATCACTGAGGTCATCAATTTTGTGAAGAAACTGGTGTGAATCAGGTGGCCCCTATTTAAGGATGAAGCCAACACTTGTTGAACATGCATTTGAAAGCTGAGGAAAATGGTTCGTTCAAGACATTGTTCAGAAGAACAGCGTACTTTGATTAAAAGTTGATTGGAGAGGAAAACCTATAAAGAGGTGCAAAAATGATAGGCTGTTCAGCTAAAATGATCTCCAATGCCTTAAAATGGAGAGCAAAACCAGAGAGACGTGGAAGAAAACGGAAGACAACCATCAAAATGGATAGAAGAATAACCAGAATGGCAAAGGCTCAGCCAATGATCACCTCCAGGATGATCAAAGACAGTCTGGAGTTACCTGTAAGTACTGTGACAGTTAGAAGACGTCTGTGTGAAGCTAATCTATTTTCAAGAATCCGCAAAGTCCCTCTGTTAAAAAAGGCATGTGCAGAAGAGGTTACAATTTGCCAAAGAACACATCAACTGGCCTAAAGAGAAATGGAGGAACATTTTGTGGACTGATGAGAGTAAAATTGTTCTTTTTGGGTCCAAGGCCACAGGCAGTTTGTGAGACGACCCCAAACTCTGAATTCAAGCCACAGTACACAGTGAAGACAGTGAAGCATGGAGGTGCAAGCATCATGATATGGGCATGTTTCTCCTACTATGGTGTTGGGCCTATTTATCGCATACCAGGGATCATGGATCAGTTTGCATATGTTAAAATACTTGAAGAGGTCATGTTGCCCTATGCTGAAGAGGACATGCCCTTGAAATGGTTGTTTCAACAAGACAATGACCCAAAACACACTAGTAAACGGGCAAAGTCTTGGTTCCAAACCAACAAAATTAATGTTATGGAGTGGCCAGCCCAATCTCCAGACCTTAATCCAATTGAGAACTTGTGGGGTGATATCAAAAATGCTGTTTCTGAAGCAAAACCAAGAAATGTGAATGAATTGTGGAATGTTGTTAAAGAATCATGGAGTGGAATAACATCTGAGAGGTGCCACAAGTTGGTTGACTCCATTCCACACAGATGTCAAGCAGTTTTAAAAAACTGTGGTTATACAACTAAATATTAGTTTAGTGATTCACAGGATTGCTAAATCCCAGAAAAAATGTTTGTACAAAATAGTTTTGAGTTTGTACAGTCAAAGGTAGACACTGCTATTTTTTGAACACATCCCTTTCAACTAATACCCCAATTGCACAGCCTTAAGAGTGTGCATATCATGAATGCTGGGTCTTGTTTGTTTTCTGAGAATCTACTGAACCTACTGGTAACTTGTTTGCCACGTAGCAATAAAAATATACTAAAATATATATATATTGCTGTTATAAATATAGAGAGCAACAAAAATAGATAGGCCAAATATATTCTCAAAAGAAATGTTTTAAAAGACTTTAATTAATAATGTCATGCTGAATTAACTGCAGAAGTTCAATACTTATGCTTGGGTTTTTGAAATATGTGTTGTAAAGGAATAACTAATTTAGAACAAATCCCTAACCAATGTGTTTGACAAATATCAATACAGTGCAGCTTCACAAGCAATATAACAATAGTCTGTTGAGTTTCAATCTATCTTTGAACTCCACAAGACTAGAGCCATATACATAAGAGGCCCTTTGGTAGGAACAGAAAACACAAGAAAAGACAGACGAGACAGAGACAGAGGAGAAAGAGACAGACAGAGGATCAGTCACAGCTAGGGAATGCAAAGAGTTATAAAGAGAAAGATGTGGACTAATATAGAGATTAGCCGTCTGTAGCTAAGCAGAGGTCTTGTTTGGGCACAGCGAGTTGTTTGTGTCTGCTGTCTAGTGAGCTGCAGGTGGGCATGAAACACAACTACGCCCCAAATCTCCCTGAATGGCACAGCTGTTTCCATCCAAACCTCATCCTTTACAGAGTCTGTTGCCTTTACCAGCACCATCTAAAGCTCATGCAAAGTACATTGAGCAGCTGGACACTGGCGGTCCCTCAGACAAGTGGCCCATTATGGAGCGGTGAAGAATAAAACCAAAGTAAATCAGATCGGTCCATCTACAGTGGGAACGGAGCTATAGTCTGTCCATGTCAATGGGATCATACTGTACGGCCCGCGGCACTGCGGCCCACATGAAAGATGCCTTTCACAGACACACAGATGTGTTGCCATGACACAGCTTGTGCTGATGGAATAATGCAGGGTGCAGAGAGCAGGGCTCAGACACTGAGGGACGTCTCTTACAAAAGGCACAAGAGAATGAGAGACTGTGCTCGGCCACACGACTGCACCATGTGAGGAGGAATTAAGAGCAGTAATTACACTGCTATTTCCTGTCCCGGCTACTGAGCATGCTCAGAAAGGATGGGAATGTCACAACAAATCTGTTCCAAAAACAAGTGAACTGGTAACACTTTACAATAAGGTTTCATTAGTTAACATGCGTTAACTACATTAGTTAACATGATCTAAGAATGAACTGCACTTATAAAGCATTTATTTATCTTTGGGGTCTCTAATGCTCACCAAGGCAGAATTTACTGTTTGTAAAAACAGTAATACTGTGAAAATTACAATTTAATATAAATATTTTCTATTTTAAAATATTTTAAAAAGTAATGTATTCATGTGATGGAAAAGTGTATTTTTATATTTCAGTAGCCATTATTCCAGTCTTTAGTCACATGATCCTTCAGAAATCTAATATGCCAATTTGGTGCTCAAGACAAATTATTATTATTAATGTTGAAAAAGAATTGAACCGAATCGATTTGAAATAGAAATATTTTGTAACATTATAAATGTCTTTACTACCATTTCTGTTCATTTTAATGCATTCATAAGCGGTACTGAATTGATAATCTATGTTTAAAGCTTGATGCAATGCATTTTGGAATTGGCGTCTCTGCAAAGAATACAAATGATGTATTATTGTGCCAAAATTCGATATCTTAAGAGGCAGCATAATCCTGTTGCCTAGCATTTGGAGCATTGCCTTCACAATCACGTCTATGATAAAATGCTGCTTTTGGAGGAAGCTCACTAGGTTTTGGAACAGAAACAATGAATGTGAATACTTGAGAAAAGCCATTCATCATTTCATAGTTATTTTAAACCAAGTTTTTCTAAAATCCACATGAAACGCTTGCTCTGAGATCAAGGAAAAAACACACCTGCAACAATATAATCCATTTTTTTAAAAACATATACTTCTATATAATAGATAGATAGATAGTTATACAAGTAGAATAACTAGGATAAACAAAAGCTCTATGAAGCTTAGTAGATCCTGCTTATGAGGAATATTATGAAATATTCCAGCTAAATTGTCAGGTCACTATTCTGAGACGGAATTGGGTGTTTAACTTGAATGGGCTCATGGTTGTACCTGATCTCCAGGCTGGGGTCTCATGAGCGACACCTGGTCGTATCCTCGACGGAAAAGAGCCCACAATGCATCCAGTTTCCCCTATTATACAGAATCGTTCTGTTAAAACCTTTTGACCTTAAAACATTTCAAAGATTAAACAGATGGTTTCATATTAAATTGTATGGAAAAAAACCTCCTGTACCTGAATAGGACTGTACCACTTTCTGTGATGGGCAGGTCTGCGCCCATAAGGCTTTCTGAGTTTGGGTTCATAGGGCTCGTATTCGTCTTCAGGCATTTTCACCACAGCGTCCTTTGGCTTCTCCAGTTTTGCTCCTTCCTCCGTGGAGCCCTTGTCCCCCCAGCGCACCTAAAGACCAGTGGAACAGAGTCCACTTATAACCACACAGACTATGGAAAATGGTTGTTTCTACATTTAAAAAAAAAAAACAATATTACGAAGCTTGCATGTTTCACTGATACTGAGAGCAAAAGATAATTCACTAAAGCTGTGTTTAAGAAGTGCACTTAACATATAATAGGTACTATAGCTGTAGAAAAGGTGTGTATTTTACAAAGAACAATAATGAATATGTCCAATATTGCTACCTTTGCAAATTACAGGAGTACATCTACAGGCATCATCATGTTTTATGATGTCACATGATCTAGTTTTGGCACCAGGCAGACAGGGAGCATTTAAGGTCACGGTGATGTGTACTAGTGCCTTGCGGGTTCATAACATCACTCGTCACGTGTGGTCTTCATCCCCCTGTAGCCTGTGTTAACCTATGATCAAATGACACCCTATATAAAGGCATATCGTGTGTATGCATCACCTCCATTCTTTTAATTCCACCAACTCCTCTTCCGCCATAGTAGGACGCATCTACTGTAGGCCATTTCTTTTTGGGCATACCATCCTCATCATCATCAGGCTCCTGTTGAGCACACGAAACGTACGCAAAACTTATATCACACTAGTAATAAGACATGTAGACAACAACATTCCTCCTCCGTCTATTTTGTTGGAATTGTCTTTTAAATTCGCCATTAGCAATGAATTAGCATTAGCCTACACAGGCAGAATAAACACAAAGATGCTGTCAAATAATGTTAGCCAAAAAAGTAGCAATCACATTGTGTTTCCAAATCAAAGGGAATCCTTAGAGACAGAGCTCCTTGTTTGCGCTCTCAGTGTTAAGAAGCACAGATGCACACACTAAAGCCATTTCCACAAAGCTCTTTTATTTCCTATCAGCCTCAGTGACTGCTTGCCTTTGACCTCTGGAAACAAAGCAAACACAAGAGGATCATTATGAGCCCTTTTCCCTGAATTTTGCCATTCAGTCATCCTGCGGTTGAGCCTGTGTGTCCACTTACACTGCTCACTTGTATTTATTTACACGGCTGTGCCATAGAAAATGCCCTTAAATGGGGACGGACAGTTTTTCAAAGCAGTTGCACTCATAGTTAGTAGCTGATATTGGCAGTGTTACGGAATGTGGTTTACAAGGAATGATGGCATTTCTGGAACGCACTGGATTCAGCTTATGAGAGTTAGTAGTTTTATCATGTGCAATCTATTTTTTTTTAATTGCCCCGATTCATATCTAAATTTCCAGGGTTCATTTGAGAGTATGGTTGACCCTAAATACACACATACACAAACATGAGTACACAATGAGGTTAGAAGGAGACTCACAGGCTCGGGGGGAGGGGGTGGAGGCATTTCCTTGATGACCTGAAATAAAAATAATTCTCAGCGAAAGAATGTAATCTAAGCAAAGAGCAGTACAGTATAAACAGAAACACTATAAACAGTACATTATAAAGTATAAAAGCATTATAATGCATGAAGCATAAGCAGAGTTAATGTCACTGAGGGAATGTAACAACATAGTTCAATCATCAGTATGAATAACACATAAACATATTATTTATAATAATAATTATTATTAATATACCAATATTGTTAAATCATTGTCTGAGTGTGTGAATAACACAAATAAATGTATTATCAACAATAACAATTATTATTGTTGTTTTAGTATGTGAACAATAATATATTATTTATGTTCTATGTTCCCCATAAGTCCCATGTCAAGACTTTTATTTTTGTCTTGTGCCATGTTTGTAGTTTGTTGTAGATCCACTCATTGTCTGAGTTGATCCGCATCTTACAATTTATGATAATGATAAATATTATTATTAATAATATACTAATGTTGTTAAATCATTAAGTGTGTGAATGACACAAATAAATGCATGATTTATTAATAACCAAAATCATTGCATTAAAGGGTTAGTTCACCCAAAAATGAAAATTACCCTCGTGTCGGTCAAAACCCGTAAGACCTTAGTTCATCTTCAGAACACAAATTAAGAATTTTTTGATAAAATCCGGGAACTTTCTCAACCAGCCATAGACAGCTATGTCACTGCAACTTTCAAGGTCCAGAAAGGTAGTTAAAAACATAGTTATAACAATCCATGTGACTCCTTAATTTTATGAAGTGACGAGAATACTTTAAAATAGCGACTTTACTATAATGTTGAAGAGAAGAGATTGTTGAATAAAGTAGTTCCCGTCACTCCATAACATAAAGATTGAACCACTGGAGTCACATGGACTATTTTAACGACGTCTTTACTACCTTTCTGGGCCTTGAAAGTTACAAAGAGTTGGATGGTTCAGAAACCTCTCGTATTTCATCAAAAACAGCTTAATTTGTGTTTCGAAGATGAACGAAGGTCTTACGGGTTTGAAACGACATGAGGGTGAGAAATTAATGACTATGAGTCTTTAACATAAGGGACCCGGCATACACCCGGCACGACGCAAGTATTTTTTTGCTAGGTTCACCCCTACGCAGTTATCATTTCCACGTCCAGCATCACGTTGTTTAAATAGCAAATGCATTCACGCCCATCTGTTCGCCCTGGGATGGGCTGGTCTGAAAACACGGTGTGTTCAGGCACATTGTTGGCGTGTTGCTATTTTGAGGCAACTGTTATTTAAAGAGCACATTAGTAATATGCGCCTATAGGCGGGTACACAATGTGCTTACATTCTGCTTTTTACACACACAGAGATGCGCAGCAGCACAGAAACATAATATTAAATATTACAATCAAATATTTAAATATTAAAAATCAAAGGATTACAATGTAAAAGATTATTATTGTGTACATAAAGATAAAAATGCCTACATGTCATAATGGATAGTCATTACATATATCAAAATGATCTATTTGCAGCAATGACGAATGAAATTGGCTAAATATTTGACCAATCGTGGCAGTGCAAACATGTATTTAAACTGACTCATCAGGTTGAGGGTGTCTATATTCCGCCATGTAAATAGCAATCCGCCATGGTGCAAGCGCACTGGCTTTTAAGGGGAATGGGAGATGAGACTCTGATTCGACCTGTGAGACGTACAGACGTACCACTGTACAGCACAGAGGCCAGAACCACCACATCAGCACCAGACCCAACAACAGGAAAACAGCCAGTAACGAGATGAGCAGGATGGTCCCATCAAACTGCACTCAGAGAGATACAAACATAGTATTTACTGGCATAAAACACATGAGAACAGGTAAAGAGAATAAAGAACAGGGCAAATGGCTGCTCCAAGAGATGGAATTAGTTTTTTGTTTTTTCTGCTAATTTTAACTTACGTGACAAAACCAGACTCCTCTGATGAAAGAAAGCAGAGGAGACCTCATACGAGAAAAAGAAAGGGTAAGAGAGAAGGGAAAATAACCAAATAAGTTGTAGACAGACAAGTTGAAAAAAATATTCAGAGAGGTTGAATTACTGTCACGTAAATCCGCCATTCATGTTTTTACAGGCAGAAGTGGTTTTGTCAAAGGAAGACAGATGTACTTACACATTCAGCAGTAGTGATGTGCACTGAGCTTGTGATGTAGGACAAACCCTCATTCATGCTAACTTGCAGATAGATCACCCTGCAACACAACAAAAACACCTTAATCACACCTGCTGAATAGGCACATTCATTGCATTCCACTGATGGACATGTGTGAGCTTGTTATATGGTTATTATTAAAGCCATTAAGATCAGCGTTTTCTTGTTAAAATGTGTCTGGAGGCAGGATTTAAAAAATGGGTTAAATGTTTGTTTCTCACAGCTGCCTGAATGACTTCCAATGCATTCCTCTTGGATGGATAACAACTCAACACTCAAAGACCAGCAGGCTGAAGTCATGTAGACACAGGAACCTGACTGATAAGTGCTATCGAAGGTAGAACAACAATGCATGTCTAAAATGTGTTTTTATATCCCGCAATACAAACAACAAGCCAAAGAGACTGGGAAAACTGATTTGCTTCTCAATATCTGTGTTCTCAAAATCACAAATGAGATTCAATGGGAACCAAATTGAGACTTTTGCTAAAATCTCCTGTTTCTCAGGTTTTTCCTCCAATAAAAGGCCCTTAATTATGTCACATGTTTCTGATCAAAAGTTTCATAAGAGATCTTAACTTATCTAAATGATCTATATTATTACAATATCAAATAAATATAAAATAAATGCCATTGGGAATAAAAATGTAATTTATTCCTTAAGGCAAAGCTGGATTTTCAGCGGCCATTACTCCAGTAGTGTCACATGATCCTTCAGAAATTATTTTGATATGCTGATTTTCTGCTCAATAAACATTGTTATGAATGTTAAAAAACGGAAACCATGATTTTTAATAAATATTTATTTGTGGAAACCATGATTTTTAATAAACATCAAGTTTATTTGATGTAAAGAAAGTTAAAAAGAAAGCATTTATCTGAAATAGAAATCATTGTCATATCATAAATGCTTTTAGTCACTTTTGTCCTTGCAAAAAACAAAACAAATAAAAAACCTTCCTAACCACAAACTCATGAATGAGTAAAAGATTATGTTGATTGATCTATGTAATATATAGTGATTATATGTGGTATGTGGATCTTAAAATGAAGTCTTCTTTTCCTGAGATAAGAAAGAGATGAAAAAAAAGGGTTTGTCATGTGACTGATGACAATCTATGAAGACTATGAAAACTGGCAACGCCATGTCCAGTTCCCCCTGACAACTTTCTCAAAAATGGAATTTATCCCAAAATCAGAGATGTTTGGCTCTACCATGGGCATTCAGAGCGCTGGTAGTGGGAAAAGTCTCAGCTTTCTTGATTTAGGCGACCCCTCTTCCTCTGCATTGGTGGAGGAGAAGACGGAGCTGAAAATAAGTTACTCAAAGGGGGCACAACAGGATAAAAGGGGGGGGGCTGTGTGGAGAGAGGTCCAGTGACAGATCCATCTCATTTTCCATCAATCAGGAAGCGGCTGGCTTTTTTTGAGCACGTCTTCAGGAGGCCACTCAGTCACCACGCGTTTAGGTGACAGCACTGACAGCTTCGACTCACAAGACGTGGATGCAGAGGAGGAGGTGATGGCAGACTTTGCCCTAAAATTGCCTTTCTCAACACTCAAAAATTCAGGAACACCACTTAAATGGCAATTTTAAAATGGTATCAGCTTAAACAGACATTATTTAACTCAATGGTTGGTCTTATGATTGTGCATCACAACATAATGTGCATAACAAGATGGCAATTATGTTTCATTTAAAGAGACTCTCCACTAGCTCTAATTAGCCTGAATAATCCCACACCTCCTTTTAACGGGATTTTGATGGAATGTTTAATCTCCGTTTTTTCCTTATATGAATACATACCACATCTGGCTGACTTTTGAGAGACCCAGACTCTACGAGATCTCTGAAACCAAATAATGTCATGCAGACATGTCATTATATCGCAAAATAAACATCATCTCAGTATAACAATATATAAATATTAGATGAAAAACTTTAAGTTTAGGCTGAAGTAGGCCTACTGTAATTAGAAAGAAATTAACTGAAATTAATATAGATTAAAGCTAGAAATATATAAAAATGACTTAATCTTAATAAAATATTAAACAATAGAAATATTCAAAATATCTGATTAGAAATATACTGATTTGATCTGAAATTGTTTTTATTATCTTATGTGCATATTATCTTTAAGCTTGTCCTAATAAAGGAACAGTCTATAATTAATGTACAAAACACCCGCCTTGTCAATATTGCAACAATATTACAGTTATATTAATGCTGAAGTACCCCAAGGTAAAGTTTACTATAATCAATATATCAGATGGTGCCAGCTGTGTTTTGTATGAAAAAAGAGAATGTGGTGTGATATGAGAGAAATAAACAAATTTCAGTTACCGGATGAGTGGACTGATATACAGCATAGCATTGCCATATTTGACTGCTGGATGGTGCAATCGACCAATCAGAAATTACTATTCTAGAAAGCTAAAAATCTATGCATGGCATATTCTTGGGCAATGTAGTTCACAAATGTGTGCATGCATTATGATGAAATGTATAACAAATATGGCCAAGAACACATGAATCAGCCACAACAGTTTTGAATGAATGTAAAATGCTGAACATCGATATATCAACATCAGCTGCTTTAGTGTCACATTAGCAAATACCATCCAGTGTGTAGTGATGTAGTATGACCAAGAGTAAAAAAACCAGCCCTGTTTTGCTTAAGGTGCCATGAGATGCTCCTTCATTGGCATCTCAAGGAATTTTCCTGACAAGAACAAGACAGATGAAATCCTCAAGGTGTCTAGAGCCGCCGGTACACATAATTATTTAGAAGGCTTGCAGGGAAATGAGCCGCCAGCAGCAGCTCATTTGTTGTAGAAGGCCTGTAAAGTAACCTGTAGTCAGTCTCCGGGGCTCCTCTCCGGCTGATGTGGATACGGACGGCTCTGTATTTCAATGTCTGTTCTTTTCTCTCTCAGCTCAGAAAACCACCGGAGCTTTGGGCTAACATGCACACTCACTCAACTTCTCATGCAGGTCAAGCCCATGGTGACTAATCTCTCAGAGAGGCTAATTATACGCTCATCTTGGGTTTTTTACACCACATGTCTGTTGTCTCAGTGTGTTAGGGTGCGTGGAGACTGACTGATAAGAATAATTCCAAATGACATTGACCCTAATTTTTCAAGGGTGCTAATGCATTAAGAAATTAAGTGGCAGGATGAAGGGCACCTACTTTCCAGCCTCATTTATGATCGGCGCGGGACAAAGGAGGAGCGTATCTTTAACACTGACAGGTCTTTCATCTGAAAGTTAAAAAAAACAAGGTACATTTATGATGAGTAAACACTTTATAAAAGAAACAGTCATCTACATAGTGCTGCATACATCATGAAGTCTTAAATGGGAAACTTTAAGGGAAAAGTAATGTAATATTACTTACTCAGTGTAACTGTGTCATTGACTCTGAAGCTGCACAGAACCTGATTGATGTTTCTGGCATGCAAAAATCCATTTCCCCTCACAACCACTTGGAAAGAATCTTAAAGAAACACAAAACAAATATATAATAATAAACATTTAGCAAGTTGCTTTACTACATAGTGAAATCCCTCTGCTTTTTTCCAGAGAAAAGGCAAAAAAAATATTTGTATGTACTATTTATATTGAAATACAGTATAGTATAAGAAAATAGCCCAGACAGTCCTTTTTTTTTTTTTTTAGATCTTTGTCTCATGTAGACATTTAAAAAAAATGCCATACTGTGAAATTATAAAGTGTGCTCAGCCGGAGGGCAGGTTTTCTTATTTTTTTTTCCACCCTTAACCTTTCAGGAACACTCAACTCAACTGGGCAAATGCATATGCTCCAGTGGTGCTAATAATAAAAGTGTAGAGGTTCACAAATCTCTTGGAGTCGTGTAGCTGGGGGTGCTGCGTTGGTGGCCGACAAAGCTGGCTGCCTGACCTTTGAGACCCCCCAGGCAATGCTGTAGACCCTCTGACGGCTGCTAAGCAGCATATGTTAGAGAGAAAAACACCCTCACTTAGAACCTGTCTCAGCGGGCGTCAAAGGATGCAGAGTGGATGTGACCTTACTCATGGCACTGAGGGAGATTTGAGTGGATTTGCACTGATTCATCTCTGAATAATGCTACACTTTTAGAAAATGTTCTGGTTGGTAAACCTTTAACATTTAAGTGTGTAAAGTTCACAGGATGAAAAAAAAAACATCCTGGGTAGTGTGCCATCAGGAAAGACAGTGGTATGGAAAGGTCAGGAGAATATCACTGCAGTGAGAAATAACTCTATACTGTCTCAGTTCTCTTTTTCGACATGACATAGTACACGTACATCGACATGTAGGATTTGCTACCAGCATTTAAAGTATCAAATCCTACATTTTCTAGATTTCCTCTTTTACCTTCAATAGACCCCTAAAAAGCCTTGATGTCAGTTTAATTTGTCATTCACAACTCATTACACTTCCGTAATGTGAGGATATTCAATTAATACGTTCAAAAATATGACTGACTTTATAAATCAGGAATCGATTGGATTGTGAAAAGCGGCCGTTACACAACAGGATGGAACAACCCTAAATTAAAATTTGCTAAAACAATGCCTAAATAACTCTTGCTATTGGTTAACATTATTCAGCAGCCTGCATGGCCTAAGTGGCATCAGCAGAAAAGGAAAAGACAAAGAGTTATTGGATTTTCATTAAAGTTGGGATGTAACAGAAGTAGCGAATAGCGATAGATCTTCTACCATATTGTGACATACGTTGGAGTGAAACAGATAATCAAAAAAGAAAAAAAAGGTAAGCAGGGACTTGTGTCCATCTGTTGTTGATTGGATGGAGGCAGAACAGGCTGAATGTGATCTTGCAGTCGATTATAATAGAATAGTTGGTTTTAAGCAGATTAAATGATACATCTTTAGTCTTTCGTTTTTTTTTTTTTTTAATGAAACACGCACAGATGAAACGTTCCCATTACAATAAGATCAACAACGTGCCTATAGAAAATAGATTGGGTGAATTTTCATTTCACACCGATTTAGGATTAAACAGAATATTTTATTCCTTGGAATATCATGCATTTACCAATAGATCACAATGAGACCAGGAGTGTGCATTAACAATGTAAACAGAATTAATTTTAGAGTCATGTTGACTGTAAAGGTCCTTCATCTACATAAGACCTGGCAAATAACGAAAAGGCTGATCACGGGAAAATTTGAGTGAAAAGAATTCTCAGCATGCCTCTTGTCTCATCATGGATCTACCAAAACAAATTCCACTCCCATCCGATCCAATTAACCTGTCATTTCCTCCCTAATTATACTAATCCCGTCTGCCATGCAGAAGCCCCTCTCCACCCCACCTCTGCGTCTAAATTTGCCCAGCTCTCTTGCTCATGCCTGCTTAATGTGACGTCCATACAGCTGAAATGGCTAATTCCATTTAATTTTGGAGGCCGGGCATCAACATCCATGTCCTTTTCTTCCCGAGTTACTGTCAGATATGGTGTGTCGGGTTCTGACAGGACAGCGCAGGGGTAAAAAGGTCAACACTGGCTTGGCAGCGGGCAGCGCTGGCAGCGAGATGGTGGGCAGGGGCTGGTACGCTGTCGGCTCACGCCCGTTGTGCTGCACGGGAGAGCTGACGCTTCCCATCCACACCTGAGAGCTTGATGGCTCGGGCTGTTTAGAGCAGAGGTGCCACGTCCGAGCACGGACACTTCAATCACTGCCTGAACGGGGGGGATGGGGTGCAGCAGTATCACAAGGGTTAATCAAAGCAGCGATTGCTGTCACGTTTGATGGCTGGGCCTCCTCTCAAAACAGCGAGTGATGGCCTGTTTGCAGGCTGCACGGGCTGGTCACTTCTCATCAGTTTGATCGCTGAGACTGTCAGACACTTGAACTGCCTCCACAGCACACTAATCCAACAAAAAAAAAACCCACTAACCACGATCAAGTTAGCGCAAAGAAGTTAGCTCAATAATCTTTGTCTAAACTGTAATATTTAGAGGAGTTATGGCTAATAGCCATTTTCACAGTGCATTACTTCAAGGATTGATTTAATTACACAACAATATGTTTCATTAATTATGACATTCATTGTCATGCAATGTTTCCATTAAGTATTATGTTCATTTATGATGCTGGGTTATGGTCATTAACAAAAGAAATAACAAAAGATTATTTGATATAGGGAAGATTTACACAACTTAAAAGAAGATATTTAAAAATATAATTTTTTTTGTCCATTCAATGGAAGTCAATGGAGTCCAAATTTGTTTTGGCCCAACTGACTTTCATTGTATGAACAAATACAGTTTGTTCAAAATATCTCTTTTATGTTCAAGAAATTCATGGAACAACGTGAGTTGAACAACCCTTTAAATCTAATGCAAATAATGACTGAAAGAGATTATTTTGATTTAAGTTAATTTAAATGTCACATTAACTTACTATGAGCTAACTATGTAACTACAGCATTTATTAACCTTTATAATGTTAGTTAAAAATACAACTGTTCATAGCTTGTTCATGTTAGTTCACAGTGCACTACCTAATGTTCATTTATGTTTAAATAATGTATTATTAGATGTAGAAATTAACATTAACTAAGATTAATAAATGCTGTATACATATTTTCATTGTTAGTGTATTTTAACGAATGTAGTTCATGTTAACAAATTAAATATTGTAAAGTGTCACCGACGCAAAAGTGTGAGTGTGTGGTCAAACTGCAGGGGTATTGTTGTTTTAACCACCAGCGTTTGCCAGTGGTCACTGCATGCCTTCTCTCTCTCTCTCTCTCTCTCTCTCTCTCTCTCTCCGTGTGCTTCAAGGTTTGATGTCCCACAACATGACAGAGAACTTATTGTTAGGAATGCTCAAGTGAAATTAGAGAGCTGTGTTTTTTGCCTGGCTGGTTCTTGCTGGCCTAGTTTGCCACATCGGATCTGTTGTCTAGCCGAAGTGCTGCCGAATAACTGCGGTGCAGTTCCGCTCCGCCTTTACCAGTGAAATGCCCATTTGTTTAATTGGCTGCTGCTCAGCAGACAGGCCTGCCACATTGAGCACTGGTGTGTAGGCCAGAGAGGATGGATGTGGCTTGACATGACCTTATTAGCATGCACTTACTGCGCGAGAGTGCACTTACAGCGCCGTCTCCTTGGTGATTTGAACAGGCGGATTAGCTCTGCCCAGACATGATCAATTTTCATTTTCTGGTGAGTGCAAGAGACCACAACTTGTGAACCACCATTACACCGCTTAGGGCTTTCACAAAATTATTGCTTTTTGTGCAGTGATGTTTACGCACTGTCATCTCATATTCTTTTATAAACACAGCCCAATATAATGTTAAAATCAAGGTGTAAATTACATTTATTTTCAAATTATTACAAAAAAAATTAACATGGTGAGTGCTGAGGTGACACTTACCACCAGCGCATACACTTGACGGCTCAGCAGCTAAAATTTCAATGCAGGATTTCTTTATGATCTGGAAAAGGAAGAAAACAGTGCTTAAGTGCTTAATACACACAGACCGTAGCCATTTACAGGAGCAATTGCATTCTGCAACCAAATTCACTCCCAGATGCAAACTGAACTACTAACTGGTAATGCTGTAACATCACTCTCTGTAACGTCAGCTGCATAATTTTGGATATCTTCCAATTGCAACATTATATCTTGCAATGTGACTATATATTACAATGTGACTGTATATATTACAATGTGACTAAAATATTGCAATGTGATTTCATAGATAACACTCGATTTCCACTTTATACATCGCACAAAATAAGTCATTTTGCCATCTATCAGTCATTAGAGTATTAGTAGACTGTCTGCTAACACTACTTCTAATGACTATAAGTAACTTTGCAACAACATGTCAACCTACCTTAATTTTCAACTACATATCAACTAACAGTCATTAGAATATTAGTAGACTGTTATGTCAGGGTTAGAGTTCATAGAGTAAGTTGACAGTACAGTTAGTCACAAGTTAGTCATCACATTTTTTTTCTTTAAGACTGTTCATAACTGTTGAATAAGCCCTATTTCTAAAAACAGTGGAGTGTCCCTTTAAGTCAGTTACATACAAACGTATTGGTCTAATTTGAAACCAAAAAGTAAGACTGATTGTCCCTTGACTAATCTCTAGTTGGTCATACTAGTACTTAAAGGTGGACTGTGTAAATTTTAGCGGCATCTAGAGATGAGGTTGCGAATTGCAACCGCCCACTGCTCACCCCTCCCTTTCAAAGCACATAGAGAAGCTACGGTGGCTGACACAGGAAAAAGATGTCATCGCCTGAGACAGAGTAGTAGCGCTCTGTAGAGCAGTCTGTCCGTTTAGGGCTACTGTAGAAACATGACGGCGCAAAATGGCGATTTCACAGAAAGGGGAGCCATGGTTTATGTAGATAGAAATGGCTCATTCTAAGGTAATAAAAACATAACGGTTCATTATGTTAGGTCATTATACACCACTGAAAACATAGTTATGTATATTATATTGTATTTATGTTAATAGATCCTCATAAATACTACACACTGCACCTTTAAGTCACGGTCTTAACACAATGGCTAATTGTATGCAACTGGCCCAAGACGTTGTGCATGCCATAAAAGAAACGTGAGAGCAATTCGAAAGCATACAGAGCTTCTCTCGCAGTACTTTGATGTCATACACTGATCGATCTGCGCAATGCCACTTCAAGTGAAACACACCAATGCAACTGTATTTCATATTTGTCTCTTTTGGTTTCAAATTACTTTTTTCTTTTTTTTCTATTTCCTACGCTGAAGTGGCTTCCATCCTGGTCCTGGTCCATTATATTTATTTTGACAAAAATATTTGACTCCAAATGGTTGGCATGGCATCCATGTTTGTTGTTTACAGACACGGGATGCCAACTCTTGCAATTTTGAAAGTGACTTCTGTATTCCGTACACACATAGAGGGATAATTTAGGTGATTCACTCCCTCAAGGACAGAGACAGAGAAATAAAGAGACTTACAGAGTCTATCATTCCTTCAAGGGCCTGGAATCCTCCAATAACAGGGAACACATGCTCTATGGTGTCTGCAATTGTGGCCAGCTAAACAAGCAAAACAATATAGTCAACAAAGGTCCACTGAGACAGGTTATGGTTAAAATCTGAAGCACAAAAGCAACTCATTGTACAATGGTGTTGTGTTACCTGTGTCTGATTAAAGTCTTTTACACCCACACAGTATACAATGGCTCCCAAAGACCGAGCTCTCTGTGCCTGCACATAGACGGGCAAAACACATTCAGCTCTATTACTGAGCAAATGCCACTGTCAATTATACATCTGCCAGAAAACACGCCACATCCGTAGCGACACCACTGGCTTGTGTACTTGCCTCTTGCTGTGCTGTGACAAACTGATGGTCGTTTAACTCCCCGTCCGTCAGTGCTATGATCACACTGGCTGTCCCTGTGAAATAAACATCATCTCATTGAGGCCAGAATAAAAGTGTGAATGGATTGCATGGTAATTCAGAGTGACGCTTACCATAATTTCCATGGTATATCTGCTTATTTGCCTGCAATTTGATGTTTACAGCATTAATGCAGGAATTTTAACAATAGTAGAAGATTTAAATCGAATCAGTTGTTTCACAAAGAAAAAGATACCTCTTCCAATCCAAGATTCATAAATGTATCACCTCCTGGTATTTCTCTCCTCAACATATTTAAGCCTCTGGTAATATCATCTCTGAATTACAAATGTTGAAGGAATGTTATTACAATGCAGGCAAAAAATGTGTATTTGTGTGCAACATTAATGTTGTTTTGTTTCTGTCCATAGAGGACCCGAATGTGTTTGGTCATACCTATTCTCTGTGAGTCTCATAATCGTGGTTCCACGAGATGAGAAGACAATAAAGGACATTCGTAACATTGGGCTGTAAAAAAAAAGTCACATATTATTCCTTAAAGGTATTACAGGGCAGTAGTGCATCAAAACAAAAGCACTTTACCTTATAAATTTCTCCGCAAGATGCTCCACAAAGGAGTAGATTTCAATCCAGTGGTTTTTGACACTTCCTGATCTATAATAAAATCAAACATGCGTGTTGAAAAATGAAATCCTTCAAAGAGTCAGAGGCTAATATCTCTTCTGTCCATTATCATGGCTGCCTTAAACAGAATTACATAACAATTACCACCCTTTCTTATATTGTCTGAGAGTAGCAGGTCCTTGAGTACTCTATAAAATGCGCACATGCCGCTAATTAATTACAGGCCCCAAAGCGCTCCCAACAAGGGCTAATTGCCTTTGTGCCAGATGAATCTGCCTCCTGCTAGCGGAGAGCAACACCCCTTCCTCCTGGAGCCAGCCATTTGAATGGGAACAGATGGCAATGGATGAGTGTAACAGGTTGGGGATCTAAAACAGAGCTGGCATCTACATCAGCATCCAAAAAGGCTCACAGCTCCATCTCTGACAGGGCGCCAGGAAGCATAAAACTGGACATGTGGATCTAGCAACAGTAACAGCAGCAATCAATGCTAATCTGAAATCAGTTCTAAACACACCTGCAATTTCATATAATGTGGCTCCAAAATGAACACTTGGGCCACACTTCTAAATGTATGAATGGTACTACATTACGAAATATGAAACCAAGTGCTATTTATTTTAAAGTGCCCTATGGTATTTTAAAGTGTCCTAATTTGTTTTGGAGGTCTCCTATAACAGGTTTACATGCATCAAAGGTTAAAAAAACATTTAATTTTCTCATAATATACATTGAATATCACCACATTTTTCAATGATTCTCAATTCCCTCCTTTCATTGAGTCTACTCGGCTCTGGTCTACCGCATACAGCACTTGTCAGAAGCTAAACACACATTACCATAACTGAACTTCAGCTCCGGAGGCTTCCTAAAGCTCACAAAAGACAGTAACGATGACATCGGTTTTACCATATCAATCCGAGTGCGATTCCGATGATGAAACAGTGGAATAAATAGTTATTCAACCTGATACTTCATCGCAAGGATGACTTGAGCAGGACATTTCTCAGTAAAACACTACTCATTCTGAGGTACATTATGAGATGTTGCAACAGTAATTCCTCACCATCAACATTAACAAGTGTACGTCCATCAACAAACCGTATATTTCTAATTTATTGCAGTGCTGTATCAATAACAGTGCATACGTTAGCCCAGCACTAATGTGAATGACTGATGTAACATTGCAAAACAAATCTTGCTCCATCCTTTATCTTTACTCAGTGTAGTAAGAACAACAGACAATCTGCATTAATGGATACAGTTTTAGGTAACAGTGTCTCACAGCTGATTTGCAGAAGTATTTTAGTAAAACAGTAATAAACGTGAGTTAGCCAGTGGGCCCGAAACATAGACAATATAAAACACAAAACTACATCATTTTGAACACCTGGTGAAAATATATATACATAAATAATTATTCATACTTCTGAGGAGCAAGTTTTGCGAATCCGCATTGAATTTGAGGAGCAGTCGTCAGTAAAATGACGTGTTTGTGGTCAGTTGTTCAAGTTGTTCGCAGGCGTCCCATATACAACATAGACGGGCATTATGCAAATGTATTTTCTAGTGACGTAGAACCGTCACGCAGTGAGATTCAAATTACAACCGACTCGCATAGGCGGTTCAGAGTTGAATCTTTCTTTTGGGAGACAATAACTTTGCAGAACGTTTACATTCACAAACAGCTATATTACACACTGCATGAAAGGAAATATCTGAAAAGAAACTTTAAAGAAACAGAACAAACACAAAAATAACATTTCTCAAAAAGAAGTTTGCCAGCTATTAAATGATAAAACAATAGATATGTTGTTCAAAATACTGACAAAAGGCTTTGGGACACTTTCTGCCAGTCAAATGTTTGTGGAAAATGTCCATAGTTATTGGGATGAACTACACCTGCTGGTTACTTTGCTAGGACACCTGTGTGAACTGAACTGACTCCATATACTACAGCATCCACTATAAATCACCTTGAGACATGCAGGCCAGTTAAAACGTAAAGATGGCAAAACGAAAATAATGTAGTTCTAAGTCTAATTTCCTCTAATGCCAAATGATACATATATTTGATATTTTGTTATTTGATGCAAAGACATCCAGACATTTTTAAGCATTGCTCAAGTGTCCATACTGTTAGGGTTACTGAAATAAATCATTCAATTGAATACACAGTGGTGGTATGCAGCAAACTAGAATAACAAGACCGTCCTGGTTTCCTTTGATGCAGTTTAATCTTGGTTTTATCTCTTTTCCTGTGACCTAAGATCAATCTTCAGCAAACCACTGACTCAGAATATTGTTATATTAGAAACATCTCTCTGCTCTGTTCGCAAAGAGCCCTAAATTAAAGTCCCAGTGACATAAAACTAATTCTCGTTCCACTAATAATCAAAGGTATTCTCTCTCTGAAAAGCTGCGTTTCTTTCCAAAAACTCTGAACCGATGGCCTGATATTTACAATTAGTGTAGGGTCACTGAGTGGCATTTAAGGCCTCAAAAATTCAGCCCAAAAACCATTCAGCTGATTAAAAGTGTGGAAGTGTGGCAAAAGCTTGATGATGCATGCAATCCCTTAGGTCTCTAAAGGCATTCAGAAAACTTTACAAACACAAGAGCAAACTGTGAAGTGTAACTAATATGTATTTGCACTCCAAACAGTGCAACGAAGAGTATAGTTGGAAGAACTGATTATATTTTTATATTGATCTGAATTCTGTTGTTATACCTGAACTCAAACTGGAATTCCTTCAGATTTCACACAGATGTCACTAGATGAACAAAATGATTGTCTAAACTGTACAGACTTGACTAAATTGCCAGAATTTTTTTTTTTTCGTTTTATAACCGCCTTCCAGCATGCTCCAGCATGTTTAAGCTTGTTTGGTTATTCAATGTGCTAAAGTATGAGTGGGATGCCACTTACTCCTCATTTACTCAGCTCATTACACTTAAATATTAAGAGCTATTTGCATTATGCAAACATAACATGTAAACAACTGAATGAAATTTTAATTAATCTCGATTATAATCTTGATACATGCTACTTTTTTTTTTATAACTGTGTATTTGTATAATATTTGCTCTTATATCATGATGATGTATTTCCTTGCCTTTTATGATTAAGATAATGATGCACAAATGCGCATGTGAACTGCACCAGGTGAGAGAAAATCATGCTTGTTAAAGCATCGCCCGAAGCAAGGAGTCCTGTCTTCCTGCAGCGCCTATAGCCATTTGACAACAGATTTTTTTTTTATTTAGGAATCCACAATCAGGAAAACCATAGGCAACACTGCATGTTAATTCTGTAGAGACAGTGAATGGTTAATTGTTTTTATGGTTTGGAATTTTGTTTGAACCTCATGTCAGTTCAATGAGAGTGTTCTTTTCTCTATGCATCCTGCCATGGTCTCCTTTGGGAATAGCTCTAATATCTCGCCAGACGTTTCCTGCAAGTAGTAGCTATAAATGTATATCTAGAAATTACTATGGATTTAAAAATAACAACAAGTTGTTTGGATATGAAAGCATTTGGATCAATTCAGCGCTGTTATTCGTCTGTCTAAACGAATGGCCATTGTTATAATAGCGGTCCACGCGCGTCAGAGGCGTCGCGCAGCAGTGCGCGGTGAGAAGAGAATAAGATGCCATAAATATGAAGGCCACTTACTTGTCGAGGACAAAATACAAGTCGAAAGCACCTTGACACGACCTCTTCTCCTCCTCAAAATAAGGCTCAGCGTTTCCAGTATGAAGACTGGGCATCACAATGACTAAAATACCCACAAGAAGAATCAGTGAACGTGCCATTTCATCAGTTGAATCTATCCAAAAGCACTGGGATAAAATTGCATTTCATATTACTCCTGAAAACTACTCTTTTCCATTAAATGTATTGAATGTCTTGTCACTGTGTTATATCCCGCAGTCATCTGAGTCCGCTTCCAAAACATAGAAAGCTCCTCCTCAAGGAGAAATGTTTGGAGGAGCGACCACAGACCGGACAGCAGGCAGCCAACAGCTACTGAAACTTCCTCTTTCCGGGAGAGGGAGACTTATGGCTTCAAACTAATTTCTTAAATACTATTTTATATTATGTTATTCGAACCACTCAAAACTTATGCAATTAATCTTTGAAAGTATATATATTTTTCCTGAAATAAAATAATCAAATAATAGGCTTAACCATGTCAAGAATGGAAAAAGAACTGTTAGGAACTTAGGAAGAAATTAGGAACACAAGAATTGTGTTTTTATTTTAAAATCACCCTAAGAGACAGAAAAGTTTCCAAAATTGGAGAATCTAACAGTTTTGCTATAACTGGCTACTTGTTATGTCTCTGGGATTATAATTTAGAGACCATTTTTACATACTAATACAGTCTTCTGTGGTAGGCTACTCTTTACAATCTAACGGTCTGACTTCTGTCATTGATTACCCTCGCTTCTAATTAACACGCCTTCAAAGCTGGTGGAGCACCAATCAAAATGCCACCTGGGGGGGGTTGGGGAGAAATGAGACGCATCAGCTCCGCGTCCTCAGCGTGGATAAGTGCGTGACTGCGCAGCGCGAGAGACAGTCAAGAGACTGTCAGGATCAGGAGACAGTCGTGATCGAGCTCTCGGTGGATAATTTCAAAAGTCGCATATCCTTGGATTGTGCACCTGCTTCTGAACATCCTTAACCCAAACCTGCTTTGGGTAAGTTGCAATTTTATTGCATATTATTTTAAGATTTTACGTTTTATACAAAAATTGCGGCTTTACGCGAATTTAAACGTCATACATTGTAAGGAACCATCAAAACAAAAGTTAAAAAATAATCAGATTTATCAATCGATTGCGCACATTATTTACTTGTCTTCCTCTTTTTAACTTATTATTTTAATTCAGATTTTCAGGAATAAAACATGGAGCAGAGTATTATGCCTCGCGCCTTATGGACTAATGACAGCAAATTTCTCCATCACCACGTCGCGGATTTCTTCACTAGTGTACAAGTTACGCAGGACATACCAGCTGGAACATCATTCGGACCATGTGTTCTTCATAATAACTTTTATGACACTATTGCATTCATTGCACTGAAGTCCTTTGACAAACGGAATAAATCATATGTATTTCGGGTGAGTATTTAGCATTTACTGCATAATACATACACTCACATTCACATTTTTACTCATTTTTATTTTAGACTACACTTAATAAAAGTTGTTTTGTGCTGTGTTAGTAAATGAAACATGCGTAATCCACATAATCATTTGTACTACACAATATAGTGCAAAAGGTCAAATGGTAATTTTTCTTGTAAAAAAAAAAAATACAGTTATCATTTGTAAATGGCAAATATGTCACTCCATCAACAGGTAGACCCTGAGGCGATGAAAGGCTCTCCATTTGCAGTTCCTTGGCTACGGTTAGTACAGGCTGCAGTGGGCGCAGAAGACCAGAATACTGAGGCCTACTTGAAAGGAGGACAGCTGCACTTTCGGACTATTCGAGATGTGAAACAAGGGGAGGAACTGCTTGTTTGGTACGACGAGGAGTTGTCTCATCTTTTGGGGTTCAGAGACCTAAAGACAAAAGTCCTGACAGATGGTGAGTAGCAGCTTTCAAAAAACTAAACAAAAAATACGGTATTTTTCATTATTAATGGCACAAATGCATAAATTAATGCTTCTAAAGCATGTTAAATCAGTTAATGTAACATTGTGCATTGTACAATACAAAATGTCTTGGAATGTTCATGCATAGGTCAATTATGTATTTCTATTTAATAATATATACAAATACACAATGCACAAAAATAACTTATACACCACTTTCAACTTATATGTTTTTGTAGGGATTATAAAATGACATGTGAATACTCTTGAAAAATTATTTTGTGAAATATTAATATTTTGGGGAAAAAACATTTGTCCACCAAAGCAATGGTGTTACCATAATGCAGGAAGCCATTTTGTTTTCATGTGACAAGAAATCCACTCTTTATGAATGTTTGACAAGGGCTTTTTTGTGACAAGGCATGTTTTTATGATAATTACGTCTTGATCAGATAAAATAGATACAATTTCCTTAACCCTAAAGAAACTTCTTATTCATAATAGATAGACAGATAGATTGATAGACATTTTTCAGAAATGTATAAAAACATCATGGATTGGATACAAAATATCAAATTTCTAAGAAATTGCCAGGAGTGTTTACGTAAAGTGGCCTGTTATTGCTATCACCGTGGTCTAATAGTATTTGTTTCTCTTCATATGCAGACTACACGTGTACGAGATGCGGCCAGAGCTTCAAGAACGAAAACCCTTTCCTTGCCCACTGTCGTTTTTTATGTGCGCAGGAAAAAGTAGATATTTTCCGGCCAACCAACGAACAGAAACAAGAAGTCAAGCGACAACGCAAAGTCATAGATTTTCACAATATTGCAAGAGATCTGGAGCAAAACGGTTCTGAAGACATTGCCATACTTCGAAAAAGAAAACACGAGGATTCCTTAAGCCCCAGGAGCAAAAAAACTGTTTTATTGGAGAAAACCAACATCACTAATGACGCCAACGTCAACAAAGTCTATCCGCCTTTTCGGGATTCGTCAGAATCAACAGACAAATTTTCGACAAGTGAGTCAAAAAGAAGTAAAAAAAGCGCATTCACCGAGGTTAGAAAACCGTCAAACCTTGAACAGTCATCAAGGGATGTAATGGCGTCGGACGTAGGCCTACAATCCAACTGCAGCGCGTTCTCGTTCGTTGTACCCAAGAGCGCGCACTCGGAACAGAAGAGCGCGTTCTGTGACCCCAGCAAACGCACCACCACTGAATTTCAGAAACATTCCCCACCGGATTCGGATAAAATCACAGACGATTTCAAATCAAAACCTTCTCTAGGATACAGAAATGTATTGGCTTCGCACCTGTTTCACGCCGATTTGCCAGGCACTCATGCAGGTGGAGTGATGTCCGCTCCTCTGGCTACAGGAGGATCCTTCTATTACGCACCCGAGCATTGGACCAGAGCGATAGGTGGCCAGCTGCAGTCTACATCTTCGTTGACACTTCTTCCCCCTACTTTCACTCCATTGGGTGTCTCAGTGCAGAACTGGTGCGCCAAATGCAACCTCTCATTCCGGATGACCTCCGACTTGGTGTTTCACATGAGGTCACATCATAAGAAAGAGTTCGCCGCAGAGGCTCAGGTGAGGCGGAGGAGAGAGGAGAAACTCACCTGCCCCATCTGTCACGAATACTTTCGAGAGCGTCACCACCTCTCGCGTCACATGACATCACATAATTAAAAAGAAAATCTCAGGCGCACTTTAATATGTTATTATTGAGATGCATTGACCATAAATGATGCATTTACTATATGAAGGACATTTGTAGTTAGGCTGCTATTGGGCAGAAAAGGAATTTTGCAGTAGCAAATAGCAATACGTTACAAACGGTGTAAAAACTTGAACCTTTCAACCAATTATCAACAGTAAAGTGTCGTCTTTTTCTCCACCAGTCATGCAATTGGTCGTGCAATTCAGGGTAGGCCTACATCGCCACTACGTGGCTATAGACATGCATAGCAATTCTCTTTATAGATAGCTGTACCATTTAGTTGACTAATAATGTTGAATTGCCTGATCATTTTCAACTTAATAGTGCCTTACAAATGTCAGGATGAGTACATGTAAATGCAATTTTTTGTCCCCTCCCCCCCCAGCATTTTTAGGTTTGCTAACAGCTGACTAAACTATTATACACTTATAACATTATTTTTTTTTGTAAAGAGATTCTATATTTGAAGTATCCATCCTTCATAATGCCAAATCTTTGTTACAATGTTCTTTTCAGATGTCTACTTCTTTTTAACATTTTTATCAGCACAATGACAAGAAGGATGTATTTATTTAAATATTGTCTTGCTCTTTTTTGAGATAAGTACATTCATTGTATTTCATTAAAGATTTTAAACATATTCCCCATGTGTTTGCCTGATTTTTGCCATCTAGAAATATGGAGTACCATTTTCTTTGTGTACGTAGTAACATTGATATTACTCATTACATTTCAAGAAGCAGGTATTTAGGAGATACAGTTTATATTTACATGTCAATGTATCTATTATGTGGTAAATATCCTTGCATTTGACACAGTCAGTATATCTCACACCTGTTATAATGTTCTAGATTTGTGAATAGGGTGGTACTTAACTTCATGCAGTTGAAGCACACCTTTGACACATGCACTGACACTGAGTGGCCAGTAGAGTGCACTGTCTAACAGTTATAAATCATTGAAGGTCTCATAACTCACAAAATTGCTGTTATGAGGAAAATGTGATGATGGCGTTGTGTTCAGGACAAGTTTATTTTCGCCAATGCACAATGCAAAAGTTGGTTTTAGTTTTGAGTTAAAGCCCCCTGCAAGTCTCCCTTCAAGCTAATGCATGGGTGATAAAGTTCACCAGAAAGTTTTGACCTCGCTGCGAAGTTCAAAAGGACACCCGTCTGCATTTAGCTAGAAAATCAAACATTCTGCTCATTCAAGAACGTAAATACTGAACTTCTGAAGACATATTGAATGAAAAGATGTGTATACACTGGCCTAATATTGGTGCAATTAGCAGCCCAGCGGTCGCTCCTGACGGTAATCACTTGAGGAGAGAGTCGTTTCATACACACAGAAAATCCTCTGTTCGCTCTAAAGAGCATCTTTCATCGCTGCCATTAATCGATCAGGCCTCATTTGGAAAACTAAATATTGACTTTGGTTTTCAGTAACTGTTGAGTATTTACATTTTGCTGAAGTCTCTGGTGTCCAATAGCCTACAACTGATTTAAATATTAAAGTGATCCCCAGGAAACCAAACATTGCCTAAAGGGGATTCACCGGATATGGTTACATTCAGTTTGGCTTTAGTGGATGTTGGCATTACATTCTCACATTCTTCTGTTATTTTATGCCCTCTGTGGGAGACAATTACAATTTGACACTGTCAAAACTAGCATGAGAGGTGAAAACAACTTTTGAAAACACTGGAAACCATTTATCATCTCATTAGTTTGTTGTCGCCGAATTTTTTATGCTAATAAATTAGTCAATGGTTGAATCTACTGGCCTTCAATCTAGCCACGTGGTTTTAGAAGTGTTTGTACTGTAAGATGGTAAAGCTGGAAGACTAGTTTAAACTGGCTAAGACCAGCCAACTAAGCTGGATGAAACTTTTTTCTTTTTCTGCAAAATTATTTAAATTATAATAATTTAATGTGAGTTAACGTTATGAGTGCTAAACAGTAGGCCTAGTAAAAACAGCAAACATTGACATCTCTTCAACCTACACAACTGAACATTTTGACATCTTCAAGTGTCGTTGCTTTTCATACTACACAGAGAAGCCCTTCAACACAAATTGTTATGCAAAGGAAAGACACAGCAGACAGTAATTGGGTTCTGTTCTGTGAGAACATGCTTCTCGTTTTCATTCACGGGCTAGTGGGATTAAAAGGGTTTGCATCAGTTTGGTTTGAGCCGGGTGACATCATCTGTTGAAGTAAGAGTTGGAACTTCCTACACTTTGAGACCTGATGCCCTTGAAGTGGGTTGAAGGTGGGAACTGGGGGTTAGAGATGTCTTTGATGTCCAGGTGAAGAAATAGTGTGCCAAGCAGGTTTCTGATATCAAAAACATTATTTTTCTTTTATTCGTTTTCTTATTTTTTTTAATAATAGGGACACATTTAATTCTGAAAAATTATTTTATGCAGCAGAAAATACACATTGGTGGTTTAACATACTCATATTTTATTCTACTTATAAGGCTAGTTGTCATAATTTAAAACACACATTTACAAAAATACATTCTCTAAAATATAATATATTGAATCCAAATGAACAATTGTTTATACACACTGACACATTTGGCCCAAATACTCCTTGCGTATGGCACCACACCAAGATCATCAAACATGTCTGAATAAGGAAAAAGGAACCTTGTGTAACGTCTCTTAAAGTAAAACAAATGCACAGGAAAACTAGTCAGCCCTAGCTATCAGTGACCTTAGTGATTAGCAACACCACCAAAATGTAATTGTTAAAATTTTGCTTAGTTTTCTAACAAAACTAACTTTTGAATATAAAAAATAAGTTCTGATTAATTACTATGAGACTGCTTTGCAGTCATACTAAATGTTTGATGTAAATGCTTGATGAAAAAGATTAAAGGGTTCACATTTTTCACATGTAGGCTACTTTATCATGTATGATTTTAAATGACCCAAATATCAAGTTACACTTACATTTTTAATATACACCAAGACGTTAACTTAACCTGCCACTACATCCAACATTCATCTCAATAATAGAATAATCCTTTATTCTAATTGGCTTTCCAATTTAATTCAACAGTTCTGCCAAAAGAAAATGTTTATGTTATATTCTGTATACAAAACCTTATTGCATATCCAGTAATCTACAAGCATAAGTCCAACAGCCATTTATGTCATGGAGCTGAAAAAAAAAAACGGACAATTGAAGCAATAAGTGTAGAGTAAGTGCTCATGTTACTCATCTGGTACAATGAAAAAGTTTTACGACAGATCCCTTGTGAATAAACAGAGGAAATGAAAATATCACAGATAAGCATTCATAAATCATGAAATGCAGTCCTTAAAAATGTGTGCACCTTCTAACAAGTGCAAACTAAAGACAATATGCCTCTTCAAGGTAAGTTCGGGTGTCAAAACCACAACAATGGCCATTTGTCTTTTTTTCCTCCGCGCAGCAAGTCTATCTACATGCGCATGTCTCTACAGACATGTTGGGGTAGATCTTCAATACAATGTTTTTGCTCTCATCCAGAAACAGTACACTGAGCGGTTTCATCTTCTCGGGGACGCAGCAGGGCTCTGGGATACCTGGAATTATCCCTACGGCCTTGACTATGCTCTGGATGGTTGCATGGTTGGAGGGGCGGACCACCTGAAAAGGGCAGAAAAGAGAGGATAATGAGGTATGGTAGCGTTTAGATATGCAACTTTTGTTTTGCTTTCTTCAATGGAGCAGAGGAAATTATATCTTACAACACCCTTCTATTATTCAGAACAGAGGAACTTTAAAACTGGCTCATTTCAAAAGAAAATGTGTCCAAAATGTGCTAAAAACCCCCATTAAGCGTACAACTATTTGACTGTAATTGCACATAAAGATGGTGTGCTTAGTTGCGCTGGAACCGAAACATTTTCTGAAGGGATTCTTTGTTTAAAATCTCTGGCTAGAGAGGCTGTATTAACCATAGTCATTTTTAAATATTTCAACATGTCTAAGCGATTCACATTCGCACACGCAGATTCTCGCCGTGAGGCTCTCTGACCTTTGGAATGGGGAATTCACACGTTCCTGCGCAGTAGAAGGCATCGAAAGACTTGGGAGACAAGATCCATTCGTTCCACCCGATATCTGCAAAGTCCACCTTCAGGTACCTCCTGGAACAGCTGCGAGGTTCTTTCCACTGTCTCCTCCGGGCCTTCTTCATGGTTTTCTCATCAAACCGGAGAACCTGAGACTTGCCGAATCCATCAGCATGCTCCTGGCCTTTCTTCCGACGTTCTTTTTTGAAGGGCTTTGGCTTGAGCGCAAAGTAAGCACTTTCCCACATATCGTGCTGTTTGAAGCTGTTGTACTCCACCTCCGGGAGCTCGTTGTTCTCAATGGGATCAGGGAAGTCCGATTCCAGTTCCCGCTTCACACGTATGTCAGGTGAGGAGTCTGGAATTGGAGTTGGCTGCAGGTCTGCAATGAAAGGGTCATATCTCTGTAGACTCACAGCCACACTGTTGGGCTCTGAAATGGCCAAGTCATTAGCATAAACCAGCAGGTATGGGAGCCTGGAAGGTGAGTGCTGGTCATGATACCTTTGATATTGCTCTCCATAGTCAAACTCCACAGTGATCAAAAGGTGATTCTTATCTCGGGCCTCCTTTATAATGACAGACACATCCTTGCTCTGCCAGGTCCCACGTCTGTGAGGAACTACAGTGACGTTTCCAAGCAGTGATCCTGGGGCTGAGCTGAAGGAGGGAGACCGGAAAAGAAGACGGACAGAGGGTAGCAGCTGGACGTTTGGGATGCGACAAGAGGGGTTCTTGAATCGCTTGCAGAACCAGGACCTCTGGCGTGGCCGTTTGTCGAAAAAGTAGTGAAACGTAGATGTGAGAATCACCTCGGACACCTGAATGGAAGTAAGATTCAGCCAGTACGAGGCCCTCTGCTCCACATTCTCTGCAAAGATACGAGAGAAACTGCTGAGTTACATATTAATTGTGAATATGGGCTCAAACAACAGGCTTTTTGTTCTGTGTATGGGGTTGAAGAAAGCACAAGGAAGTGAGGAGACATGTTACTCCTAGAGCAGACATATGGAAATGTTTATTTAGGTTCCCTTAAGAGTTAGAACCTGCAACAATGTCAGCCTTTTAATCGGCACTGATTAAATGCTTTAGCAGACTGCAGAAAAAAAAGACTGTATTGTTTCGTTAGAGAGTGTAAAAATTTTTTATTTTAATGTTCTGGTTTAAACAGCTGTTTTCAAACAAAATTTCATTAACAAAAAAGTTCACAAAAAAACAGTTCCGATTATCTCACAGTACATCTACAAGGCATATCCAGAGTCATTATTTATCACTTGACTATAGATTTAGACACTACAAATATATAGGCTATCACAAATGTGCTAGGGGTGTAACAAGACATTTACGTTGCCCATGACAAACCTTAACAGAGCCGAAAATTACAGACAGATACACCCCCCCCCACACACACACACACACACTCCCTCCCCTAGAAAGTCATTAAGTAGCGTAGGCTACTTCTTAAATGACATTTTTAAGTAAACGAAAATCAAGCCACAATTAATCTAATCGTAATAATTTCAGAATTTGTTTTTATATAAATATCCCGTTACTGTCATAAAGTGGCAGCATGCGTTTTCATCAAACATTTATTTTTTACATAGGCTACTTACCAGGTTTTGCTTTAAAACTTCTAACAGTATTTCCCTCTTTGACTCGGTTAGGTTCAATGTTGTACTTCTCATACAGTTTAAACATATACTGCGAGAGCGCATCCGTGGCCACGAGCGCGTCTGTCGTGCTGTCGCGCGCACTTCTCCAAACGGCTTCAGATGCGCCAGGTTCGGATCCAACCCAAAGCAGTAACAGGTGCGTCAAAAAGACACATTTAAAAGTCATATTGCAAAGAAAGAAAAGGTTTCCAGACGTCCGAAAGCCGTGTAGGTTTGAAAAAAAATGCGCTTAGCACATATCAAAACATACTAAAGGATTCCAGTATGATGTTTTCCAATGATGCTGTTTGGATAGCAGATGCTTTTCTCGCCTTTTAACGCAGCGCAGAGAGGAAGTGGCTTCAGAAGTTCTATCAGTCTCGTGCATTACCTGTGATACATCACTTATTTCTTCTGACCGCCACTATCCACGGGAGCAGGCATAAGCGGAGTGAGGTGCTGACGTATCCGCCCACCAGCCAACGGGAGCCGCTGCTACATTACACCCGATCCAGCGGGAGGCCAACAAGAGGACAATCCAGCAAACATGCACATTCAGTTTTTTTTTTTTTTTGGGGATACATTGGAAATTGCTAGTTGCTGTAGTGTTTATTTTTTACAGCATGCCGTCAAAGAAGCCTTTATTTAAATTATTTTAAAATGTTTTTTTGTTGTTGTTGTTGATAAAACCAGACTGCTGCTGGTTTGCTTTTTGTAAAAGCTTGATGAAAAATATTAGTCTTCACATTTTTCATATAGTCTTTCAATGACCTAAAGTTACTTTGATTTTTACAACCCCAAAGGGTCATTCCACCAATCATTCATCATAACAGTAAAACATCTTTGTTCTAATTTACTTTCTAAAGTAACTCAATAGTCCTACTAAAATGACAGGTTTACGTTGTATTCAATATGTCATAAAATATGCATACACCCAGTAATCTGCAACCATAAACAGCCATTTAAGTCTTGGTTATGACAACAAAGTTGAGATGTTATGATAATGTGAGCATAAGAGCTCCTGTTACTCATCTAGCACAATAATAAAAAAAAGTTTATAGATTCCTTAATGGAAACAAGGAAAGGAAAACTGAATGTTGAATTATGCAGTCTAAAAAAAGATAAGATGCATAATGTTAATAAACATACATTTTCTAACTATGAAGTAGATATTATAAAAAGTGTGAATGCATTAATCTGAAAGGGTTTGAGTATTTGTGAGTGCCTTTGCTTGATTTCATTATAGTGATTTCATTCAGTACATGAAGCACACTGGGGGAACAGCCCTGTCACCTCTGTGTTTTGTGTGGAGTGTCTGCAGTGCCGTGCCAACAATGCTGGTTCTGTGAAAGCCCGGAGCTCCAGTGGAGAGACCATAACAAGCCCGGCCGTTTGGGTCATTGCGTGCCATTAAACACCTCCTGTGGCCCCTGGGGACCCTACTGGAGACCCCCTTTTTACTTCACACTTGAATGTGTCTTAAATCTGCATTAAAAATCTGACGTTCCTGCCCACTAGGACACTGTTACTGAGCGAATCACGGGATAAATCGAGTAGGAGGGGAGATACCTCTGCTCTGCTTTGTTTCCAGCCCTCTTTTTATTGTCTGACTGTGGGAAGGCGAAGCCATTAAGCTTCAGAATCCTACACCGCTTTTAAAAGTGAATAAAAAACAGAACAAGGGAGGAAGAATTCAAATTAACTCTGGTTCACAGAGACCTTTGATTCTTCAATATGACTGCATCACTTGCTCTCTATAGCACCTGGGAGAGACCTATTCTGTCTCAGATCCTGCTGGGTCTGGATACTGAGAATGATTTTTTAATTAACAAGCTAACTACGGAATGATGCTAATAAAGCACAAGGTCTTGTGTAAAGGCTTGTCTCTCCAGGACAAATTCCCTTAATTTGTTTGTCCCTTATTTTGTAGTCCTGAGGTCTTGTAAAACACACTATTATTTTTCTTGCCTCCTCCCTTCCCTTCCATTCATGAGCTTTATATATGGGACTAGTTGCAAACGAAACACATCATTCATTGGTTGGAACGGGTAAATATGAAGAATTCTGTGAATGAGAGATGTAAAACTTTTATGCAGAAAGTTTTACTGGAAAATCGTATTATTTTTATTGGCTGGACTTTTTGGTTAAATAAGCAGAGATTTATTAAGGAAACGCTTGCACAACAGAGGGCGCAAAAATGTCTGTAAAGAATTCAAATTTTCTTTATGGATTTAATCTAACCATATTATCAACTAATCTTCTGATATTTGGGAAAGAAAGCACAACTAAAAGGTGTGTTCGTGTTGCACGTTTGCAGGTATAACTATTGTTTTCTTTAGTCTTTATTTCACTCTTTGTTTGAAAAGGACCATTTGTTTTCCAGTCAAAAAAGTTTGACCACAACGTTCTGTGATTCATATTTCGCAGTTCAGTTATTCCATGTCCTCTTGCTTGCAGTTGTTTACTCTCCGTTCACCTCATTTGACTTCATTTGATTTCATTTTGTTTTTTTGATCTCATACCACAGATAATGATATATGCAATTTTTAATTGCTTGTCATAAAAAAAATTGACTGAAGGGGAACCCCTCATAACTCAATGGATTTGCTATTTAATATGGCTGGCAAAAACAAATAGTGTTGCTAAACTCAATTGCATGTACTTAAATGGTTTATGTGGTTTGCTTCATAAATGGCAGATGGGTCTTTGATTTCCTGAGGCTATTTTTTTCTGTAAATTAAAATTAGGCAAGAATAAATGGCATTAATTATAATTTTATTCTAGTGACAAATACTAGATTATCTCAAAATTAGCATTTTTTTTTTACAATGTAATAGAAATGGAAATTTCGATTTAAATTATATTTATTTTTGAATCCTCCACTCCCCTAAAGGATCAAGTACTATTTGTCTTCTGTGTGTTTCTGGTAGTATAAATTGATGCTAAATAAAATTTAAATGTAAAATAAAAATGTTAGTGGGAAAAAGCTGTACAATGAGCATTTTCTCAACAATGCTTATTTATTATAATTTGACATATACAAGCTCTTCACTTTGCCACTTATAAAATGAAGGGAGGGATTACTTTCTTTTTTTGTATTTTTAGCCCTTCAGTAAAAGGAAATGGCTGCTGATATTAGAAGGTGGATGATCAGCTCCTTTGGCACCAGGACAAATACATTTGAAGTTGCCATCTGTCAGCATCAGATTTTCTGAAAGAGGCAGAAAGAAAGTAGTTGCCTGCTCTCTGTTGTTTACCCCCCGCCCCCGTTTGGCTATGTGTGGCTCACAACCCAAGTGAAATGACAATTATCCCTGCAGTGCCTAGAGTGATCAATCACTTCTCAAAAGTCTGGTGCTCTTGGATCTGCACAATATCAATGTGCCAATCTCGCCAAATGGACCTAATGGCAGAGTGCATTCTCTTCTGGCTTCAGTTTCTTTCAGCATACTTGCAGAATGAAATGTTTTAAAAGCCCTGTTTGTTAGACTGAGTCTCTCTCTTGAAGGGCATAGCACTTACAAAGAGACATGGAAAAGATTATTGGCAACAACCTTTTTTGGTTAATAATTATCTGGATTTATGACAATGATAATGTAATAATGTGATAAAAAAAGTGCTATTGCAATAAACAAATATTGTATACTATACAAATATTCTATAAAATGATAAGGGGAGACCGGGTATGGTTGTAACATGGGGAGAGTTGTAACACCACCAATTCCACCAATCAGGGATAAGCTATTTCAGTTTTTGCTCACTTCCTTCCAGATCCTATGAATGGTTGTCAATAGGCACATGCAGATTTTATAAAGAAAAAAAAAACATTATTTATTTACAAAATAAATGTAACTGTAATAAGTAATTAAATAACAGTTACTTATGAAATGATTACAAAAGGGTTGCATCTGAATCTTTTCTGTAAAAAGCTAGGATATGTTGAATAATATTAATTTGTTGCTTTGTCTGATTTTGATGTGCACGATGTCTCCTGGCATTTAAAGGCCGTTTAGTAAAGCGATGCTAATCTGATGTATAAAATACATTTTCTGGATAAAATGTACCCTAAGCTGTTTCTGGGCCCACCAAGACTGCACTCCATGGTTAAAAACACAGAATTTTTACCATTGTTACTCTGATTGAGAATATTCACAAATAGACACACAAATTTACAGTTTTTTTGTTAGATCAGCATGTTCTTTACACAGGCACACTGGAGTCGAGTTTAAATCTCCTGGTGTCTGTCACAGAAAGAAAGGCATTGTCTTGAATTGTTCTTTTGGATTGTTTCAATAAACCTGTTTTTGAATATTGCATGTGGGGCTGCTGTTTTTGGTTCTTTTGTCTAATTGTTACAATTTACCTCAGCATGTGTTACATCCCACCCTGGTAGTGGGTAGATTGTAACAAAGGCACCCCATGGGCCCTATCATACACCCGGCGCAATGTGTGGACAAGTGTTTTTTGCTTGTTTCAATCCAACGCAGTTATCATTTTCACGTCCAGCGCCACGTTGTGCAAATGCACTTGCGCCCATATGTTCGCCCATATGTTCGCTGGTCTGAAAACGAGGTCTGTTGGCACGTTGTTGGCACGTTGCTTTTTTGAGGCAACTAAAATCGACGGCACCATTGACCAACAAAACCTGGTCTAAAGTCAATAGCGCAGTATTTTTTGTTATTTAAAGGGTGCGTTAGTAATACGCGTCTATAGGCGGGTGCACTCTGCATATTAAAAACACGGGGATGCGCAGCATCACACAAAGATTTTTAAATATTACAAATAAAAGGATTCTTCTCTGGAGAAGTGTTCAGTCTTTCCGCTCGCAAAATTCTGCCATGTAAATAGCGAATCTGCCATGGTGCAAGCGCACTGGCTTTTAAAGGCTTGACTTATTAAGAGACAACCCTTTTGGGCCATGCGTCTGGCGAACCAACCAATTTTTCAACTATAGCAAAAGTGTACTAGGACATGCCCTAAGTGCAACTGTGTCATGCGCTTCAGACCATGCGCTTAGATTGTTAAAATACAGCCCCATGTATTTGACATCAACTCAATATTCTTGCAGATGTTTGAATCGATGGATTTTGTAATAAACAAATGTGGGTATGTTGAGTAAAAGTTTGAACACTCTATCTATTTGTTAAACCAAACAGAGCATCTTTTTGTAGCACAGGAGGTATTCAACAAACTGGATCCAAAAAAGAAATATGATGAATAGAACAGAAAAAACTGATCTGAATCTGTCCATGGTCCTGGTACGTATCCCATACACATGGCAGATTCCCTCCTCTCTGTCCAGTTCTGGATGGTGGCCCTGCACTAAGGCATGAGATCACTTGGCTTTGGGAAGAGATGCAGTGCTTTCATTGTTCTGGTCCAGAAGCAATAAAACTCCCTCATGCTGTCCCGTTTGCAAACGCCCACTGCTGTCGCTTTACGGCTAACATGATTTCACCCCTGACTGCTGTGATCAGTAGGTCTCCTGGACCATTCTGGCTTTGATCTTTAACTCTCTGTCAATCAAAATTAGTTATCCTTCAATACTGACTCCTCCTCACTCCATACACAGTCCTGTCTAAGAACAAGCACAGCATTGTCTATGCTCTATGTCTTCATGAAAACAGCCACATGCTGAGTTTGAGTTGCTTCACACGAGTGCCACATGTCACCTTTGAGCCCACTGTTCCTTTGCTGCTGTACGAGCTGCATTTCAATCAAATGATTAAGCTGTGATCTGAAGACAAGCACTTATCTAGCCTTTGTATGAGGTGTAAAATGGATATTGGACATGAAAATGAAATGCAGTCACATTATTTTTCCATCACATAGTTGACAGCCAAGATTGCATTAAGTCAGTTAATTCAAAGGCCAGATTCATAACTCCCGTTGCAAGCTATATCCAGTAATGCAAGTATAAAGCAAAAATGGTAAACCTTTACAATACGGGTGCACTAAAATGCATCAATTCATGCTTAACTAATGCACAGATAATCATGAGTTAATGTGACTCATGAAGAATTAAACCATTTATTAATGATTACTGCATCAGCAACTAATGAACATTCTATATGATTAATAGATTAGATAATCATTAAATTGTTATTAGTTAAATGTGTCATATTAAATGTGTCTTAAATGTGTCATGCTATTAACTATAATTGTTAAGTAATAAGTCATTGAGGTTATGGCTTTTGAATTAATTTTGAATGAGTTAATAGTCATGTCCCTAAACAAGTAAAGTCATAACATAATGATACCTTAGCAAATTGTTAGCTAATGATTAAGTTAGCTAATGTTTTTTTTTTTGTGAAATGTGGGGAAATTCCATAGGCATAATGGTTTTTATACCGTACAAACAGTATATTCTATCGCCCTACACTGCCCCTGCTCCTAAACGTACCCATCACTGGAAACATTCTGCATTTTTACTTTCTCAAAAAACAAACCTCATTCTGTATGATTTATAAACCTTTTGAAAAATGGCTACATGGGTCCTCATAAGTCACCCTCTTCTTACCCATGTCATTATACACATTTGTGTCCTGAATCCTGATATTTCACAAAAACGACACACACACACCCACACATACACACACACACACACACACACACACACACACACACACACACACACACACACACACACACACACACACACACACACACACACACACACACACACACACACACACACACGTTCCATGTTTTATGGGGACATTCCATAGGCATAATGGTTTTTATACCGTATAAACTGTATATTCTATCCCCCTACACTGCCCCTGCCCCTAAACCTACCCATCACAGGAAACATGCTGCATTTTTACATTTTCAAAAAACAAAAAAACATCACAGTGTGATTTATAAGATGTTTTCCTCATGGGGACCAAAAAATGTCCACACAAGGACAAGGATTTTGGATATTGCCATCTTTGTGGGGACATTTTTTCCCATACCGTAGGGATTACCAGTCCACACACACACACACACACACACACACACACACACACACACACACACACACACACACACACACACACACACACACACACACACAGCTCACGCTTTTAACTTCCTAAATAGATGCTATATTCTGTCACCTTAGTAAGGAAATTGGCTTATTTAAATTTAAAGCAGGACTATAAACACCATATTTAGTGTTATGATTTTTTACCATTCATATATTAATACTTCAAAGCTTCATACTTCCAAAATATTTTTTCAGTTACTCTTACAGTAAACACACACTTTTAAAAAATATTTTTGTACGTTATTACAGTTAAATATATTTGGTGAAATGTCTATCTTTCAGATTACAAAACAGGAACAGACGTTTATCCTCAGCTCATTGCACCAAAGATATTACTTAAATTACGTTCTTTCTTTTTTCTGCTTACGTTAATCTGCATCCAAACGAAACAGTGAATTTGAAGTTTTAGAATGACGTGATTTCTTGGAGTGACTGTTTCCAAAAGTGCCTTGTCAACTGCCAAACATACGTCATTGTTCGGCTGTTCTACTCACCTATTCATCTTTCTGTCAACATCATTTTTTCTTTCGCCCCTTTTATCGTTCTCTCTTAATGGTGAGTATAAGTCTGAGCATTGTATGTGTGTGTAAGACACAAAAGAGTGAGTCACAAACAGATCGCTAAAATATTTCAGTCAAAATGATATTTGATATAGCCTTTTAAGAGAAAGCTCATATATTTCACAGTATTACTTGTTACTCAAACTGAGAAAGCAGCAACTAGAGGTTTACTTTACAAGCCAATCAGAGCATAAAAAATATGGCATAAATCATAGATGACATCAAAATTATATATATTAAAAGCTCCAAGGGAAGAAAAAATCCTTTAATACTGAATTTGAGCCTCCTAAAATGCCATTGTAGACCTTACTTAATGGCTAGTCTTAAATGTTTTTGCACTGCATCTTATATTATTCATTCTTTGATTTATTTTGGTGGGTCGAGAAGGGGATATCTTCATTGTGCTTGTTGAAAGAAACATCACATGCACACATTTTTCTGTCAAGATGATGTATTGGATATTATGAAGCCATTATTTATACTTAATCCCTTTTCTATAGTCATCTCTTATTGTTATCCAGAATAACTCAGTTTAGCATAATGAACAAAGTTTTACATGACATCATGCAGCATTCTCCATATGCAATCATGTTCAGAAGCACCACAGAATTGTCTACATTGCAGCATATGGCAACATACCAATCCCAAATCCACCGACCATCGCAATACTCAATTTCGAAACAATCCCAAACATTCAGACACAATATACCACGAAAGACATCTGCTTGTTCTCGCCGCACGGAGCATCCTAACTTACTAAGCAGCCTGACCTCGAGAGTCTAGACACATTCAGCACGTTTCTTTACCTGTGTGCAATTCTTTGGGGCCTTTTGAAACACTTGCCAATAAAAATATATAGACTAGCAGGGTTACAGAGCCAGGGGAGAGAGGGTAATGCTACCTCGGGGCATTCAGATTCATTGAGTTTGTAAAATATAGTCTGTAGCAGGAAGAGTGAGCCAGAGCAGCAGATAAATCTAATTAATACTATCTTGGGGATATATGCAAGACTTTGGATCATTTTACCAGCCCTGCTGTTTATTATTTATGCCTGCATAAAAACCAATGCCAATTCCTTTCTATTTTTATTGTATATATGATTCTATGTCCCAGGATCAGCTAGACCTAATTTTTAATGCTTTAAACACTATGTGGTTGATGGCTCTAACAGAGAGAGAACATGATGTGGCAGTTAAAAGCCTCCTCGAACGTAGGGGTCTTAATGTCATATGAATGATATCACTCAGACCCTTTAATGTTCTGATGGCCTCTACACAGAAAAAATAACCAGGCAAATGCAGATTCGTTTGTTTGCCAATAGAAATGTAACAAATGCTTTTGGAATGGGATGCTGGCAGCCATCATTCTGAGGAACCGAAAGCAGAGGTGAGCCAGAGGCCACAATTCACTCATACAGTTGCACACTGATCAAACACTCGACAGTAATCCCAGCAATTTTTACAGAACACCATTTAGCATGAAATATGGGTTTATTTGGTTCAATTGCAAAACGTAATGGTGAAAATTGCACTACGTTTTTCACTTAAAGCATAGACTTAAAGGGTTAACGTTAGTTCACCCAAAAATGAAAATTCTGTCATTAATTACTTACCCTTATGCCATTCCAGACCTGTAAGCCCTCCGTTCATCTTAGCAACACAAATGAAGATATTTTTGTTGAAATCAGCGGTTCGGATCGCCAAAGTCACGTGATTTCAGCAGTTTGGCGGTTCGACCATGGCAACCTGGCAATGGAGTCTCTCTCGAAGCAAATACGGAAGTGACTTAAACTGCAGTTCATCGACTGGCCACTAGGGAGAGGCTCCCGAAGGGAGCAGAATCTAATAGAACCCCATGTTAAAATGCCAAACTTTACAACAGAATAAAACATGTTTACAGCCTGGTACAAATTCTAGATTTGGTCTAAACGGCTAATTTTGCCCTTCATGACAACTGTGAGGGGGTATTTTTTTTTTATAACTCATTAGTTTACATTATATAAAGCCTTAAAGTGCTGCATAATTAAGGGCGTGGCCACTTTGAGTGGCAGGTGGGTAGCCATTTATCTGCTGTCTGTTAGTCATCGCGTCACATCAGCTCTGCCCACGTCCCGCCTCTTTGCCCATTTTCTGTTATCCGGGAGTAACACACTGTGACACGTTGCTAAGATGGCAACGGCCAGCTCGACCCTACTTTACGCTTCAAAACTGCTCATCAGAATCCTATGGGTGACGTCTCGGACACTACGTCCCTATATTTATATAGAGTCTATGGGTTTGACACGTGATCCGAATCATGAAACGATACGCTGATTCATAAAGCTCCGAAGCTTTGTGAAGCCGTGTTTTGAAAATGGCCATCTCTTTATAAGTCATTATTTAGTTTCTTTTTAGCGCACAAAAACTATTCTTGTCGCTTCATAAAATTATTGTAGAACCACTGTAGAGAGATGGACTTTGTAAAGACATCTTTAGTACCTTTAATGGGTCTTGAGAGAGGAAATGACAATGATACTAATGAAGGTCTTTCTGAGACATCGGATTTCAACAAAAAGATCTTCATTTGTTTTCCGAAGATGAACAAATGTCTTACGGGTGTCAAACGACATGAGGGTAAGTAATTAATGACAGAATTTTCATTTTTGGGTGAACTAACCCTTAAAATTACACCTGATATTCCCACATGGGATGGGAATTTAGTGATGGAGTTGTTTGATAAAAAAAAAAAAAAACATAAAATAATAAATAAATACATTAAATAATGAAATTAAATAAAGCAAATAAAAAATTATAATAATACAAATTAAAATAAAATATGATAATATTACAAATAAAAAAATTAAAATAAAATCAGTTGCTGATCAGTAAAACAAATTCTGTTCTCCAGGTATAACACATTTGATCTGATGCAGATTCACTTGCTCAAAGCTATTTAAACAACTAATGATATTCCTGATATTCTCACATGGGATGGGAATTAAAAAACAAAAACATAAACTATAAACTTAAAAACTAACTAACTAAATAAATAAATACATAAATACAATGAAATAATGAAACAAAACACACACACACACACACACACACACACACACACACACACACACACACACACACACACACACACACACACACACACACACACACACACACACACACACACACATATCTGATATCGAATGGGATGTGAAATAATGGATGGAGATATTCAGGGAAATAAATAAATAAATAAATAAATAAATAAATAAATAAATAAATAAATAAATAAATAAATAAATAAATAAATAAATAAATAAAGTAAAACATTCTGTTCTTCAGGCATAACTGTAAAAATATTTACAGTCTATGGTTATGCACAACACATTTAATTTGATGCAGATTCACTCTCTCAACACTATTTAAAGATATACTAATGTATATTCAGATCTGATTATCTAATTAGTTTCGTTTACACATCAGTCAGAAATAACAATGTAGCTGTTTGGAATTTGAATGGAGTGTAAATGTTGGATGAAAACTTGCATTAACGTTTTGCTTGGAACTACCTCCATACTTTTCCACTCGAATGCTGACAAAAGAGGCAAATATTATTCCAAAATATTCTATTATTGAAAAAATACTCATCAGCAATTCCCGGAATTAAGGATTTTCCTTGTCAGTGCAAGTTACAAAAATAAAAAATGAAGGTTTATGTGAACCGAAATTACAAAAATTATTTGTCTTTGAAAGAATCTTGAGGAATCTCTAAAACCAAATAATATTGTTGGTGGTAAAAATATTATTCCATGAAAGCCATCCATGAACGACAGCGTGAAGCCAGAGAACTGTATGTACAAACCATTAAAGTTGGGTTACGAACACAAAAAGTTTATTCTCCTCATTACTTTCTATATATTTTATAATCCTTGTCAACCCATTGTTAAATCACAACAGTAAAGAATTTCTTTTGATTGTAATTTCTTCCTGGCAGCCACCCACGGGGGTTTAAGACTTTGCCGTGAAGGTGAAGGTCATGGGCCTCTGGGACTTGTTCAGGAAATGACAGCACACCGCTTAAACTTTAATGAATATAACTCTCTCTGTCTTTGTAAATACAACACCAAGTCTGTAGCTTTGGAAGGTTTTCCTTCCAGGAAACCAATTTCAGAGCGTAGATTTGAGGGAAACTGTTCTGCAGTGATCCATTTTCACAGAAAGTGGCTCATGAAAAGATGAGGCTCCCTTCAAAATATGAAGAGAATTTGATGAGAAGTCCTTTCCGTTCTCATTGTTAGGAAATGTAAGACTCACAGACACAGAGAGATGACTTAAATGCTATCCAGAAAAAAAAATGAACTAGCCATCACAATGATTCATGGCAATCACTGACAGCGACAGCTACATAAAGTGTCTATTGTGAGATGAAAAGGGAAGGCAAGTGCCTGTGGCTCAGGAAAGTGAATAGACATAAATTGAGCAGGAATACTCCATCATTTGTTTTGCTGAACAGACTCTTGTGCCAAGTGGATTACTTTAGCACACTTCAGAATGACTCTTTCATTAAGAAATGATTGTGGGAACCATCTTAAAGCCGTCTCTAAGGAATAATGCACAGGCAGAGCAATTCATATTTCATAGGCCTCTTTGGACTTCACTGACAGAGGTGAAGCATAATTAAAGTGAAACATTGCAGTGTCGTAACCCAATTAAAAACCAAATAACAACAAGGAGATCTGCGGAATATTTTTCCAAACCCATCAGCCAGGCAATTTGGGCAAATCAGGTCATTGTAAGAGCAATTTGAACTTAATATTCGTTCAGTCTTTCCCTCTACTTTAACACAAGAGGCCACTTCACTCACACACAGCACAAAAAAAGAAAATCCCTTGACCATCTGCATGAACTATAGCACCAGTGCAGTTCGTGATGAATTTGTAGAGAAAAAGAGCGAAAAAATCATGCAAAAGGGTATTTATTAAGACTAATTCTGTGGTGGAAGAAAAATATTTGATTAGCTTTGCAGCGAGCAGTCAGTAGTGTTGGTCTAGTCCACGATGATACGGAGAGAAACAGCAGGCCTTTGTCTGCAGACAGAATGGCGCTCTCTATGGGGTCACTGCAGGATTCCAAACATCACAGACGGGGCAAAACTATACACTGGAATTCCTCTCCCTCTATGAATGTTTTATTAGCCATGTGAACAGGTCAGAAAGTCACCCCCCGCCATACAATCATCGGCCGCGGCGCAGGGGCACGTCCGATCCCAGCTTACTGGCTGCTGCCTGGATCAACTTGAATGCGGTTAGCATGATCAAGACAGTATCAGCTTTACAGCTAAAACAACACCAAGCTGGAGTTCTTGAAAAGTAATGGAACGCACATGTTAGAGCAAAAATATACACAATGTCGCAAATTGTGAATTGGAAGAGATCTTTTTTTGTTTGGACTGTGGCTGTTTGAAGAGGTTCACTCTGGTTGCATTACTGGTCTAAAGATTTTGAAAAACACCAAATGTAGCTGTGAATCTTTCTGTCGGTATCCTTATATGAAGTTTATGCATTAACCAGCATTCTCTTATTCAAAAGGTCTTACCATGGACCACCATGCAAGGCTTCCCAGGCCCAGAATCAATGTTGGCTGGATGCTTTATTGAGGTGTTACATTGGGAGCATTTCCAGAATAAATGTTAACACCTCCCTCAGTAAACACATACACACACACACACACACACACACACACATGCACTGTATTCTAATACTATACACCACCCATTCAAACACTATCCACAACAGCAGACTGCACAGAACACTGAACGGATCTGAGAATGTCACATTATGCAATTCAACATATTTAATCATTTAACTTTGTGTAGTTACTGTCTCTAATTGAGGGAGTCTTTGAATCATCCAGAGAATCGTCCAATAACACTGGATCATTCAGCAATAAAATGGCTGACTACGAGTGAGTCATTGAATCATTTACTCAACCAATTCAATAAAAAACAATGGTTTATTTAGGAACAAAACACAGCTGGTTTATTGCTTATAGAGATGCAAAACATTTGATTCTGTTTGGATCCATTAGGAACTAATTTCATTGGTAGAGCAAAAAAAAAGTAATTGGCAGGTAAGTGCCATATATTATGCTGTTGTCCTGAGTAACTGGAAACAAGAGATAACCAGTTTAAAGGCGATGTATGTACGTTTTTTCACGTAAGGCATAAACATACCATAATATGTTTGCCGATACTTAGGAAACATGCTAAATTCACCTATTTGTTTCTCAGAAAAACAATGCTACAGCCAGTTATTTTACTTTGAAATGTGCGTTCCTTGTCGGAATGTCTGTTTTTGTTTTGTTCTGTGCGAAAGTTGCCAGTTTACCCAATAGTATTTCGACACCACAGGTTGCCAGTCGGCAGAAAACACAGCGTATTGCATCCATGGAAGTCAGCGAAAAAAACTGGGTCAGAGATCGCAGATTCTACCCGACCTAACAAGCCTCGGCATCCATCTAAAAAATCTCTATGAATGAGAACATATTCAAATACAGATAAATCAACTCATCAATTTACAGTGTGGCTTTTATTGTCAATTGCGCTTGCTCCTGTTGCGTGTCCTCAAGCTAGCAACCCGCGTGAACGTTAAGTCTGAGGAGGAGGGGGCAGGGGAAACAACTCTCTCCAATATTTGGACTGCAGTACCTATTTCGACCACTAGCTGTCAATCCTACATACTGCACCTTTAAATGGAAAGAGTCACAAATTGACTAATAAGGCAACTTAAGATACTGTTAATGTGGGTTAATAATTTACATGGCCCATCCTTGAAAATAAAATCCAGTAAAGCACTATAACAACCTATATGACAGCTAACGCTATCTAAACCCTATCTAAACCCGAAAGCTCTGAAATATAAACAATTATAGGCTTACCGTTGTGATTTGGGTTAAGACAAAACACGGATTTGAAGATGGATTTATCATACACGCTCAATATTTAAAAAAAATGTAATAAAAAAAGCTATTGAATGAAATATCAATATTACACTCGCAATATTTGTGGCTTTAGTCTGAATATTCGGAACAATAACACTTTAGAGAAGACAAGACAGGCTACATACCAATAATGCTTGTAATCCTGTGGGCTTTTGCTCTCAGGCGAACACGGATTGTAAATAGTCAGAGACAGCTACACTAGTCCTCCCTCAGAGGTGACTGAGTGAATATTATGATTGATAATGCCTTACATAATCTAAAGCTAACTAGGTGAAAGGCCAATGTAATTTAGTACTCACACTTAAAGGTGAAGGAGGCCATCGTGCTCCATGTACACATCTGCTTTGACCCGCAGAGCCCTGCCTCCTAAAATCCGTTAAGCTGTCTGCGTTTACAGCATTACTGATGGTATAAACAATCTCACATGTTAAATGTTTTTTCTTAAATCAACTGGAACATGAGGAGTGGGGATATAGTGTGGAATGACACATTTTCATAGTTTTGTCATATTTCATGGGTTGCACATGTAAATTGTTTATTTGCATAAGAAACATCCTAGTTTTAATGTAGTTTTGTAAAATATTCATTGTTTTTTATATGAATTTAAGTAAATTGTTCTTGTTCTCTTGCATTGCAACAACAACATTTTTTCAGTTATTATGTGTAAAAACGACATGATTCAAGATTCAAACCTTTTGTTAAAAGTGCACAGTTTCGTTAATATCCATGTTTATTAAATAATCGTTTGAGTAATTATATTACACACACATTTAATTTTTTTATTTGGAATGACAAATACTGATTAAAACAACACAGCATCCAAATATTCATAAAGAGCTTATCATGTTTAACCTTACAATACAGACAATGCAAATAGTCCCGACCACATCAGTCAATAAGGCTATGGATAAAGATGACATCATCTTCTCCAAACATGCAGGCTGCCTATGATTGCTGATGCTGACACAGAACAATATCAAGCTATTTGCTTAGAGCTCTTTTTACTCAGTCCAGCAATCTGCAAGCCTCTGACACATAATCTGTGCACATGTCCTAAGCTACCCAAAATAAGAACAATTAGTTTGGTCATGTAGCCACACACTGCCATAGCGTTTGTTAACGACTGGTACTTTAACATTTTCTCAGAAAAACATGTAGGCATCAAAACAACAATGAAAAAACCCTTCGGTGAATAGATTTAAAAAATCTTTGAAGAAGTATAATGTTACTAATATTAAATCTAAAAAAATGCATATATAGGCCTTGGTATATTATTGGTAGTCAAATAGCAGGAAAAAGTAAAAATTATATAATACATCACATATCATACAATATTTCTTTATTTCCCATTTTGAATGCATTGACATAGTAGTGTCTTAAATATAATGTTTCATAGACAATACTGGTCATGTTCTGCTCGGTACCGAGATGTTTTTCATCTTAATTTAATTTAGCATGACACTGGCACAAATGGTTAGTGAAAATAAGTTTTACCCTGAGCTGAGTTGGCTTTTTGTTCTTGTGGATGTGTCCAGTTGATTGACTTCATTATAACACCCCCAGCCCTTCTGTCTTCCAGTTCTTCTTAGTCATAATACCTTTTAAGTTCTCTTCATGATCCAACATTTTTTCCCACAAAAAATTGCGGGGTGTCATGTGTGTTGTTGCTGCAGGTCAGTGGGCTGAAGCAGATAGAATCATTATTTGGTTAGTGCTCACACCAGCTGGCATTCTCCGCCTGTGAATGAAGAGGCCTTTGTGGACAGTCAAGAACCCGCTGGGCATGATGAAAACACATCCACGACATGAGAAGCAGAGAGAGGGAAGGCCTCTGCAAAAACAGAGACGACCAAGGTCTCTGCCAGTACAATCATGGCAGTCCTCATGTTCTGTCAGAGTCTTACCCAAGAGACGGCCCTTGGGACGTTGCAAGAGCTGGTGAACTCATACAGCATACCTTCACACTCATTGTGGGCTCCTTCACTTGAGAACGGGAGCCAAACGTCTGAAAAGGTATCCTTGCTGCAGGTTTTGAAAGACTTGAAGTAGGAAAGGCCTCATTTCCAAGCAAAGCAAATGGATGAAGTGAGAGTGTAAATGTAGAACTAAAAAGAGTTTCATATTATTAAGAGATAAAAGAGCGCTTTTCAGGGGAGCCTGCGAACCAGAGACTTGTCTGTCAGCACAGAGCTTCTTGGGATGTAAGAACAACACTTAACAGCGCAGCAGTGTCTCTGAGACAAGTGACAGCACAAGATTGATGAGTCTTGTCATCCTTGGTGGGATTTGTGCATCAAGTTAATAGCGTGGTGCCGTTAACTGAGGAATAATTGTTATCAGATGTGGAAATGACAGCAGGCTTTGCGGCAGGTGTGATGCTGCCTGCAGGTCTAATGCTCTTTACTTGTGAGATCAAAGCTGGCTCATCGCTTACCTCACAAGCAAGGGCTCCTGTAACCCATGACCTCATCCTGTTGTGTCCAGTGATACAGGGTGTCATGGGATATCCTCATGTCTTTGTAATGCTTTGCTAACATTTGGCAGAGATGCTTCAAATGTTTCTAAGATATTTAATCTTTAAGTACTAATCCAAAGAAGTGTTTAAAAAGCAGAAAAACAACATTTAACAAATGTTTCTTCAGCACCAAATCTGCATATTAGAATGATTTCTGGATTATTGCGTGACACTGAAGACTGGAGTGATGCTGCTGAAAATTCAGCTTTGCCACCTCATTAATAAAATTACATAAAAAAATACTATATTAAAAGTTATCACAATATTTTACTGTATTTTTGACCAAGTAAATGCAGTCTTGGTGAGCATACAGGACTTATTTCGAAAACATTAAAAACACATTTTTAAACAATAGTGTGCTCAGTTTCGTGAAAACGTTATAATTGCATATTTTCTGAACTTTTGAATCCTGCTTTTCACGGCACTCACACATGTAACTGAATAAACACTGAAGATCACATACTTTCACAGTTTAAATCCAGTTTGTTCCTGTTTAATTTCCCTGAGGTGCTCTTTGTTAGTCTATACCAGATAAACAACATTTCAAGGTATTTTTAAATTACTGGAAAAACCATTTAACACCACAGGGAGTCTGGTACTGTAAAGACATTAAAAATAAATCCATAAACCCGAAATTGGAGATAAAGTCATCAAGCACGCAGTAAAAAAAAAAAAAAAAAGTGCCAAAGAAATCCACAAGCAGGATATAAGGTTTATTCAGTCACCGCTCTGCTCTTCTGGTGCTGTGTTTTAACCACTAAAAGCACAGCCCCTAAAAAAACAGGACTTACATGTAAATCCTGAACTGTGTGCTTTCTATTCATTGCAGCAACACACTGACACAATGGGTGAGGTAACACATGCTGAGAGGGCCAAAAAAGCAAAGAAATAGAATGAAAGTTGTTATTGCTTTGCACCCGCATTGTGATTATATACATTTAGTCTATTATTATCAAATTTGTTTTATTACGCTTCAAACTCCATTAGAATTTGAATTCCCTCATGTTATTTTACTGTTTAAGTCATATCATGTAAATACATATTTAGCCTGTTCTTCCAGGGCTACTTAGGGGGTTCTTTAAATTGCTCTGAAAGGTGCATCTGAAAGCTTTCAGATGTGAAAACAGATTTCCCAAATTCCCAATTGAGCATGAGTAATTACCTACATGCACTTAAAAGTTGTCACCCATACCCATACAAACAAGGGTAGCCCATTGCACGCTTTCTGCAAGTGAGACATATGGAAAAACCCAGTATTTCCCAGCGACTACTGTGCCCAGTACACTTCAAACAGGGGCGGAAGTTTTGCACCAGCTCACATCAATGAGGCTTTTCTCCAGGTAAGTGCAAGCCCTCTGGCTTTGTCCAGGGTAAATGTCAGGCTTCGGGACAGTGAGTTTATCTTGGACCGGTCTGGTATTTTTACACCTTTCATAAAAACGCATGTCTGACCACTCTGCCATTAAGGCTTCCATCACTGGACAGGTGGAGTTTTTTCTTTCTCAGAGATGGTGGTCAGTCTTTTGTTTGACTCTATACTGTGCATGTGCCTTACACAATTTCTACTGGTTGCTTATTTATACATAATTAACACAGTTAATGGTAAACACAGCTTGTGATAATTAGGGATGGGAATCATAATAAATTTAACAATTCCTTTTCCAAATTCTCTTAACAATTTTGGTTCCTTAATAGTTGTATACTATTTTGAGGAAGAAATATTTGGAAAAAATAAATGTAATTGCATACTTATATTATGACCATTTTAACTACTTTTGCAAAAGTGTTTCAAATACCTTTTAATCATGTATTTTTATAAAATACTGCTGACAAAATGACACTAACAACACAAAGTCAAATACACAACCAGTCAGTATAGCTACTGATTTTTTTAATGTGTTGAATTCAGTCAAATTAACCAGTTCTTATATATGAGCCATTGAGGAATCACTACACTGGTTGCACTGTTTCTTTTTGATCCAGTAAGGTACAGGCTCTTTAAGAGCCATTTGTTTGGGAATCTGACTACTTTGGTCACGCTGTATGATTTTGATTCACTAAAAGAACTGACTCTGTCATTTGTTCTAAAATCTGACTTCACTGGTTGCGTTTAGCATCTGGGAGTTGTCTTATTTATTTTCCAAGAAGACAATGACCCGAAACATTCTTCTAACTATTGCCGGAACTACCTGCGACATAAGGAATTGAAAATGATGGAATGGCCCCCTCAAAGTCCGGACCTCAACCCCATCAAGCACATTTGGGCCGAGTTGGAAAATACTGGACAGATAATTTGTACATTCAAAGGAAAGTCTTTGGGAGAAGGCATGGGATACCATTAGTGTGCTGCTGTAATTGCTGCAAAAGGCAGACATACCAAATATATAAGTGGATAAAAACAGCACGACTCACTTCATCTGATATTTGATGTTCAGAGCAACCATCTGCATGTTTCATGAACATTATGAAATGAAATCCATGTTTTGGAGGCAAAAAAAAAGGTAAATATTTCCAGATCTGTCAGGTGTTTTAATAATTTTGGCCACCATAGTATGTTTTTAAATCACTAAAATAGCTACTTGTTTTATGTTTCTTAGAATAACAGTCTTATACGGTATTCCATCAGAGATGGAGTTTTTTTTTCTCAGACACTGACCAAGTCTTTTGTTTGGCTCTATGTTGTCGAGCAAGATTATGATAGACTAATAAAAAATGTTTTACATTCCCCCAATGGATCAGCTTCTCCTACTTTATGTTTTGTATAAAATAGCAAAATCAAAAGAGCTGCTTATGTAATTATTACATATAAGTCTTGTCTCCCCTAGTGTTGACATTTTTGAAAACCAAGCAGAACAAGTGCGGCTTCACATAATGGCAGTTGTTGTTTGTTTTGCTAACCCACTAAGATGGTTAAGGTCTCTGAAATGGCAGACTTTGCTTTAGGGCTGAATAAGACGTAGCAAGGCTGATGTGGTCGGTTACAATGCCTGTCGTTTCTCCCCGCTGTGCCACCCATGAGCTAAAATTGCTAATGGCCCTGCCATGTATAAATACCATTCTCTAGCTAATTAGTCACACTCTCCCGCTGAGGGCTGCGGTTGCAGTTCAGACTGTAGGTGAGGCCAAAGGCCCACGCTTTAAATTCTCTCCTGCAAACAATACATGTCAGAAAGCTTTATCATGATCATTCTTCTGCTGTGTTAGAGAAGTTGGTTGGAGCTTAAAATGGGGAAGCAAAATGGAGTCAGAGAATTCATAAAATGGGAAAGGTAACAACTCAAGGTGAGAAATTAGGCCTCATTTTGAAGAATAAATGTGGAGAAAGGAAACTTTCTTCTTCAAAATGTTTAAGATAAAAGTGCATTGATTCATATCAGTTTTCAGTGGGTCAAGGTAATCGAGAGTTCTGTAGTTTGCAACATTAATCGTTTTCAAGAACCTGCAAGAGAAGCAAATGTATAATTTTCAATTCATTGTTTCTTTCTTTAAAAACAATTCTAAGAATATCTTTATTCACTAAGTTAACTTTACATCCTTTACAAGAGTGAGTTACTGTCTGGGAGAAAGCGACGGATGAAGACAGTCATTGAATTAATTCATTCAGAAGGAAACTGCCATGATAGTCACAACTTCGTACATCGGCGTAGCTAAACCAGTTGCACCTTCAGTTGCATCTGTATCAGTTGCAGCAAATGAAACACATTAGTCTCTGGCATGGTGTATAGAATATGGCAAAGCATATGGAAAGTAAGGAGATCGTCTGTGAGAATAGCAGATGGCCTGGATCTCGCCTCTGGCATTTGTACCCTCTACCGTTTTTGCTATTAAAACATGATGGGTGGAGGAGGGAAACTTAATATTTCAACTCTGGCTAACAATTTGTGAGCTTCACACTTCACAACAAAGGCGACTGAAAGTTCTTTGTTGGATGGCATTAATCATGGCATTGAACCTCAGTGTTAACAGCAGTAAAAGGCAGCCATAAAAAACAGGGGCGCTTTCATTTAGTTTTTCGTTAAGATCTGTGGTCTGAGGGATTCATTTTCTTTCAGTTATATTTCATGTCCTCACTGTTGTTTGCAGTGGCTCGGTTTTCGTGACTTTCTTTACTTTTGATACCTTGCTTTTGTACTACTAATATATATAAAACTTTTGTTCTTTTTTGTGATTAAGTAGGCTGGAAAAGCTTTTCTGCTTTGTATTCTCTAGACCGATATCAAAATGAAACAATAAAAAGGGCAAGAGTCAGCCATTTAGAATGAATTTTCAAGAGATTTTTCTATATTATTTGTATGTGTTTTTCCATATACAAAAATATATTTAAGGAGGATATTTAATCAGTTCAGTTAATCAGAATGTAATTTGAATCTGCAGGGATTTATTTTTATTTTTATTGAATTAAAATAATTTTTTGCCTCCACATTTTTAAATCACAGCACTTTTTGTCATTTTCTGTGGATTTTCTGACCCTGCTCCAAATAATTTATCCAAGCCATTTTTTCTTCTTCTTATGGGGCATAGAAACAAGTTCTGACAGTCCAACTGATTTGAGAGAAAAAAAGAGCCAAGCTGTGAATGTCTTCCTCTCAGATGGGAGGGGAGCCTCTCATGAAATGCCTGTTGTTTTTAGAAGCTTGGAAAAAGTAACAGACTGGCCTCAGATGCAGGGGGATTCCATATGTGAAAACACGTCACCTGGGCTTCCCTCGTCATCTTTTTCCTCTCTTTTGCTTAATTCTCTAATTTGTGCTGTTTTTGGACAAAGAAAAGTCAGCAGGTTGTTATGAATCAATTAAGTTGTTACTGAGGTAAATTGCTGGTAAAATGTAACATTCTAACCCGTTTGAAGTGCCTTTTCTTAGCTCTCCTTCCAAGTTGAGTTCGCTCAGATCAGAGGGGCTGATATGCCTGATTATTGACCAATATTTGGATGAAACCCGAGCTTTGGACTGGGGGCGACAGCGCTTCCTTTTGATTGGGTGAGTGATGAATTACAAGGAAGTGCAGTAACTGGAGCCGAATCTACCACACGATGAGAGGCAACTGTGTGTGTTTTATGTAGGGACAGACAAGCTCCCGTTTCCCATTGTCTCTGTCTGAGACTTTCATCAAACAGAGGGTTAATGTTACAAAAGTCTGAAACACTTGAGCAGTGTGTGTCTGCTAGTGACCATCACTTATTATTAATGAAGTGACAACAGTGAAAGATGTGTGAGAAACATGCCATGTTCCACATCCGTCATAGTCTAGTCTATATGCAATAAACTCCAGACACCTCATGCACTTCCTCCTCCTCCACGCATAATAACACCCACTTAGAGCACTCTTGTTTATTTTTGTGTTGCTCATGGTATAAACAATAAAAATGAAGTGGTTTTAATATGAGCAAAAACAAATAAAAGACGAAACCAATCAATCAGCTGGAGTTTCGAAAAGCAAAACATTTGTGCTGTATATGAAGGCCACGCAGCTTTATTTAAGTAGATATTTTATGGAAAATGGTTTTAAGTCATTTCCTATCCACACTTCATTATAAATCCTAGAAACACTCGAGAGTTGTTCATGGAAAACAGCACTGCAGTATTTTAAAGATGTTATTTCTTCAAGCTCCTTAGAGTAAATCCATGGGTCATTCTAATATGCATATGAAAGTACAAATCTCTTCCTGAAGCTCAGAAATTAATGCACAGAAGAGAGGAAATTTTCCTGCTCTGGAAAAACAGATCTTATCAGACTCTGCTGCCCTAAAAATATCAGAAGTGCCAATGAGTCCTTTTGCGCCACCTACAGGCACACATTAGTTTTTATATTATACTATATTATAGTTGTCAAAATAGTCCTGTATTTCAAAAAGGGTGAAAAAAGCATATAAGTAGCCCATACTGCTATACTATAAGTCTTCTGAAGTCATACAATAGCTTATTCATGAATTTAGTTTGTTTATCTTCATTCTGCTAAATCTCAAATAAAGAAGTGATTTTGTTAGTGAAGCTGCTCAAATGACCCATAGTAGACTACATCTGATAAAGTTACTCACTGTCCATTGTGCCAGAATTAGTTAGCACTCATTCACAACTATTAGAGCCAAAAATGGTCACCATTCCTGACAGAGGAACTTCTCAGCATCATTTGATGTTATCTTTATGACACTGACCTATTTCTGATCTTTATCTCTTGTCACAGAGATTTTAAAATGAAGAGTAACTGCCTGGCCCCTTTTGATACCACAACTATTTTTGCCTTTGTCTTCATGGATCCAATTAGCTGAAACAGTCTCTTTAATGACCGGGGAGATCCATCGCACACTTTGTGGCCATCACTTTTAATGCCTCAAATCAAATCAAATAGCAAATTAAGGCAGCAAGGAAAGGCAGCGCTCTCCCGTTCTTCGGGCGGAAAACAAATGACCTGAATTAAGGGTCTCATCAGTCCTGTCTCCCGGATCAGAGCTCCTCTGCCTGTCAAAGTCACATTTTAATCACCAAGGTAATTTGAATTCACATTAATGAAAACAAATGGCTCCCTGAGCTCCTGGCGCTCCGTGTAATAAATTATTATTGCTCCCAACAATCACATCTCCTAGCATTTTTCAATTACACGCCCCCTGTTGAGTTGTTCAAGGATAGCCCACTTTGATGAAGATAAACGATCTTCCCGGGACGTCGGAGTGTCTCCTACCTCATTGTAATAGTTTTCTAATTTAGGCACATCTTGCATGATGTGAGACATGATTTATCTGTCTATATCTCTGGCTTGACATCACAGTAATATAATTGAAAGCAGGTGCTAATTACACCTTTGATTGGGCAGGAACATTAACAAACAGAGGACGGCGGCTTTATCAGGAAACCTATTTTCCACACGGCGATTTAACAGTAATTAACATCATGTCGGCAAGTTTTATTTATAAAAGTCAAAGTGTGGGATTTACTTTTTACGGATGGAGTCAATCAAGCCGCTGCTGTTTCGAAGGGTCGTTGATGCCCTCTCCATCTGGCATTGTGGTTAATTGGCATCCCAGATTGGCCTACAAGCAAAGTAATCTGTTGTCCAATGTCACCATCCCCCTGTCTGTCACCGCGAGTGGCTCAGGTTTCCTGATCCAAAGCTGCTCTCGGTCACTGACGCAAACCGGATCCCTGGGTGTATGGTGCACTGTAAAACAACTTTCAGATTTATCACCTTTGAAATAATATTTCTCATACTTTATCCACAATAAAAATGATCGACTGAGCCAATATAAACAATAGCGATAGGAAAAAACATACAGAGTCCTGCGAATTGTTTAAACACGCCTACATCACACACTTGTGTCTGTGATTTATAACCCCAATACACGCAACTCTGTGGTACCTCTCAGGATCTCTGGAGAGCCGTATTAGCCCTGTCATCTCTTCAACAAAGAACCTGAAGTTCTGCAGGCTCGGATTGCAAGGGAACATCATTAAGATGTAATTGCTGAATGGTTAACATAGCAGGGCACGGGATTTGACTGCATTTTGAATAAAGGTGCTCTAACAGACATTCTAACAGAGAAGCCTTTGGAAACATGTTGCCAACCCACAGTGGTGTTAATGACAGGCACTCATTCAATGTCTCTCACTCCCTGGAAGAACTTACGATAATTGTTCTGGTGTCGTGGAAAAGCAAGTTTTTGAAGATGGGCCGAGACAGGGCCAGCCAGTGGGTCTAAAAACAGATGGTTTCTACCACTTAAGCTCACAAGTAGTTTTTGTCCACATAAAAATACCTTATGTGTAGTAATTTTAAAAGTGTTTTTATTTATTTATTTTAATTTGACATATATAGAAATATGAAATATCTGCTCTCCTGAGTCTCCCTGTTTTACATTATTTGTCGTCTTAAATTACGGACATTGGTTCCACGAATTTATGCAAAAAAAAAAAGTATTGTTCATTTGAAGAAGCATGAAAAACTTTGCAATAAAGATCTGTAACTTTTCTGGATTTTAAAATACAGTTCCCTGAAAAGGGGACATTTCTTTTTCTTTCTTTTATATATATGTCCTCCTGACCATAGAGGACTCCAAGGCTATTTTTTTAATTTTGTCATTTCATCAACATTTGTGAGATTATGTCATGGTGTGGGGTTGTTTTTCAGGGGTTGGGCTTGGCCCCTTAGTTCCAGTGAAAGGAACACTTAATTCTTCAGCATACCAAGACAATTTGGACAATTTGATGCTCCCAAATTTGTGGGAACAGTTTGGGGATGGCCCCTTCCTGACATGGAAGGAACATGACTGTGCACCAGTGCACAAGTGAAGGTCTATAAAGACATGGATGAGAGAGTTTGGTGTGGAGGAATTTGACTGACCTGCACAGAGTCCTGACCTCAACCCGATAAGACACCTTTGGGATGAACTAGAGCGGAGACTGCGAGCCAGGCCTTCTCTGACCTTACAAATGCGCTTTTAGAATAATGGTCAAAATACACTGCTAAACCTTGTGGCAAGCCTTCCCAGAAGAGTTGAAGCTGTTATAGCTGCAAAGGGTGGCCCAACTCCATATTAAACCCTACAGATTAAGAATGGGATGTCACTAAAGTTCATGTGCATGTAAGGGCAGACGTTCCAAAACTTTTTACTGGGATTCTGCTTTGTCTGTCATCGGTTATTCAATTATTATCAATCAAAATCATTGATTGGGGGTTGGTGTCTTCTTACATCATGCAGGTGGGGAGCCAACTTACCCCAGTGGGGGCCATCTTACACTTCTTTTAATATTTGACATTTTGTGCTGTAACAAGTAAATTAGCAAATGTTTATACATATGTTTCTTGTTTCTAAATTAATGTTTATGTTACATTAATGTTTCTAACACAGGCTGATGCATCATCATCCTGCACATGCTAAAATTAGCATATGTAACTTATATCTAAGCATTACAATTTAAAAGTAAATCCACATTTTCTTAAGGGGAGCCTCCTCCCTCCTCCTACACTTATCTGTCAATTCTCAGTGTCAATCAACAATTTCTGTCAATCATGGAACAGACAGGTCAGGTTAACAGGGGGTGAAGTTGCTCTGTATCCCACTCACTCAAAATGAAACACCATAACCACAGCTGCAACAGTGTTCACTTTTCACAAGCTTGGCCTCTTCTCTGCTGGCAAGCTTAATCCTGAAAAATAACACCAAATGCTCTTCCATTCAACATATGGACAGACGGTTATGTCTTCAGAGCATTTTCACTGAGTGACATGAAAAGGTCTAATCACCAGAGAGATCCTCCTGTGAGCACTTTTCAGAAACATTTTGGTAATTCCATTGACTTTACATGTCCTTGGAGAACCACTGAACCCTTTAATATGATGTAGATAAGGGTTGGCTTGCAGATGTACAATTCGTTCTACCTCCCAAGTCATCACGCTGGTAATGACTATTCTTCCATATTAGACTCTTGGCACAGTGCAATATAAAGGGATTGATTTACCCATCTGAGGTCTAAAATGTTTTTTCAGTCTTTATAAGGGTAAGTTTGTACATTTAGAAGTAGTACTTGATTTCTGAAAGCCTGAAGCAACAAACAGGGTGAGGCCAATGTCAAATGTCAAAGACAGGTTCAAATATTTAAACATTAATCAATATCAATCATTTAATAATATTGTTCATATATATGTTTGCCCTAATTAGTCTCCTTGATTACAAATTATATTCACTTGTATTCCCTTGTTAGGCCATGTTAAAGCCTGTGTATACTCCCTGTTCTGTCTTCCATTATTGTTTGCTTTCGATGTATAGCCTACGCGATTGGATTCTATTAAAGTCTGTTTTTCCAGTTACTTCTTCGCCATGCACTTTACTCAGCCACCTGCACGTGGCAGAATAACTGACCCTCAAACGAGTATATTTAAAAGAAAAGATGGACTCACCAGCAGTGAGTCTCCCCGAACAGAGGAATTTGCTGGAGTACTTTGGGCTGGGTACTCCAGCATGGTTTTTCTATCACAGGCTGTGACCCAGAGACCAGCCACCCAGCACCCTGCTGTACAGAGCGTAAGCCAGAGCCCATCTCAGATGGACGGATTAAGCCTGCCGTGGTGCACAAGCTATAGCCAGAAAAGAAGGCTGAGCCAACCATCATCCAGGAACATGAGCCTTACTGTTCATCTGACCAGGTGTGTGAGCTGGCTACATCGTCCGGCAGTGCGGGAGCTCGCATGGATATCAAAGGAATGGAAAGGAGACCCGTCCACACTCCTGCCACTGGTCCCTCCTATACCTCCTGAGTTCCTGCCCAGCCTCCCTCTTCGCCTTCCCCTCCAAACTCCAATCTGTCAGTCCTGCCTCTGCTGGTTCCCTTCAGCCTCTTGGATCCTCATGAGACTACACTTCATTGTGCGGATCCGCCTCAAGTCCTCTGTTCTCCAGTGTCAGTTCTCTTCCCTCCCTCAGCTCCACCAGATACCATTGTCCTTGCGGCTTCACCAGTTCCCTCGTCCCTCCGGCTCTCCCTTGGTCAGATGTCACTCTGCCTTGCACAGACTTACGAGCCACTCATCCGCTGCACTCCGTCTGTCTATGCCTTCCCACCGGCTTCACCTCGGTCCTCAGTCTCACCAGCACTGCTCAGTCCTCAGGCACCCTGGCTACACCTTGGATGCTCGCCACTGCTTCAGCCAGCCATCAGCCTGCTGCATAGAGTATGTCAGAGCCCACCACAAATGGACGAATTAAGCCTGCTGCGATGCACAAGCCAGAGCCAGAAAAGAAGGCTGAGCCAGCCTTCATCCCAGAACCGAGCCTTACTGTCCATCTGACCAGGTGTGTGAGCCGTCTACATTGTTCGGCAGCATGGGAGCTCTTGTGGAGATCAAAGGAATGGAAAGGAGACCCATCCACACTCCCGCCACTGAGCCCACACTGGTTTCATCCAGCACAAAGTCTGTGCCTTCTAAGTCCCTGCCCAGCCTCCCTCTTCTGTCTTTGTTGTCCTCTGCTGGTTCCCTTCAGCCCTTGGATCCTCATGTGACACTACTTCATTATATGGATCCGTCTTGAGCCCTCAGTTCTCCAGCGTCGCACGAGGATCCCCCGGCACGAGGATCCACGACTCTGCCTCCAGCCGCTGATCCCGTCACTCCAGCTCGATCCATCAACCTGTCGGCTTCGCCTTGGCTCTTCCCTCCCTTAGCTTCACCAGATACCATCGTCCTTGCGGCTCCACCGGGCTCCCTTGTCCCTTCAACTTACGAGCCGCTTGTCCGCTGTGTTCCGCCTTTCTCCACCTTCCCACCAGCGTTTACGCCTAAGTCCTCAGGCACCTTGGCTACAGCTTGGACGCTCATCCCTGCGGCTTCACCTCTGCCTCCAGCACCATCATGGAATATGCACCCAGGTTTTTTTCAGCCATTTCTCCACCATGGCTCCTTCCTCTGACGACTCAGCCGTGGGCTTTCGTCTTGGGTCCCCGCCTGGCTCTTCCTGCTGCTGGTTCCTCCCACCATCATCCCCACCCTCTGTCATCTCCCCTGGTTTCCTGTCCTCTGCCTGCTCTGCCCATTTCTCCAGAGCCCCTTCGCTCCTCAGTTGGCCTGTTTACGGCACAAAGACACGCCTTACCAGGGGTTTTGCTACATTTCTAAAGTAATACCATATTGAAACATATTCTGAATCTAAAAGTTGTAAATACCATCTAAACAAGCAGCTGAACACCTACACAGGTGTTAGTCTGTCAAATGCATTACCATCTATACAAAAAAATTAGGAAAAATTGTGTACTGTAGTGTAAACATGGACCATGTAACACTTCAGTGAATTATAAACAACAGAGAACCGTCAGTCTTGTTTTATAAAACATTTTACAAAAGAAAACATATAATCTGTTAATGTTTTTTAAAGTAGTTTTATGAGTGACAAAGTGTGTTTGTTGGGTGAAAACCTTGGCCAGTGTTCTGGAAGAATAAGTTGATTTGAGACATGAATGAGGTGTTTTGTTTTATTGCATTTTAAATGTTAAATTAACTGCTGTGCTAAGATGAAAATTGGTTAGGAGTGTAACTACTAAACTATCAGTATATCTAAGTTCACTTGTAGTATAGTCATAGCATAAAAAAAAGAAAACAAAAAGTAAACTAGCTGTCTACTCAAAGTTCACTTTTGTTACATACTTTTATACACTAAAAAGTGGGCCAATTTAGTCCCAAGTAGTATAGAAATAGTACATTGTATATTGATATTAGTATAATTACTTCATAAATTATATTTAAAAATATACGTGAACTTTACTTATTACTTAATACAATGAACTTGAAGTAAGTCTTTTTCAGGCCTGTAATGAATGGTTATTCTGTCTGTGACACTACGCAGTCACCAAAGAGATGCCAGGGGAGTGTATCTATGCAAAGGACAATGTAAAAAACAAACACATGAGCACCAGCTGCATTGCATCGGTCCAGATGGGCAGATCCCCAACATGCTCCTATTCAACAAACTTACTTTTGACTTATTGCTAACTGAATCCTCAGACCTTTAAACTCCCAGAGTTCACTGCACTTTCCACGGACAGGAGCTGAATTGTCAGTGCACGTAAAGTTCAATCAGATTTACTTTCCAAATATAACTTGTAGGCCTCTTTTTTGCACTTAAATACTTTTAAATATGCTGTACCGTGTGCAATTCCCTCACTTTTCATTGTAATAAAATATTTTTTAAGCTAAAATCTATACTTCATCTTGCAGCGCTCAAGAAATCTGGTCATATTTTATAGCCCACATTGGAAGAGAGCCCTTCCTGCTGTTAATCAGATACATGACTACATGGGGGATACAGCACAGGTGGAACACTATTACTTACCCACCAGCATGCTAGTCAACACCTGCCCTGTTCTTCTAACCATCCGCGGTCGTCTGCATTTTCCATCATTTCCTTTTTGTGACTAGAAGAAGTCCATAAGTGAAGCTCCAGCTGTATGTATACAAGACATCTTCTGTCTGCATACGAGTCTCTGGTTGCTCTCAAAGATCCATTGGCTCCCTTTAATGAACTGATCCTTTGCTCTCCATAATTCACTGCAGATTCACAATATTCACTCACTGCTTTTGTGAGTGAGACATCTAATTGCAAACAGAACTGACCATATTAGCACCATATTCATAAGTCCCCATTTTTACTCATCAATAAATTCGCACTAAAATGTATTTTAGTGCCAAATTGTGGGCAGATCGAAACCACACATACACAACATTCTCACAGCTGTGTTAGAAAGTATGCCTACTTGCTAGTTTAGCTTAATTTTTCTATTATTAGAAAATGAAAACAGTAAGACATTCTACAAAATAAGGCTATTAATTGTTCAGAGTAACAATTAAGTAATACTCAAAAAGTAATCTGCACAAGCTTGTACAGCTGGTCAATGAGAAATCCAAAATGATTGCGTCGTCTCGAAGATCTTTCTGAACGCTCGGAAGGTATGGAGACAGATCAGCCTCAAAAATAATACATTTACGAAACAAAATTCATAGCTTAATTCACATTTATAAAATCTGATTTGTAAATTCAAAACACAATTCATAAATACACAAGTAAAAGTGAATAATAAATAAATAAAAATTTCCCCAAAAGCTCAGACAAATGCATCTTACCTAAATACATTTAAAATCTTTACACAAATATATATCAAGTTCTTGAATTAATTTCCATCACACATTTATGAAACATGTTGCATATATTTATGGATCGTTGAATCTGCATTTGCGAATCGTCGCAGTGCATGGAAAGCTCTGCATTTGTGTGTGGTATTTTTGAGACCTTCCTGGCAGGGTATGATTCGTAAATATCTTTTTTTGGAGGATGTTCTGTTAAGCCAATCGTGGTGAGCTTTTAATCCACCAATCAAAACGCGCCTTACTGAACAGACTCAATAAGCTCAGCTCTGCGCTTGTTCTGTGCATTACTCCATGATCGGGTGCTTTATGTAAAGACATTTTAATGGCTACTCTTTTTCTAGCACCTGATTGCAATTTATACAAAACGACATTATGATTTATATTGTTCACAAAAAAAATACAGCTACCTGGTTAGCCTACTCCTGCTGTCTTATTCACCAATGTTGCACATACGCGGGGAGTTACCATGGAAACGGGGCGGCAGGTCCGACAGGCAGCTGTCACTGTTGTTTTCACTTCAGGTAAATTTTGTCCCTAAAATTACACAGATAATACATACAACTGTTTCTGAAACTGCGTTCTCTGGAATCATTTCAAGCGGAACACTCGTAGCAGACATTCCCATTGGTTGCCGCCGGACCGCGTCATAGCTAATTTCCATAAAGTTGACCTGATTTCAACTCTCCTGACGCCCAAATCGTCAAACTGTGCGTTCACACCGCCGCCGGCAAGAGCGTCAAACTTCGCTCTGGCCGCCCTGCACCGACGCTGTAGAAAGATTCGTGGACGCGTTGCCGCTCTGACGTAGTTCGAATGCTTGGTCTTTTTAAACTGTATTTAAAGCGGCCGCAAAGCAAACAATCCATGTTCGCATTTAAAAAAAAAAATCGCCATTTGTTGTGCAGACTGACCACAGCAGGGTATACCCGTATAAGATAACCTCATGAAATAAATTAAATGTGAAAGTTAACTTAACAATTATAGTTGCGTATTTGATAATGAAATAAACAATTTAAAAGCCATTTGTGTTCATGGAAGTGCTAGTCTAATTTCAACATGCAGATTATAGGTGCTAGCCTTCGTCTTTAACATTAACATTAATTTGTGTCCAACCTACTTTACAATAACTGTCCTGGTTTAGGTGCAGCATTAATGCAATTGGTCAAATCGGTGTTGTTTTTAGCAAATTAATTGCATTCCCGCTGAAAAAAGGCTTTATTTTTTATTTTTTTGTGTCCCTGTACGCAAACAGGGACACATCGTAAATGATAGAGAAACACGCTACCGCAATGATCTCTTCAATTTTGCTTGGGAACTAATGTGGTCGGAACCAAAGTTTCCAGCACTGCGTTCTCTGGAATCATTTCAAGCGGAGCACTTCTACATTCCCATTGGTTGCCCCGGTTGCCGCCGTACCGCGTCGTAGCTCATTACCATAAAGTTGACTTGATTTCAACTCTCCTCGACGCCCAAATCGTCAAGACGCGCCGCGCCGCTCGCCGGAGCTCGCCGCGGGCTCCCATTGAGAATGAATGACTTCCGCCACTTTGACGCTCGCCGGCGGCGGTGTGAACGCACAGAAAGACGCGCGCGCCGCTCTCGCCGGAGCTCGAGCTGTGTGAATGCACAGTTAATGAACGACCAAATGGCATACGGTGTATGGAGTCAATAAAAAGCCACATAGTTTTGCAAAATAATAAAGTATTGCAAAAGAAAAAAAAGTTTTGCAAACAAAAATAAAGAATTGCACAAGAAAAATTAAGTATTGTGAGAGAAAAAAAAGTTTTGCTAACAAAAATAAAGTATTACAAAATAAAAATAAAGTATTGAGAGAAAAAAAAAGGAAAAGGAAAATAAAGTTGTTTCATTTGCAACAACTTTTATTCTGCGCAGGGTTTCAGTGTGCCCTGTGCGCTTCATTTTTCTGTGCGTGTCTTTGTGGCACTGTTTTGACTTGGGGGGTGGAGTCAAGAAACTGGGGCGTGATCAGCTGACATGGTCACGCCTCCCTCCGTGTGACATCATCTCTTCAAGACGCAGATCAGCACAGATGAAGGCACCATGGCTGAGCTCATGCGGGTGGAGCGTTTCCTTGCACTCACACTTTTACTAGCATTAAAACGGGCATGATTTTGTTTTGTTATGAATAAATGTGTATTAAAAGCGTTTGCTTAAGTTAGAAGTGGTGTTTATTATTAGCTGTGGATTAACGTTACTGGCTGATGCAAACTGTGTGAAAATAGCCAGCATCTGCTGTTTATTTCTCTCAGTCTCAGTGTGCACACTTTTATAGCATTTAAATGTTTATAGTTTTATTTTGTTAACTAAATGTATATTCGCAAGCACACTGAAACGCTGCGCAGAATAAAAAATGTGTTGCAAATGAAACAACTTTATTTTCCTTTTCCTTTTTTTCTCTCTCAATACTTATTTTTTGTGTGCAATTCTTTATTTTTGTTTGCAAAACTTTTTTTCCTTTTGCAATACTTTATTATTTTGCAAAACTATGTGGCATTATATTGACTCCATACACCCCCCATATGTTTTATATTTTTAATTGAAAACGGTGTCGTGTAAAACAGCCCGGACTCATCGACACTAAAACTCAATGTTCCCAATGTGCTGTGATTACTTTTTCTGCAAACATTAAATATTACGAAATTATTAATGAATTAGGCACAAATTGAGTGCAAAGCATAGGGAACAACAGGGCTAAAGGCCCCATGGGGTAAAATGGTCCTTTGATTTTATTTTCCTCTAAACCACTAAAATAATTAATAAAATAAACTATTAATAAAATAAACCACTTTTATGATTTATTTTCACACAAATTCTGTTGCTCCATAAATGTTCAATACAAACATATATATTTTTCTGTATATCATACATTATAGGAGTAATGAAAAGCATATTTTTCTTAAGGTGTGCCTTTAGCCCTGTTGTACCCTACTTCTCGGAGCTGGTGCTTTAATTTATAGTTCAAATAATCTATTTGCATTAGCAACAATACCAATGTAATTCAGGAGGACATTGACTTGTTAGTGCTGTATTACATTGTATGCTATTTTTACATCTGTTACCAAAAAAATTCTGTCTACACTGCACTGTGAACCCAAGAGTTGGTGGATTTACAAGGTGGCTGTGAGATCATTTCCACACTCTTATAAATCACTGGCTCTCTCCAAATACACGGTTCCAAATGACTTTACCACGACAATACACCCACTCCTGCGCTGAACTTTTCAGCTCGGTGACAATAGCAGCGGCTCTGGAAGTGTTATAAAACTGAAAGATGAGCTTGGTTAGGTCTTTTATTAATTCCTAAAGTATGTTCAAATTTCCGCACATGTGGTTTCAGTTGCATGATCGATGATTAGAGTTTGTCAGATACCAACCACATCCTCCGCAAGTTTCCTTCTGCAAGCGCACTAAATCAGGCCTTGCTGAAGGGATTGCTTTATGTCAGCGCGTTACTGTTGTCAATAAATGGATTTTCATAGAATAGTTATTTTATCATGACTCTAGTAATTTTTTTTATTAATAATTAAATAAAGATGATGATAGGATTGCCAAAAACTACAAAACAGTACAATTAGTGTCAGGGATTCCATTCCACCAACACATTATGTTTACTATGAGGCAACAGTGGCATTGTTGGTCTTTGCTAATTGGAAACATTTGGATAACACGTTGAAGAAAACAGAAGCAATAATGAAATCCAGATGGGTCCTTATTATTGCAAAACATGCCTAAAATCACACCAGTTAGGAAAGAGTGTTTTATTTCCAACACATAAAGGAAGCTTCTCAACAAAGAGTGATTGTTAAATTAATAATAATAGAGAACATCCCTCCTGATGTGAAATTATCATTCAATTGTGGTTTAGCACTTTACAAAAAGTTGAGACAACTCAAGCAATGGTTGCTAATTCACAGTATCAACAAGGCCTGGAATAGAACAACTCGCCAATCGTGTTTTCACACAAATGTTTGGCTTTGGAGGCTTTCCTCCTCTTCCACAAGGTCAAAAGGCTTTCCATGCTGTCACAAGAGCCCATGTGAGAGGCGGTGTTTACTCTGCAGTAAAAGCAGAGTGGGAACACTCTGCCCCACGTGCCATGGGGTTGGCTGAAAGGTTTCTGTTTTTGTTTCTCCTGAAATGTATCACAGTGTGGCCGCAATGACAACTGGAAACCTCAAGGATGTATACAGACCAAGTGTAGGAAGAAAGGCTTCTGAGCTGTGCTGAAATAATATAGTACTACTAGGATCAGTGTTGTAAATCTTTGTTATTGAATTGGTGGTGGATATAATTATTAGGGATGGAAAATGTAAAATAATTGAACAGTTCCGATTCCTCTTAATGATTCCAGTTTCTTAACAGTTGCATAACGTATTATTTAATACTTGTAAGAAATATATATTTGGAAAAAGGAAATGCCATTTCATTGCCAAATAATATATTTTTAAACATTTTCATTTTAGAGGCACCATAAATGTAATCCTATTGTTGGTTTCAATGGTTTCAGCAATCTTCCGACAATGCTTTTGTGCATTTAGAAATGTTTGATTCACACAGACAGCATTTAATGCGCCAAACACAACTACAGGTGGCTAATTCATATGAATTAATTGTTTAGGGGTGGACCATCATGCTTACTTTTTCCCTTCAATTTGTATGTTTCCTTACAAATCACATTTATATGAACGTGCACCTTGTAAAACAACTACGTTTTCTAATGAGACTCTAAGATTTAACCCTTAAATGCATGAATGTTTCACCAATCATTATTACATATTCAGGTCTTTAGCGACCCGGATTTATGTCTAACACAGATGGATCTCAGATGGTCACGATACAGTATTTCATCTGTGGAACATTGTTTGTGCAAACTTTGTTGTGATGTGATATGATATTTTGAAACACATGAAATACAATACAGTTTTTATTTGTAAAAATGGGTACAGTAAGAGTAATATGCCTACATTTCTGATACATATCATAATTATAGCTTATAATTGAGCTTTCCATCAAAGTACATGATTAATAATTTATAGTGTAATACAGCAATATAGTAGTTTGATCATGTTTTCACAAAGCCTGTGGAAAATGAATGCAAATAAATATAAAACTATAGATCAAATGGGATGATTTTCCCCTTTTAAAAGCTCTGATGTGCTCATAGTCTATATACTAAACTCAGTTTAAGACATTAGTGTGCTGCAAATTATTGTGCTGTTGCTTTGCATCTAGCTAAACAGTGAGAAGTTCTACAGCATCACAGAATATTGGTCCATTGCCACATCCAACCCATTCACACATTTGTTGCTTAATATTGTGAATCCGATGTCTTAAGATGGTTTACCGCAAGCATTCTTTCTCCATTACAAGTGTAAGCAGATACTTGCTCTGCTGTCCAAAGTCAAATACTGGTTTCCAAGCGATTGTGCCTGCCGGCAGACCCTCAGAAGCTATACATACAGATAAGAAGGCTGTGGTTTGTAATCTCTTAGCATCAGTCCTATTTCTTTGGGTTAATTCCTCCTGCTCTGACCTAATGTCAACTAAGAGGTAAAACAGCTTGTTTTATTTAAGAAGAGTGCAGATAAAGAAAGATGAGCGGTAAACTGCCCACATGTAGAGAAATTAAAAGGCACTTTGCTAAAAGTATCTGTCTAGCAGCTGGTTCTTCTGAGTGTAAAAATCATTTTGAATGAAGATAACCTCTCTCGCGGCTACTAAAATCAGACACTGCAATACTGTCAAATCAGAACAATGCAATTCTGTAAGAAAAGCAGAAAATTTGATATACTTCTGTTTGGATAAGTATTCAAAACATACATTTTGTATAATGGTTTGAGGTTGAATAGTAAATTCTTTAAAATGTGAAAAATAAGTTAATAATTAATGTGCATAACTTTTATCTTAACGAAACTAATGTTCAAGGCAAAATGACTAAGAGTCCAGAAAGGCTATGAAATCAGTGTTTTTAAGCCAAAATGGTACAAAAATATATATAAGATCACACAAGGACATTGCACAGTTGATGAAAATATCTACCATATTTCCTATGATGTATTCAATATTCGATTAATAAAACTAGTGGCCGTACTACATCAGACACACGCAATCAACACATCACCAAGTCTGCCACTCCAAGACACATACAGTATATTGTTGCTTTTCTGAGGAAACACTTGTAAGACTTTAAGGACTGTAAGGATGCATCAATGAAGAGGTTTCGGTTTGCCAGTGGTGACCATGAAGAAGTGAGATGCTTTGTAACACCTCCAGCCAGACTTTGTAACAAAAGAGGTATTGTTCCTGAAATCAGAGAGAAGAATGGCAAAACTGTATATTCAGAAGAAGGGTAATGCAAAAAAAATAAATACGCATTGTATTCTTCCCAACCCCATTTTGATGCTAATTAAAAGCTGATAAAATAAATGAAAGCCATCTCAAGACCAGCTCATGGTTGACAGGTTGAGAGATCATGTGCTCTAGTGCATTATTTATTCACCTGAAGGAAGTATTCTTACTAAATGTCCTGATTTACTCACCTTGGTCTGAATCATGCCGTGCCGCTGGAGTCTCATTTCCTTTACTATGTCACTCACATTAATCTACGGGAGCAAAACAGAAGTACATAATACTTAGCTGCTCATAATTAATGTTACATTTACAGTACTCGCAACTCGCACGCAGTACGGTGTGTTTATATCTCATAATTCTGAAAAAAAAAGCAAAATAGGACATTCTGAAAGACATGGAATACATACAATAATATAAAAAAGTCAGAATTGTCATAAAAAAGTCATAAAAGTCATCATAATTGGGTAAACTTCTATAGCCATGAATGAGAGAATACAATAAATATATATGTATTTTTTGTGTTCCCATTTGCTCAAATAGCCAAAGGAAAACACCACAATAGTGTTTCCACAACTTTTAAAAATATGAATACAATAGAACGAGATTGATAATGGCAGTCAGAAGAGAGAAAGATGTCAATTTTACCATCACTCCCATAGCCACTGTATTAGAAACACCCTCACAGCAGTGTTAAAGGTGCACTATGTAACGTTTTCGTCCGCTAGAGGGCGCCTATTCAAAACAAAGGCGTCTTTTGATGATGGCAAGTTTGAGCGCAGCATCTTGGGACATGTGGTCTTCACCTCACAGCCGGTGGAAAAGAATCGGGATAGGACTCGGGCAGAAATCATATTCATGGATGCGATTATTAATTATTTACTGTAGTATGAAGCAGAGCAGGGGCGAGTGCTGTGGGTGCTGAACAAGGTCGCTGGAGCGATTGCAAGAGAGAGATGAGCGCGACACGGCTCGCGAGCAGCGGGACTTTTATTATGCCACAGTCGTCTGCGCCATTTTTGCTTTTCCGGTCATGAGTATGAGGTAGCGCAGCTCTGTTTATCATATTAGATACATTTGAGTGAGTTGAAAATGATGCTATGACGTTACTCTGTGTGTTCACTCGGTGGCTGCTGTGACACTTGTTGCACACTACAGTGAGAGTAAAGCGTTTCTGCAAAATAAAACCGGAAACCGAGGGTAACGCAGATATGACGCAATTGACTCCCTCACACATCCCGGATTTTTTCACGATTTACAAATAGTTGGAAACATTTAGGATATGGTTTTTATATCTCACAATTCTGATATTTTTCTCGCAATACATGGTTTATATTTCACAATTCTGGGGGAAAAATCAGCTATAAACTCGCAATTGAGAGAAACCAAGTCACATTTGCGAGTTTATATCTCGCAATTATTACCTAATTTCTCACATTTGTACGTTTATAATTCACATAGAAAAGAGGAAAAAAAGTCACAATTCCCTTTTATTTCCATAGCATACCAAGCTTCCATAGAATTCTTTCAGTATTTACATTTAAATGAATGATCATTTTCATATGTTGATGATCTATTGTGTAAAAGCTTGGTGCTAATGCTTTATTTGTGCAGAATACTTACACTTAAGTCTTTCTCAATTAGATTCAGGATGACATCAGTGCAGATGAGGACTCCAGCTCGGCCAATGCCTGCACTGCAGTGGACTGTGATCGGCCCTTTAGAGTGTACAGCCCTCATGTAGCGAATGAAGCACACCAGCTGCTCGGAGGACTGAGGTGTGCCATGGTCTGGCCATGTGGTGAACTTTAGATGCTTCACAAAGTGAATGCCTCCACTCTGGAAAGGTACACATGTCAATAGTGAATTACATGGTGGACTATACAATTTTTAGATTTTGGAAGATAATGAATATTTAAAGATAAATGGCAAAAAGAAAAAGAAAAAGAAAAAGAGATTTTCTTAATCAGTATTTTTGTCACGTTTGTTTCGGTTAAAATATCTAAACATTTTTAAAACCAGCTAAATTGACTTGATGATTACATATTTTGCATTATAAACTCCCTTTTACAGGATCATGTATTTTCAAGATAATTTTGTAAAAATTAGCTTGAGAGCGCAATCCCATAAAAGAGCAGATGGGAGTGGAAAGTTCTGTGCGTGATCTACGTGCAAAAAATTCCATAATGACCAATGCAATACCAAGAGCAGCGCAAATTAGTGTCCGGTTTAAGACGTGCTTTTTTGGGGGTGGTAAATAAGTGCAAATATCAATAAATTGATGGTTTTAGGATGTTGAAAGCATAGCCTGACTGTGATTTTTAAATGGTGGATTTTACACCGAAAAGGTTACAATAAGAAAAATATATATTTTTGGAAGAGATGCGACATTTCCATCAGGTACACGCTCCTTACCACTTTTTCCACCATCTTGATGACCTTAATGTGGAAATAGCCAAGCATCTGGTAGTTATCCAGGAAGAGCTGGTAACGGCAGGTTTCTTTGGGAACATCAAACTTTTCGGGCCAGTACTTGTGGCATTTTACCCGACCACGTTCCACCTCCTGAGTCATCATGGCGATAACATCAGACTTGTTCTCCCACACCATCTGCCAGAAGTTATCCTGAGTGCCAGGCAAAGGGCCCTGAGCGGAGATGTAGAAGAGCTCCTCTGTGCCCACCTTCATACGAATGTAGCTGGCATTGATGTAGCCCTCGTTCTCTCCGACAGGAACGCGCGTCTTATCATCTGATTGTTCAAAAAGTATAGAGAAACAAGGATTATAGATTGTGATAAATTCATTTTTATACATAGACTCACACTTTGAAAAAACAAGCAATTACTTCAGCTGTAATGATAAATGTATGTGCTTCGGCCCCAAATTTTAGTACATTTGAGCTTGAACAAACATGCATGTTATTTGGCAATAATAAAAGATAAGAAAACAACAGTTAAACTCTCTATGAGGGCTTAATTCCCACAGGGCAACTAAACCATAGAGTGCTTATTATGAAAACCAGAAGGTATACAATTTTTCTGTTTTCAGATTCAGTCAAAATCCACGTATGAGCAAACAAATAAAACTCTTGTGTATTTTCTCTCAAATGTATGTTTCCCAAACCCCAAACAAATTTTTATTTGAAATGCAAGTTGGAGATTTATACGGGGCCTCAGCATTCCTGTAATGAGGTGATTGCTGTTGTTGGCTCTGGTAGCCAACAGTGTTATTAATCTACAAACCAAGAATGTGCTGTTGTTGGTTTCCCCATAGAGGAGAAGGAACAAATTGTGCCGAGGTACAGCAAATAGCTTCAAATAAATGAAACAAGCTCTTAAGGTCATGCCGGCTGGAAAGCCTAAAGGAGTGGACACAGGGGAGCAGGGTGAGAAGTATGTAGAGTATTCTCATGGTGACTTGTTGCATGATGCAGCACACTTGAGACTTTACCTGCCATTTTTAAAATGGCAACATTTATACTTTGAAAGTGAATCAGTGAGATGAATAAAGATTTTTTTGTGTGACTAGAATCCCAACAAAAGTCCTATTTTGCTTGGTTGTCTGCTTATTTCAATTAAAATAATGACATTATCACTGATTACCTTAATGTAATACTTCATACAGATTAAATATAATTTTATATATTTTCTTAATTAAGAAAAACTGGCATATACACTATACTGTTAGAAAGTTTGGGGTCAGTAAGATATTTTTTTGAAAGAAATGAGTACTTTCATTCAGTAAGGATGCATTAAATGAATGCATTAAATTCAGTGGTGGACAGTAACAAAGTCAATTCTGTATCTGTATTTTTTTGAGTATTTTTACTTTTACTTCACTTCATTCTAAAGCATAATATCCCACTGCATTTCATAAATTTCATTATATGTTGTGTCTCTTTATTTTGAACTGAAGAAATAGTCACCCGCTCCGAGATGCGACAGCCATGTCCGATTCGTGAACGAGCTGGTTATGTACATTTAACCTGTTAAATCTGTTTGTAAATCACACTGAACGATTCATTAATTGGACTGATCCGATTGCATCTGTTCACGATTCAACAGCTCACTGATTCAAATGAACCGGTTAGAGTGAGTCTTCAGTTAACAATTCACTGAATTCATAAGTCTGACTCAAAATGAGTCAAGAATGGGACATCCTCTGAGCTTATAATATTTTGTTGATCCTGGAACAACATTTAAACATTTTGTTCCAAAGCTTATCCCTAAAATCAAAGGGAAATAAGTGAATAAGAATGGTGCAGCAGCTCCTAACCCTGCTTGTAAGCCTAAACTTGACATAAACTGTAAACGTGTCCTTCAAATCTGAGTGGAACGTTGTTCCAGAATCAACAAAGATGTTGATCCAGGAACACGTTGTACTTGAAATCATGTTTACCCGCAAGGGATGGCGTGAAAAGTAAGTTACTAATTTATTATTGTACATGAAAACCATATTTATTGACTGTCACTTGTTTTTTAACTAAATTTGTTGTAAAAGGGTTAGCTGTTTAAACCCTTTGAATGGGCACACGTTCATATTTGTGTATGAACGCTTTTATGGTCAGTTTTAGGTAAAAATTAAACATAACGTTAAAAAAAAGCAAAATAACGAAGAAGCATCTTCCCCGCTACCAAACCAGTTTCAAATGATAGCTATAAACAGTTATTGTAAATGATTTTTTTTTTATCTAACCAACCCAAACTTTTGAAAAGTCGTGTAAATATATACTAATAATACTATACTATATACTATACTATAATATAGCCCTGATCTTGAACATCCTCTTTCTATATCTCATCAGTCAGGGTCTGGTGGGTTTTAAAATTTTAAGTAATTGTGCGCAAAGTTTCTGTTACAACAATATATCAAAATAGTTTAGGTAGGTCCTATTTGTTAGTAGCTTAAGAAGAGATGAAGATTCTGAAGAGATTGCTGTTGTAATTCTCTACAAGGGGGCTGCTTTCAAAAACATGTTCAACAGCTCGGAAAAGGAAAGGGGCTGAAAAATGAAACTGAGAGGGAAGATGAACAAGGGGGGCATATGTAAGGGGAAGCGTATGTCACTGGCAGTAGGTAAATTCGTGTGGAGCGGCCTCCACAATGGGTGGCATCAGGCTTCCTGGAGAAGGTTGCGGCCCTTGAACTGCCTCCAGCAATAACAGTGGTTAAGTCCCAGGGGCCTCACACTTTTCAATCCTGGGCGCTTTATTCTGGGAACAGAAGCCCAGTGAGCTGCCGTGATAATAAACAAACACTCCAGGCCAGGCTAGGGCCAGTCTGCCCCCTGCCAGCACATGAAGCGCTGTATTGTACCTATTATGTACAGAGACCCCCTCTCTTCAATACAACTAGTACAGCCCATTCTCTGCATACTCGTTCTGAAACTGCACATGAATGGATGTTTCCCATTAACAGTGAAAGCAGATCTATGAGTCACACATCTCCTGTTTGACTTTACATTTGCAGCGTTCTGTTATGTTTTAAACTGAGGGCAAACATTGTCTCACGCAGCCTCTGACCTCCTTACACTTCACACCAGCAAAAACTGAATTCGTACAAACAGGATAAGCATGGCCGCAGCGTGAAAACGGCACCACATGGGTGAGGAGGTCCGGAAAGCCGCAAAGAGGTGGCGGATAGAGTGTGAAATACAGAGTCAAATGGACGTCTACACCGGCAATGTAATCTAATATCGCACTGGTAGGACACTCGGGAGTAAATAACCAGGGATTGGTTACATTTCACTTAATTGCCGTGTCATGTGTTCCACTGTTTACAGGTAAATGTATACAGAGGCCATTCCTCTCCCCACATTCACTGTTGTCTACAGTTAAACAAATGCTCTTTGTTCTTGAAATGTACTGTGTATATTTACAGTATATATTTGTGAATTTATAGAAGAAGCTGAATAATTTATTACAAATCATTTAATTGTAATACCTGTAATATATTAATAGTAGTAATATTATGTAACAAAAATTAAGCAAATTCAAACACAATATATGTGACAATTTATGTGTAATAAATTGTACAACTATTATAGTAATTATTTTATTTACAGTGTTTTTACCATAAAAAGTGTTTGACCAAGCCTACATTGATTTAACTGTAAAAATCTACATATTGTTTTTATCATAAGGAATTAAATGAATTACTGTTAGTACACAGTTTCCTGGCAATTTTGTACAGTGTGTGGTCCATGTGGTTTCAGAATGGTGTGAAAATGTACACCCAAAAATTTATTTTATGAGAAGTGAGGCTCACAAACTGTAAAACGCCAATAAAAGTCCTGACTAAGGAGGGTTTTTGGAGGATTATGGGAGAAGCAGAGGAACTTACAGGGCAGTATATCCCTGTATCTGTTCTTCTCCCTGTTTTCGGGTACTTTTCCAACCAGGCAGTTGTCTGAGGGTTTCAAATGCTCTAAAGCCTAGTAAAAAAAAAGAGCCATACATGTTATTTCATTCACACACTTGAATAAATCATTATTTAAATTAAATTTCAATCTGTGTTTTAGACATTATATTAGTATCAAAGAGAGAAACTACAGATTTAAAGGAAAAATATTACAATAAAACAAATGTGGTTGGACGTTTCTGCTTTCAATCAACGATATTTAGTGCTGTGAAGATATAGTTGTTTGTCCTGATGTAAACAACAGAAACTTACCATAAACTCTTTGATCAGATCTTGCTTTTCTAACTGTTCAAGGGCTTGGATGAGGGCTTTGACCCTGGAGCCAGAGTACTGCCCATTCTTAGAAGGGGATATGACCGCAAGACTGGCAAGCTCCTCTTCTGACACGATTGGTCGACCTTAATGTAATAAAGTTCTTTTTAGATCCCTGGATCTACACAAGCCAAACAGATAGCTAGAGTATTTCGCTACCAATTATAGTCTGAAATTGTAGTTGTAGCAGTTATTATATCATATAATACTATAATTATGATTATATATTGAATAAAAATACTAAGATGGTGAATAAGTATGAAGATTATGTCTCATTTACCTGTATGAGGAATAGCCTCTGCAGGCGATGGCTGAGAAGCATTGTCATCATCATCACCATCCTCTTCCTCATCACTGCTCCAGTCGTCTGACTCGCTATGCTCTGTTTTCATGGCAGATTTTTCTAGGTGCTGCTTCTGGGGGTCTGTCCTGAAGGGGGTACGGGGCAGGAATGAGCAGAGACCTTGACCACATTGCTACGTTCCGGGGCCTGTTATCATGCAAGGCTGATTTTCCTGCGATTTTTCCACCTAAAATGTAAAAAAGCTGCTAATTGCAAGTGCTACGTACTATAACAAGTGTGGCTTGTAGGCCAGCCTAACTATAAGCCAAAACTGTGATTATTGGGCCTGTGTTTTATTAATGACTCTTTAGTGCCTCCCTGTGGCGATTCCATTTGAGAGCTATGTTAAAAAAAACAAACAAACAGAAACAAAACAAAAACTGCAATGAAATTCAGTCCTTATGATCTCGTTTATGTTCAGACATAACACGTTGCAAATTTACGGGTAAATAGACTAACTGTGTATACGGATGGTTTTAAGAACTTTCAGTTCATTCAAACTTTCAGGTCTTTTTCTTCTGCACAATACTCAACACTCTTAGTGCCACATGTGATATAGCAGCTGCATCAACAAAAATGTAAGGAAAAAATACTGGGATTCAGTGACACTCACCTTTCTTGTAGCATGTCCGTAACTCCCAGAGACGGACAACACCTCTGACAGGTAGGTGTACAGTTTCGACTTTCCTACAGGCAACAGATAGAAAGAAAAAGGAGAAAGAGAAAGAAAGAGGAGACAGGTGATGAGTTACCCACCCTTGCTGTCGTCTGAGTTTCATTGGTTTCCTCTGAGAGAAATTGGAGGCAGAGCTAATAAATTTTATGGTGAACCTCACTGGGTGCTGGATCTTGTCACTTATTAAATTAGCTTTTTGTCTTCTATCTGTTCTGGGATGGGCTTTCAATTCACTGGAGAAAGTCATCATCTCAGTATTTACTTCTATATCTTACTTGTGTATTTACTTGACAGTAAAGAAAAAAAAAAGTTGTTATACCTGCTCACATTCCCCTCTAAATCCAGGACATTCTGAGTTCTGGAAAGACACATGATCCGCATGTGGTTCTTTTTGTGCTGTAAAACCTGAAAATTAAGCATTACAGTAGGAGGAGACCATTAAAACATTAGAAACAATGTCTCGGTTTCTAACAAGTGTCAGTTCTAGTGGTTAAACAACAATATATATTTTCAACAGGCAGTGTTGATGCAGATATCTAGTAAGGGTGGCCAATATAATGTCAATATATTATATACACTACATGTGTGTGTGTGTGTGTGTGTGTGTGCGTGTGTATGTGTGTGTGTATTATTCTTGTGATAGCAAAGCTGAATTTTAAGCATCATTACTACAGTCTTCAGTGTCATATGATCCTTCAGAAATCATTCTAATATTCTGATTTGCTGCTCAAAAACATTTCTTATTATTAACAATGTTGAAATAAAATCCTTGCTGAATAAAAGTATGAATTTCTTTTTACATGAGATTGTATACTCAATACTTTACATTGAGAATGATATTGGCATTAATTGGCCAATACCGTATATTGTTCTATCATCATTCAATACGAAAATGATAGTTTATAGTTTTATCAATTGAACATGAATATATAAGTGATGCTGAATATATAATGTCTGACATAATAGATGAACAAGTACAGTGGAGGGAGACACAGAGCGGGGCTTGCGTATCGGGCTTGCTGACCTGCAGAATTTGTGTTGAATTCCTGAGAGGCCTCAGCAGGGGAGCTGGAACCAGAGCAGGTTGGCATGGGCAGGATGTCCCTACATACCGTCAGCTGAACCGTGCCCTCTGCCTTTCGTAAAATATCCACAACTTTACAGTGGCTCAGTCCCGATACAATGATACCATTCACCTGCAAAACATACACCAATATGGTAAACCTCACATGGTTGATCAATAAGAAAAAAAATCAAATTAGCGAATTATTTTCTCATACCTCCAAAAGGATGTCACCCACTCTGAGACGACCATCCTGCTCGGCTGCGCCCCCACAACAAATATCCTTCACTCTAAGTGTGCTCCCATTGACCCCACCCACCAGAGCAAAGCCCAGCCCACCTCTCTCAGTCTTGGTGAATTCTACCTGGAGGATACAGCTCTACAGAAAAAGAGACATATATTGGAACAAGGACAGTTAACATGACATACAAATCCGATTTGGCTTTTTAAATCCAATCATTAGGAGTAACTGTCCACACTGTCAATTACCTCTTCAAGTGATGAAATTGAGTTATTTGCTAAGATAAAATGGATCAATTACATTGTATTCTGTACTCACATAAGCAAAAGATGCATTTAATGTGTTGAAGCAAATACTGTTAAAAATATATTTACTGACATATTTACTGTGTTGTATATAGTAAATAAATTAATAACACCATTTTCTATATGGAGTATTGTACCATTTGCTATTTGAAGTATTGTATTTAGACAGGTCCAGACGTTCAAGTCTTGCCTGAGCAAACATCTACATGTTCTCCTATTTTCTAGGAAAGGTTTAAATGATTGCTGTTTGAATAGTGTAATATTAATGAACTATAAATCTAGCTGATAATAATGATTACAAAAGTATTTAGGGGTGAATGACATAGAGAGATTACAAAGCAAGAGTCATGTTACAGCGTATGTCATCATCAGCCTAAAACAGGGCCGACAATTACCTCCAGCTCCGATGTGACAGACAGCCTCTTCCTGAACTGCACAGCATTGTCAGCGACTGGTTTAACTGTACCAGAAACGAGAGAGAGATTTTGTGTCAGAAAAATTCTAGAACCAAAACTAAAGACATTTTAGATATATTTCTTTAACTGACCAGGCTCATTCACGCTGAATGGTACATCAAACTCATTAAACAAATGTCAAAGTTAATCAGAAATAAAGACAAAATCAACCCAAATGAGGAAACAAGTGCACAGCAATTACAAACAATTCCCAAACTCACAAACGTCCCCCTCCTCTGCTGCCATTTCGGGGGGAGATGCGTTGATGACCTGCTCTATGCTACCGTAGGTAAACTGTGCTAGCCTTTTCAAGCTCTTTCGGACCTCCTGGATAGCAGTCTCCTAGCAACCTGGATGCCCACTAGATCAGCTGGCCTTTATTCGTCAGACACAAGAAAGCGCACTTTGATCGTCCAGAGGAGGCCATGTCCCTCGCTAATAATTAATCCTGCACCCGCTGCCCTCTGAGCAAGACATGCCATGTCTGTCAGCACAGATCTAATGCCACAACTCCCAGACAACAGAGACACAGGAAACCAAAGGCTTTACCATCCTTAGCAGCTGCCTCCATGTCAGGTGACGCAGGCTCTTCATGGCGAGGGAAGACTTTTTTCTCCTTCTTCCATTCAAACAAGCCTGAAAAGGAGAAACGGTAAGAGATAGACTGATGTTCTTTTTTGTTTTAAATGTGCTACTCTTAAATTTTGTGAGAAAATATTAAACTATTTTAGTGCCTACATCAGATTTTTTCAATGCCATAACAACCAACAACAACCTAGCATAATGGCAAGTTTTGCATTAATAACACTATTTTGAGAAAATGCTGTTTTTTTGTTTTTGTATATAACATAGTATGAATAGCTTTTAATCTAATACTTTTTGTATTAATTCTGTATCAATATGTATAAATAGAGTGAAAGTTGAAATTAAGCGAATCAAATATATTTCAGGGCTGACACAGTGTAAAGCACTCTAATAAGAGTTGACACTCTGCTCAAAATGTCACAATGTCCATTGAAGCGTGCAATGAAGGCATGGGCTGCTTTGGACCTTTGCTGGAGCAGCTCTCCACCTCATTTCTGTCACTTCAGACTAGACTGAAACACGTCGATCACGACTGCCCTCTGCAGCCCAGCAGGAGCCTTCACACGCCCAGAGCAAAAGAAAACACATCCCACTGACAGCCAGAGCAGTTACCTCGCCCATGGGAAGGTTAAAGTCTCCATATAACTCCATATAAGGCTCAATAATAGTGAACATATTGTGTATAGATTATGATTCAAACAATTATCGCTGTAATTCAAGCAGAAGAGCTCAAATGTACCATTCCATGTATCCATTGGTATCACTGGTTGGTCATCTCTGAAACAAAGAACAAAACATTTCATAAAAAAAATGAAAAACATACTTTAAAATAAATACTTTACTGTAAATAATAAATACGTTTTTACTTAATCGTACTCCAATCTCACCTCATGGCTTTGAATCTGACTTTGCGTGGGGCGCTCTCACACACTTTCACCGCATCCTCCACCGTCATTCCCAGGGTGCACTTCCCACATATGTAAACAATCTTGTCATTGGGCTGGATGGTGCCCTCTTCACTAGCAGGGGAACTTGGCACCACCTCCTGGACATAAATTCCCTGCCACTTGCTGCCAATGCCCCCTGTTAGCTTGATACCTGCACAGACAATGCAAACGTATCATCATTTTGAATTGAATATAAAAAGTCAGATGGTTACAGTTTCTAAAACAATCCTATTTATACCTTAAAATGGTTTTGTTTCTTCGGTTGTGAATTTCTTATATAGTGATACAATGTTACACTAGTTTCCCCTACTATCAAGTATTTCCTTACCCAGTTGTCCAGATGGAGTCTTGGGTATGACAATGTCCTGAAGCGTGTCAGGAGGTGGTGGAGGGAGTAAATTTTGCACGGCTCTGCCAAGCACCATGTGTAGTCTTTTGGAGGAGCATCTGAGGATGCTAATTGCCACGTCATCTGCCACGTTGGTCACATTGTGACCGTTCACCTGACAAATAAAAGTTGATAATGCCAATTCAGTCTTATCACAGAAGCTGGAACTGTTCATTGTAAGTTGTATTTGTGAACCAATGACAATCAAATCAAATGTTCAGAAAACGATTGTCATAATTGTGATTGAGTTTCTAATGGTGAGAAAAGCTGTACCATGACAAGCCTGTCTCCTGCCCTCAGTCTGCCATCTGCTTTGGCCGGATTATCCAGGACATCCTGGATATAATAGCAGTTGTCCAGTTTACTCCTGGTTATTGTAAAACCAAAGCTGCCACACCACGATTTGGTCAGTGAGACAGTCAATTCAAACTCCTTCAACACGTCCTAAAACAGAACAGAACATACTGCATGAGAAGGTGAACAACATGGCAATGCTATTCCAGCTAGACAAGCATTAGATTATGATGAAAACAGAAAAACATTCAAACAAAAGTAAATATGCATAAAAGCAAACACAATCAAGTACAAACTATCCCAAAAAATGTTTGAAGATTTTAATACATTAAATATAAGTAGGTATTCCAGAGTTTTGAGGCCTCAACAGGCACTGAAATGCTGATCTAAGGACTTCATCAATTTGTAGTATTGATGCATTAACACAGTGATACAAAGACCTTGTTAAAAAGACCAATTTCAATATATACCTTATTGATGATGCATACTATGTACAGCCAAATAGGGGTTTAACAATATTGTGTCACAATAAAAAAAACTGCAACAATATGTATCTTGGATAGTGAAAATCTATATTGTGTATAGTTCACCCAAAATAAAAATTACTATGTGAGAAAAAGTTTTAGTGTCTTAGTACTACAATAAACTGCAATGGGGGAATGTTTGTGGGTCCTGATAATGCCAAATGTCTTATATTATCAGTAAAAAGTGGCCTACATTATTTTAAATATATCTAGTCAGTGACAGAGTGCAAGCATATTCATCTAAAATATTTCTGCATTTTCAGATTCAGAATCATGAATATTTTTATTCTGGTGTCACCATTGTCCTGTGTATTGGGTTACCAGCACCAAGTCCAAGTCTATTCATTTCCACCCCAAATATAATACCAAGTTTAGCTTTTTAAATCAACAGTATATTTTTTATTAACCTTTTACCGTATGTCTTTGAGTATTGCAATATTATCGTACTGTGAGTTCAGTATTGTGATATGTATCGAATCGTGACATGAGGGTAACGTTACACCCCTAACAGCCAAACAGATGAACCCAGAATAAAAGCACAGGTTCTTGTTAAGTGTTTTTACCTTAGAAAATCAAAGAATATATATTCTGGTCTCGTCTGTATATAGTAAGCATCATCAATAAGGTGTGCACAAAATATTATCTTTTGATAGGCACTTGAAGTGTTTTTCACATTAAGGGCCAGATTTACTAACAGCTTGCATCACTGCAAACCGTCTTTTGGCATATAAAACTACTGTCAGGATTTACTAATGACACGCAGTGAAAAATTTGCGCTGAAAAAGTGTGGACAGGGTTATTTTTGCAGTTGACTTATACATTTATAGGAGCTTCGCTTTCAGACACAAAATGTATGGGAGGAGAGTATTTAAATTAATCATGCAAGGTGATTTACTAAGGTTTGCGCTAGTCAATTTACTGGTATTTGCGGCATTATTTAAAGCCCCAAAAAAAAACAGCGTCTTTAAAATAGCCGCTAATTTGCGCTACTTTAGGTAGATTTGCATTGGTCATTATGGAAATGATCCAGCTGCGTCTATTTTCTTTAATTTTTGCGTTGTCACTAGATCTTGCACTCTCTACTCCCAAAAACTTGGCTTGAAACAAATGGAAAATTGACAGGCCTGTGCTGCAGTTCTATGGATATTTTGCCCTCCAGGTCTCAGTGTGAAAACTATGAATAGGCAAATGTAATCAGACTTTACCCTTCTGGGATCTTCGTCATCCTCATCATCATCATCGTCCCAGCCATTGTTTTTGCTTGCTGAGGGGGCGCTGAGCTGAGCAAGAGGATCTGCTGGGGATGCTGCTTGAGTTGCTTGCTGGTAGGAAGGAGGTGTGCTTAGCAATGATAGAGAAAGGGCTGGTAGAGGGCGCGGTTCACCGGAGAAAGCAGTGCTGCTGCTCGGGGGAGAGGGTGCCATGGTGGTGATGGTCAAATATTCCTCATCAGCTGTAACACTCAGCCCATTAGCTATGAAACTTGTCACGCTCTCTTCCACAACTTCAGCTGTGTGACTGTGAAAAGATAACAGGAAGTTAACGTTTGTATGTGCAAAATAATTACGTCATATTTTAGCTTTTCATGACCATTTTCTTGAATTAAGCAATATAGAAACATCCCCAGTTTTGTACTAACTTTAAACCACATGCAATTTTCTTTTTTATTTGTACTAGATAGCCCCACCTAAATCTCATTGGTCCCAAAGCCCACTCCACATAGCTACAATTAAACATTAAATATGATTTCAATGTATAGCATTTTGGAAACATATCAAGCCTCATCTGGTCCCATCCCCAGCACAGCTGAATTATGATTTAATAAAATACATATATTTATATTCCAACAAGGATGTATTTAATCAACAAAAAGTGACAGTAAAGACATTTATAATTACAAAAAATACATATATTCTTGTACATACATATAGAACTTTTTATTGATTCAAAAATAATTGTTTCCACAAAAATATTACGCAGCACAACTGTTTTTAACATTGATAATAATAAGAAATTAAAATCTAAATCAACATATTAGAATAATTTCTGAAGGATCAGGTGACACTGAAAAATTCAGCTTGGTCATCACAGCAATAAATTGTATTATAAAATATATTAAAATAGAAAACAGTTACTTTAAATATTAACTATTTATCAAAATTTCAGTTTTTACTGTATTTTTTATCAAATAAATGCAGACTTGGTGGGCATTAAATACTTTACTATAATATATATATTTTTTTTTTAAACATACTGAGTGTATGTGAAAGTGTTTTTTATTATTTTATTATAAACACATTTACATCTAGAGCCAGATTTACTAAACATTGCAAATTAACACGTGATCACAATTCCCAAAAAGCGCAGATGGGAGAGGAAAATTCAGCGCGTGATCTACTGACGACGTGCAAATAAGAACACAAGCACGGACGGATCATTTCCATAACGGCCAACGCAATCTACCAAGAGCAGCACAAATTAAAGTAGCATCTGGTTTAAGAAATGCGTTATAATGGCACAAATTGCAGTAAATTGACTAGCGCAAACCATAGTAAATCATCATTAATTTAAATACTCTCCTTCCATAAATTTTGCGTCTGAAAGAGAAACCCTAGCATGCCCAAAAGGGTTTGTGCTGGCGCCAGCTGTTTGTTAATCTGTCCCTTAATGTTAGGATTGTTTGGATAATTGTATACATCATATCACATTGAAATAAACTGGCCTTTACCTGGTACAAGCTGAGACATGGCTGCTTTTTGAGATGATATCATCTTTTGACTCTTGCTGATGGGCTGTTTCAGGGGCTGCTGGAGTTGGTGCTGTGTTGGCTGTTGTCACTTTAATAATGCTTGGTGTTGGGGGAGGAGTTGGGGGTGGAGCTGTGTTCTCATGTTCTGCCCTCACTATGGCATGAGGTTTTAATTCTCCAGCTTCACCTGAAGATGGACGTGGAGGTAGGGGTGGAGGGGCTGATATAGTAATATCCACCAGCTCACTATCTTGGTTTTGTTGTGTCAAGGGAATCTCCTGGGTTCTCTCTGGGGAAACTTCTTTCTTTAGACCCATCTCTTTTGCCCGCTTCTTGAGGAGTTCACTGAAGTCTGGGGCAACAGACCTCGCATGCAGGTCTAGAGATCTGGATCTCAGTTCACGGGTTGGAAATGAGTCAGGACCCTGTCAAAAAGGGATGCGAGTTAGAAAAATAACATGTCAAATTAGTTGTTCCCAGCAATGTAGAAAAAGGATGTTACCAGAGAGGTGTCAATATCTCTATCCTCCTGTGAGGGTCGGCAGATTGACAGCCTGATCTCAGACGGAGATTTTTGTAGGAGATGTAGAACTTCCTGTGGTGTTAGAAAGACATACGCTACCATTAAAAAGTTTGGGGTTGGTAAGAATTTGTTTATGTTTTTGAAAGACGTCTCTTATGCTCATCAAGGCTGCATTTTTGATAAATACAGTGAAAACAGTATTATTGTTAAATATCATTACAATTTAAAATAACTGTTTTCTAAAATGTAATTTATTCCTGTGCAAAGCTGAATTTTCAGCAACATTACTAAAATTCTCATATGTTGATTTGCTGCTCAAAAAAACATATTATCAATGTTGAAAACCTATTTATATTTATGTTAATATTTTATTTAATAGAAATCATGATATATGTCACTTCTGAGTAATTTAATCCATCTTTATTAAAAATAAAAGTAGTAATTTCTTTATTTAAAAAAAAGGATTTATTAGCCTCTCGATGCGTTAATGTATTAGTTGTTTTATTTAATCCAGTATATTCTATTAAACGGAATAAAGCACAAATTGGTGGACATGACACATTTTAGAAACTAATTGTATTTCTTGGCCACTTATACATATTGACACATTACACACACAAAAAAAGTATTATGCAAGTATTATATATAAAGTATTATGGACTTATACATATAGAAATATGATCTGAATCTCAGTACATGTAAGAGTACTGTAAGAGCTATATTTAGTCATTTATTTGTCTCTCTCTGCTTTGATGCATCCAATCTTGGGATGCTGGATAAATAATGCATCCTTTACCTCATAGGCCAAGCCTCTAACAGGTTCTCCATTGACAGCCAGGATTATGTCTCCCTCCTTCAGACGCCCACAATTCCCTGCAGGCTGACCAGAAGAAATGCTCTTAATATGCACCATGCTGCCCTCATCAGGACCCAGCTCAGACACGAGGAAGCTGAACCCCAGGCCACTGAGACTCTTCTGAAGCGTCACCTCCCGGATGTAATCTGCCACAAAGAAAGAGCAGTACTCTTTCAATTTGTAGTTATTAATGGTTTCAGACTCATACACAAATCCAAACATACAAAAACCAGTGAACAGTTAAAACAAATTAATATTTCTGTTATTATTTTACTCACTCTCATGATGTTCCACTTACTTCCTGGCCACTCTTTAATATAATGAAAATAAATGAGGACTGTCACACAATGCAGTGTTATTTTAGTATTATTTATACAGTATTATAATGTTTATTAATCATTTTAATTTGTTTTTATTTTTATATTTTGAGTTTTCATTTTCAATTTAAATCAAGTTTTTGTAATTTTGTTATAGTAGTACTATGTAGTTCTTATTTTTTTTTAAATAATTCTATTTTGCTTTAATTTATTATTTCATTACTTCATTACATAAATATTAAATATTTATTACTTCAACTTAAAATTAATTTTAATTACCAAAGCAACATTTCTAATTTTCGTTTAAAATATTACGTTTTTTCATCTGATATTTATATTTTATTTCACCTTAATTTCATTTTAACAAAACTGATTTTTAATAGTTTTAGTCAACAATAACTACACTGATCGTATGACAGAAGAAGATTTGAAATATAGTCAAACTGACTTTTATATTGCTTTTGCATCCTCTTCAAAACTTGACAGCCTCAGACCTCATTCAATTTCATTAAATTCCAAGTGTCCAAGGTACTCTTTAAAAATTCACTTTTTGTGTCCCACAGAAGAAAGAAATTAATTGAAAAGAATCAAAATTTTGCATTTAAAAGTGACTAATTGTCATGCTTGATGCAAAACAAAAGCTAGTGCAAAAATGTTATAATACATAAAAAACAATGTTCCCCTGGACAATATCTAAATTTGGCTAGGTCTTTGAGTTACGTGGGTCTGGCAACTAGCACAGCCGGTGTCCCTGTCAGATTCATTTGAAATGTTTTGCAGTGTTCTCTCCCCCTTTCTAAACCCGTCTCACCATCTGACACAAAGCTGAAGTCCTTGGCCCTGACAGACAAGGGCGTTTCCATGGTCACATCTCTCCTCAGGGGGGTGGGTGCGCTCTGCACACTGATGGGAGAAGGAGATCTCCGTCTCTCCAATGTGGATGAAGCACTGAAAGTGTCCAACACCACCGGAGGCTCTCGTTCAACAACCAGGCTCACCACCTGAAAATAACACTCTCATTAAAGCAACATGTCTTGTTATTTTACTGTTACAGACAATGGTTGCCCCATTAGCTGCACACCTACGGTGAAAATACCTATGTCATCAGTGTGCTTAGCACAAGGCCTGTTACCTAACCAGTGCATGTGGCTGAAGATTGCTCAGCTTAAGTGTAATAGTGTGTCAGTATGACGACGCACAGCTCAGCGTCAAACCCTAGAAAATCTTTTTAGCCCAGACAAAAATAACGACCAACACATATGCTTTCACAACCATGTGTCACTTTAGATCTCTCTTTTGTGCAGTTTGTGAACCCTTAAGACACAAGGGTTGATGGTGCTGTTGTCCTAAAGCAACTGACATGCTGAAGAAAGGGGCAAAGGCCCTTCAGACATATTGTGACCTCTGGCTCGCCCTTGTGCTAGAGTTCACGGCTGTTACTTCTCAATATTAAACGAAAGCGACTGCTCTTTAACTGTTTGCAAAAACAAAACTTAATGCAAGTGCTCTGCTACATTAGACTGAACTGACTCACATGTCCAAATGCTTGTCAGTTGTATCAGTATTCAATTAATTTAGATGCATATTTCTGCCTCAGAGTCAGTGTTGTTATTGTCAACTAAAACTTTGAAAAATGTTTTCTTTAATTTAAATGAAGCAAAAAAAATTATATTAGATGAAAAACAAATAAACAAATAATTTGAAGTACTAAAATTACTAAAACTGATACAAGCTAAACAGAAATTTACAGAAAAAAAAATATATTAAAAATGACAAAAGCACAAAATTATATATATATATATATATATATATATATATATATATATATATATATATATATATATATATATATATATATATATATATATATATATATATATATAAATAAAATTAAAATAAAAACTGGAAATATAAAAATAAAAGCTAATATTAAGCTCAAAATATGAATAAATACCAAATGTACTTTCAGCAAAAACGCTCTTACATAACTTCCGAATCATGAGCTCTAGACTTATACTGTAGGCTCAATCATATGCAACAGCTAACTGCATAAACGGTTGTGATTGTACCACTCAGAAGTAAAGCAAACATGTCAGTACCTCTCCCGTCCTCTTTAGGCACTCCACTGCCTGCCTGTGTGTGACGGAACGCAGGTTACAGCCGTCCACCTCCAGCAGCCTGTCACCTGTCACACAACACAGCATTGAGCTGTCAACACCAATCGTGCATCACAACCAGTCAAGAGTTGCATGTTCATGCTCATTAGCATGTTAGGAACATCTGAGTCATATTTGTACATCGTCAAGGAGATGATAAATATGCATAGAACACACTCAAAAAACTGGAACACATACCACTCCTGTCAAAATGACATTAAATTCATGAATTTAAAATTGTATATTTAAACATTAGTACATTTATAATGTTACAAAAGATTTGTGTTTAAATGCATGCTCTTCTTTTTAGATTTTTATTCATAAAAGAATGCTGAAATAAGAAAGCAGTAAATCAGTATATTAGAATGATTTCTGAAGGATTATGTGACAATGGAAACTGGAGTAATGATGCTGAAAAGTCAGGAATAAATTACATTTTAAAATATATTCAAAAATATTTATATTATTCCTGTTTTACTATATATTTTTCATCAAATAAATGCAGCTATGGTGAGCACAAGAGACTTCTTTTGAATTCATAATATTTCTCAGGTTTAATCATTGGTAATGATGGATCTTAACCTATCTGTATTCTTCCATCTTGATCTGCCGCTCCTCCTGGCATCACGCTTTTGATGTAGATTCCTCCATGATGAACATTAGTGTTGATTCCCCCCTAAAAATCATTAAATAATAGTATCATCATCCATGTTTTTAGATTCGAGAATTGAAATAAATGCCACACTGAGTAAAAACTCACAGCAACACTGATTCCCAAGCTACTGTTGATCTTTCTGAGCTCCATGTAGATTACTTCACCTGGCTTCAAGCTGAAGCTAGAAGAATTATCAGACATCCCATCCTGCATAGGATGAACAAATAAAAAATCATTTTGGTTAAAATCAGTATTGGATGATGTCAGATTTTTTAATAACGGCACACGCTGCATCACTTTAAATCACACCTGAATATCCATAATCCGCACCACAGGTATGTGCAGCCTTTTGCCCATTTTAGGAGCCATGATGTTTGAGAGAGTCTCCTCCAGCTCCTCCATCACAGGCCTGTACTCTGCGCTCAGGGTGCTTTGGGAGCCAAAGCCTTTTTCCAGCATTAACCCTAAATTACTTGCAGCCAGTGAGCTCTTACTGTCCCGAAGCTCCTCTAAACATGAACAAAAAATGAAAACTTTTATACAGGACAGTGGTTAGCTTGGTCAGTTTTCTTCCTTTTAAAGATGAAGCGAGAAATTCCTATCACCAAATGTAATTGAATAAATACAGATTACTTATAGTTTTCTCAGCATATTAAGCTGGTAAAAGAGAATGTGTTTGTTTTTTTCATATTGAAAAATTACACTCTTCACCTTTAGTGAAATAGTATAACAATATGGAATCTCGTGTTACAATATGTAGACGTACGTTTAGGTTGGGACACTATGAGCTCCACTTCATCCGGGCTGTTCTGCAGTATGGCAGCGGCTATATTAAACGTCACCCCCTCTAGACTGATCTTATTCAGAGAGATCAGCCGACCACCTAAACAGAAAATAAAAAGACTTTCAGCTTCTTTCGTCTGTTTCTTTTGGCATAAAAAAGGAGAAAATGGTCAGGATTTCACCTGGTCTGATTCTGCCGTCCTTATCGGCTGGCCCGTCTGGAACGATGGATGCAATGAAAATCCCAAGATCTAACTTCCCTGTGTTGTCTTCCCCGACTATTACAAAACCTTTGCGACAACAGTGATACATCTGTGTTTTGGAGCAGGTTTACTGCAAATGCTTCATGTTATAGAAAAGATGCATGATCTTTTACTCACCAAAGCCAAGTTTGGGATCCTTCTTTAAAGTAACACATATCATTTCTCTCTCCGGAGTTGTTCTTGTTGGTGTGTCCACTGAGAAAAAAAGATTTAGTTGAAATACCCATTTATCATATCATGTTATGTTGAGAATAACTGTTGTTTTAAATGTTTAAAGAGTGTTGAAATGTTTATAATCAGTTCCTATTTGATCAGTCTTGATTCATTTCAGTCATAACCTCTTATAGACGAGGTGGTGGAATGAACCTCTGAATCCTGCTTTTGCAAAGAGACATTGGACATGATGCGATAGATTGGAGGACTGAAAGTGTCTGGTGGGCTGCAAGGAGGAAAGATCAACACAATAGGCCTTTAATACATATTTGGTTTTGCATTAGGATTTGAATGATGTGCAGAGCAGATCCATTGACACACCTGCTGCTTTGGCTCTGGTCTTTCAGTTCACTTGGAGCTCTTGGTTCAGAAATGTAATTCACTTCGCTCTGTTGCCGAATCCGAACTCCGATCTTTGCTGACAGATCATCGCAAGACTTGCTCATGGAGTCATTTGGTAATACATTCAAACCAATATTATTGAGCACAATCTCCGAGCAAGACAGCCTCTTTATCTGATTGTGTCGAGCACGGCATATTGATGTATATTTTGCCACATTGTCATCTAGAATGAGAGATAAGAGAAATAAAAAAACTAACAAATCTTTTCCAGCTGACAAAAACAAATGAATACAAATGAAAACAATTCATTCATCCACTTTAGTTTTAATATTTAAAAAAAATGAGTGTGCACTGCGTGTCCCTGTGTGTGTAATAAGCAGAATGTATGTGCGTTGTGCACCTGCATATAGGCGCATATTACTATCGCGCCCTTTAAATAACACAAAAAATACTGCGCTAATGACTTCAGACCAGGTTTTTGTTGGTCAATGGCACAGTCGTTTTCAGTTGCCTTAAAATAGTTTTCAGACCAGCAGTTCAGACAAATGGGCACCATGGGCAAACAGATGGGCGTAAATGCATTTGTTATTTAAACAACGTGGAGCTGTACGTGAAAATGATAACTGCGTCGGGCTGAAACTAGCAAAAAACATTTGCGTCGTGCCTGGCCCTAGGTATTAAACTTCAATTACACTGTATACACAAGTAATTGTACACACCTGAGGCTAAACAGTAGGTCAGCTGACGAGAGGTCATCTCACTGTGAAACTTGTGCTGGGCCGAGCAGAGGTTCAGGAGGTACTGTGCGATCTTTGAGCTTTCCGTCACAAACGAGTGCTTCTTCCCACTCGGGCTGCACTCAATGGTAAATTTTCGTCTCTATGGCAGGATTAACAAAGTGATTAAAACCTTCACTCAAAACATCATGTACAGTAGGTGTTTTTAACTTGAAATAGCAGGTTACTGGATTTAATTAAGTAACAAAAAAGAGCTAAACAAACAATATAAGCCACACAAATAACAGCCATAAACTCACACTTGTTGACAGACTGTCTGTCTCAGTCCAATGAAATCTGCGGCTGAACAACCGAGAATTGTTCTTGACTTCATATACCAGAATACCTTTGGCACAAATTCCCAAAACCAGCTCTCCAATAATAGGTTTTCTTTCACGGGCTACCCTGTGAAACAGCACGCCATACTCTGGTAGCTGCTGTGCAATCTAAAAAGGCATGAACAACACAGGAGGTATTTACAACTATGATCCAAAATCTAAATATTTAAAGAAAAGTACAATTATATTGATCTGAGAGTTCATTTGATTTATTTTTTAGTTTTATAAGCTCATTTTAAACTGAAGGCCAAAAGAAAGAACCTTTAAGAACTCCATCTCAGCCTCCTCTGGAAGCATCTGGGCATTATTGGCATGTAACCTTGGCAACTCCTCTCTTAAACAGGGCAAGGCCACTTTCTCTATGACTCTCTTAGAGATGTACTGTTCCATCTGGAAATAGTTCTTCCCGTAAACCTGAAAAAAGTCAGTGCGATTTCTCAAAATGCTGTCTGGTTAGGTCTGTTGAAAATTTAAATGTTCATTAATATTTGACTCACTTCAGGCATATAATCTCCAAACTCAGCCTGCAGAGCTAGTGCAGCAAGAAACAATGCGGTCTCCTCATTACAGCAAACTCTGTCCTCCAGAACGTCTCTCCTCAGCTGGAGATAGTATTGGTGTCGTGTAAGTCTATGCCTTTTAAAAAAGTCAAAAACAAACAGTGAGCATTGGAATAAAAGCAGAAGACTTCACAGCAAACAATTAGGAATAATGATCATTAAAGACCCCATGAAATCACGTGCCAAGTGCAGTTTTTTTGTTAATTTTCTGGAAAGAGAAATTCTTCTTTAAAATGTGTTCAAAAGTTTGAGGTCAGTAAGATATTTTAATGTCTCTTGTGCTCACCATGGCTGCATTTGATTAAAACATAATATTTTGCACCATTATAAAAGTTTTTACTGTCATATTTGATCCTTTTAATGCATCCTTGTTCAATTTCTTTCAACAAAAAAATCCTACTGACCCCAAGCTTTTAAAAATAGTGTATATGTACTAAAAAGTTTATTTTTGGAGTACACTACTACATAGGTGACCCCAAACCTAACAAACATAGATAAAAGCCTGATATCAAGGGGTCTTTAAACAGACCATCTAAATACAATGTACAGTATATGTAAACAGTAAAACAGTAAAAAAGATAAAGATATACAATATGTAGGAGATGTCATCAGGGAAAAATTTGACACGGAGAAAAAGCGTAAATGTTGCAGAAGCCACTTTCTTCCAGTAATCTGGGGCAACCTTTGAGATTTTTGTCTCAGGGTCCAAAAAGAAAAATTCAGCATCTAAAAAATAAAAATGTTATTAATGCTCAATCACTTATGCAGGACAGCTTAAAATGTCGATAATATAAACATGTGAATCTCTTTCAGTCATTAAATACACACACAAGAAGACTGCCTTACCATCAATGAAAGCAAGGCCAAAGTAAAAGTGCTCCACAAGGTTAGCATGCGCCACAACCATGTCGAATACATCTCTCCCACGGGACTTGATGTCACATTTCACTGCCACACACTGTTCATTTGGCATGATCACATTAACTTCCCTTTGAGAGAAGCATGACTTGCCTTTCTTCGACTGTATTGATCGAGAGAGAAAGGGAGAAGAAGATAAATATACAGAGACACAACCTCTGCAACCTTAGAATGCAGTAAAGCTGAACAGAACGCTTAAAAACCAGGTTCATTATATATGTAAACAAAAATACAGAAACGCAGTTTACCACTAGAGATCCTGGCAGCTCCAAAACTATTTGAGGTTCATCAATCATCCTGGTAAATTCAGGTCCAAGACTCTACAATTGAAATGTAAACAGACAATTACTATTAAATTAGCACAGGGTGCAGCATTCATATTATAGTACAGCACAGATATTAAGCCCATTACCTTAGCTTTCCTTTGGGAGAGGCTGACTGCAGACTCACTAAGAGTAATGCAGGGACTAGAAGGCCGGGCTTTAGCCTTGTTGGGAACGTTGTGGTATGAACTCTGGGACAGCCAACAACTTGTGCTTCGTCTATGGTGAAGCCCCAGTGGATTTCTGAGACACCAAAGCATCGGAGACTGGCATTAAGCAGCACTAATAGCTTGATAATCAATTTAAAAGTACACAACAAGACTACCAACCTGTTTGAGCCCTGATAGGACGTGGTCTGACTAGGTCTACTTCTGAGAGACCAGGTTTTCTGTTGATGGGAAATTTCTGAAAATAAACAACAAATCAGATCAGACTGAATACTGAAAATAAGTACTCAGCAAAAAGAAAAAGGAAAAAAGAGAGAAAATAAAAAATACAGGTTACACAATTGAATTAAATGACATGCAATTTTAAACAGCAACAATAGTTTCGATAATTATCTGACATAAATTGTAAAAAAAAATTGGGGGGCAGTGAGATTTCTTTTTAAAGAAATCAATATTTTTATTCAGCAAGGATGCACTAAATTGATCAAAAGTGAGAGTAAAAATATTCATAATGTTACCAAAGATTTTTTTTCCTCGAATAAACATGGTTCGTACAATTCCAGGACTTTTTAAGCACTACTTTTTTGGTTTTCAAGGACTACAATTAGAGATCTCACCTATCAAACAATATCTTTATTTTCTTTCATAATCTACAAAAAAATTTACAGATAAAAATAAACTAATAAAACAAAATTGTACAAATATAGTGCAGCCATGCAACGACTGTGGTAACTTTAACCATTGAAATATACAATGACAAAGATATTTCCTTAATTTCAAACTGATTTTTTTCCTCATGAATATATGATTGACCTGGAGAATGAAAGCTGTATCATATACTTGGATATTTAATTGATCAAAGGATCTCAGAAATGTATAATAATAAGAAATGTTTCTTGATATTATAATTATTTCTGAAGGGTCATGTGACACTGAATACTGGAGTAATGATGCTGAAAATTTAGCTTTGCCATCACAGGAATAAAGGACCTTTTAACATTTATAAAAGTAGAAAACAGATATTTTAAATTGTAATAATATTTAACATTATTGCTGTACTTTTGATCAAATAAATGCAGCATTGGTGAGCAAAAGGTTTCTTTCAAAAACATTTTTTTTTTAAATCGACCGCAAGCTTTTGAGCGGTAGTGTATGAGCTCACCTTGCTTTAACTCAGAGTCCAGAGACAGTCTGCGAGTCTCTCCTGTAGCTCCGTTCCCCTCTGTATAACCAGGATATGGTCCACGCTTACCTGCTCAACAGAGACCTGATCACTATACCGTCACAATGTATACTGTGCACTAATTGTATACACACAGCAGTTTATACTGCACATAGTTACACAAGTAAGACCTCTGGAAAGCTGCCAAACATATGAGCAATATGCCTACATTATAGGTTTCCACTGAAGCAGCAATGCTTTGAGCCTGATTACAACCTTTTGTAATCCCATGTTCAGGTTTAGGTTAAACTGTTAATCCAATTGTGGATACTATTTTATTGGTGCAGTGGTGCTTTCTTACGCACATGTTCGTCAAACCTGCAGGGTTTTACTGATTTAATTTTTAGGATAAACATTATAATCCAATAACTATGTCTGGATTACCAGTGAAACAGTTAGTTAAGGACAGATTGTAAGGCAAATGTGAGGCATCAAAACCCAATTAGACCTATTATGCAAAGGATCTGACGTGCAAAGATTGTGACATGACACGATAAAACTCTGCTATAAACAGTGGTGAACAGTAACAAAGTATTTCTACTTCGTTACTGTCCTTAAGTACATTTTTCAAGTATCTGTACTTTATCAGAGTATTTTTATTCTGGAAAACTTTTACTCTACTACATTCCAAAGCACAAAATTGTACTTTTTACTCTGCTACATATTATAAGGTCATAAGGTTAAACTTGTAGCAGTTTAAAATAATAAATAATAAAACTAGTATGTTTGCATTGCATAGTATTCCTCTTAAAAATGTTAACACATTTTGGCCCATGTGATGTCTGTACGTTTTTATTTGTATCCCATTTGTTGCCACATATTTACACAAAAATAATGACTTTATTCAAAGATCTCTTCTCATCTGTGCCAGTCTCCTACGCTGTTCACTTAGTAAATACAGTGCATCGCTTTCAAAGCGCTACGTCATAATGCCGGCTTACCATTGGACGACGCTGTTCACGTGAGCACCACGACGCATGCATGTGATGCTGACGCAGGAGCTAGCCAATGGTGAGCCACCGTTCTGCCGTAGAACTAGGAAGTGCTGCACTGTTTACACTCCGTCAACAGCATAGGAGACTGGCACAGACCAGAAGAGATTGTTTAATAAAGTCATTATTTTTGTTTGTTTTTTGCGCACAAAAGATATTCTTGTCGCTTCATAAAATTACGGTTGAACCACTGTAGTTACATGGACTGTTTTAACAATATCTTTCCTACCTTTTTGGACCTTGAAAGTGGTCATTAAATAGCTGTCTATGGAGGGGTCAGATAGCTCTCGGATTCCATTAGAAATATCTTAATTTGAGTTCCGAAGATGAACAAAGATCTTACAGGTTTGGAACGTCATGAGGGTGAGTATTTAATGACAGAATTTTCATTTTTTGGGGTGAACTAACCCTTTAAATAATCAGTAACTTACATCGATATTTTTAGAATATTAAAGTTTAATGTTTTGATAGTGTATAATATGGTGGTAATAAAATAAATGTTTGCTTATTTGCAATAGGCTACATATTAAATGTATGCACTAATGGTGCTGACTACTGACTAGTCTGATTAGTGCTGGCTAGAATAAATATATGGTAAATCAATCAGTAATTTTTACTTTTAATACTTAAGTACATTCAAAATTAAGTACTTTTAAAAATGAGTACTTAATACTTTTACAAGAGTAATATTTTAATAGGTATCTGTACTTTAACTCATGTACTTCGTCCACCATTGTCTGTAAATACTTATTACATAAACTCATTTGAATACGTATCAAAACATCAAGTCACATCTACATCCATTATTTTAAAACATAGCTGCAAGCAGCAAGTAAGGGGCCAAGAACCACAGAGGCAGAATGAGGAGCTAAAATTCAAGGCAGCGAGCATCAGACCAACAGCAAAAATGAGTAAAGACATTTAGAGACCGTTTTAACCAAAATAGCTGTAAGCCCATAAATACAATCACTTGTAATGTGACATAATTGCTTATTAATTTCAGCCAATAGGTGGCACTGTCACCATATTTATCTGGTGTGGTCAGTGTTGAGTGACAATCTTTGAGATTTTCGGTGAGATTTTTGGTCAAACTGTTCCTAAGTTATTAACAAAAACAATATGAACATTTCATATTCATAACAAACACCAAGTCTGGTCAGAATACACTAAAGTGTTACGGAGATTTAGCCTCAAGTCCCTTAAATTATAGCTTCAAGTCCACGTCCATTTTGTTTTCTCACATTAAATCAGAAAGGTTTGATGAACTGACTTAAATGCCATTGTTGTTTTTTGTCCACAAGGTCTGAGGATGACCTAATTCAATTATTAAGAAAATCTAAACAATGGTCTAGGAGAAGTTTATCCGAATATGACAAAATTGGTATCGATGTTCTTGGCATGACCCAAGGAATTGATTAAGACCAGTATTAGCAATTAAAGCAATTAGCATTTTTTGGAAATGTCATTATAATTGTTGACCACAAGGTGACGAAGCACTAAAACTTTTTGAGTACCTTCAGGGCATGGTGTGGATGACACTTTGCAAGTTATTTAGAGATACACCAATGCATTGGTAAAATTTAGCATTTAACGACAACATTTTGTCATGCTCTTCATCAAATTTGTTTGCGTGTTATTCAAGTACGTTTGAATGAATCAACTTGATTTCCATTTTTTGTCACCATGACCTGAAAAGATGATCTGCAGCATTGTGGTAAACACATAGGACCAACGGTCTAGGGGTTTAAAAAAAATCAAAATGGCGGAAAAATTTTCATGAGTGAAAAGAATTTTGTTTTTTAGCCCTTACGGTTCAAAAGTTATTAGCATAAATGTGAGTGAAACTTTGGACAGCTGGTGGTGCTAGAGGCTCCAAAATTTCTATGGTTAATGTTTGAACTGTCTTTTATTTATGTGCCAAATTTCATTGCTTTTAACCATATGGTTCTATGGGCTGTCATAGACTTCAAGAGCAGAAGAAGAAGACGAAGAACACTAACACCCACAATAGGTGCCTACACACCTTTGGTGCTTGGCTCTTAAAAATTACTAAATATATTATTAGTAAAATAATTACTAATTATTTGACTACACTTCTTACAGTATTTTCACAACTATAAGAGGATAAGAGAGGACAGGATTTTATGAATTCAAGGATATTCCTACCATGAAGTCTTTCTCTGATCATCTGACTTTTCCCACTCAACTGCACAACATTTTCAGTTAAAGCAGCTCGATCCACCTGGAAATAAATATCTCGTGAACTTCTTGGCTATCATTTTTCTAAATTGATCAACTGAGAAGTGTATAAATGGTATATATGCTCTTTTTAACTCACAGAGTCTTGGAAGACATCCTCTACTAGCTGTTTGATGACTTTGTTAGGAGGAGGCAGGAGAGACGATTTGTGGTGCCCTTCACACACTTCCAAGATGGAGTTCAGGTTGGCTCGCCGATGGGCCATGTCCTCACACATGCTCAGGAGAAGGCAGTTCAGAGAGTCACTTAGCTGAATGGGCTAAACAAGCAGAAAACACATTTCCAGTATATTTTCATATGGAAAGTATGATGAATGTTTAATGTAGCTGGCTTATTCTTCACTTGTATGGTTTGTTCATTCAATCTTATACAGTCTTATTTCTGTGAAACTGACCTGGTTTTGAGGGAGATGATAATCAACTGACCAATACAGAGTCATACCAAGAGAATACACGATTATCTGGAAGAAACGACACAAATCATCAGTATCTCCTCTGTGAGCATTCAACAACTAAAGTACAATCATACAGATGGGCACTTTTGTAAAATAAACCCAACCCTCTACATTTCGACTAAATTTCAGGTCAGGGTTTCCAAACGGGACAGCAAGGGGGTCTGTGGAAGAGTCTAAAGAAAAACTGTAAAAATATATATATATATATATATATATATATATATATATATATATATATATATATATATATATATATATATATATATATATATATATATATATATATATATATACATATATATATATATATATATATATATATATATATATATATATATAAATAAAAAAAGTAAAGATATGAAAATAATATGATTACAACAAATAAGTAAATAAATAAATATAGATTGAAAATAGATTAGATAAAAACAATAGAACAATATAATTTATTAATCTCTTAAATATATTTAATTAGATTAAAATAATACAAATGTTGATTAATATATATATAAAAAAGATTAAATTAAACTAACAAATAATTAAATAATAAATGTAATAGTATATTACTATAGTGAGGAAAAAATATAATAATGTTGACACGATAACCAGTTGGAGTGGCCTGCATATACACTACAGGACACTCCTCCCCAGACCATTTTCATTCCCTCATGGACTACATTTCCCATAACCCATTGCCTGGACTCATCATGCCTGATTGCTTACAGCTGTGTCTCTTTTAGCTTGTAAAGCCCAGCCTATATAAACCCAGTTAAAGGGATAGTTCACCCAAAAATGAAAATTTGATGTTTATCTGCTTATCCCCAGGGCATCCAAGATGTAGGTGCGTTTGTTTCTTCAGTAGAACACAAATGAAGATTTTTTAACTCCAACCGTTGCTCGTATAATGCATGTCAGTGGGGTCTATTTCTATGAGAGCCACTCTGAGAGTAAAAACACACAGACATATTTAAACCCTTTGGCTCGTGGCGACACATTGATGTCTATACATCAATGATCGCGCCGCTGTTTTGACCTTTTCCGGCAGAAGTAATGCATTGTGAATACTAGATGAGGTTCGTGTGATATAAGGTAAAAAAATAACACAAATACAGATCGTTTTTTTTTCGCAGAAACCGATCGTTTTGTGTCTTAAAACATCAATGGGTTGCCACGAGCCACAGGGTTTAATATGGATTCATATGTCTGTGTGTTTTTACTCTCAGAGTGGCTCTCATAGAAATAGACCCCACTGACATGCATTATACGAGCAACAATCTTCATTTGTGTTCTACTGAAGAAACAAACACACCTACATCATGGATGCCCTGGGGGTAAGCAGATAAACATCAAATTTTCATTTTTGGGTGAACTATCCCTTTAACTCAGACTGAATCACAAATGGCACACTTCATTTTAGGTTTCAGAAGGGTGCTCGCGAGCGCCCCCTTAGCGGCAATTATGCACCCTCGATGCTCACTTTAGCTGAGCCCACAAGTTTGCAAGCTATGCAGAGGACTTTACCCGGCAGTCAAGGCGACATTACGTCACGAAAGTGTGGACTCAGAGGAAGGAGGCCATTTGGGATCCAGCCTTTGTCACTCTTTGTGAAGTCTTGTATGTGTCTATTTTGCATTTCTGAGCCCTTGTATCCTGGTTTCCCGTGTCTTGTGCTGCATCCCAATTTGACTACTTATACGGACAGCTCTGTCGCTTAGTTGGGTGCATCCTGTCACTGTTTAAACTGCCCTGTCAATCATCTGGTCACAGTTAAAATCCTCCACATTCAATTTAATTTAACTCTACCGTATTGGAGTGAAATGTAGTAGCACCCTGATCTGCCATTAGTGGGTCTTTCATGTGAAGACTCTCCTCGTGTTTGCAAATAAATATGATGCATTTGAAGGTTAATGGCCAAATGTATCAGTACAAAAGTTCACAATGCTGTTACAGATTAAATATAACATGGATAATATTAAATAAATATATTTTCATCAAGTTAGATACTGATAAGTATTCACTCAAACCCTTTTATCTAAACCTTTCTACTTAACTGTCGGACTCGCACATCCGCAAATCCTCGTCCACCTCACAATGGGTTGTGGGCAATATTAGCCATCAGAGTGTGCATCGATCTGCACTTCGAATTCTAACTGGAAATGGTAGATCACCCAGGTATCTTTGAAATACTATGGTTTTTCAGCATACTTCGGTTTGGGACGTACTAATTCTATTTTCGAATACTATTTAGGACAGATAGTATGTGAATTGAGACATACCGTTGGTTTTGATCTAATGCCTGTTACTCTGTATTTCTCTGTTTGCCTGTGCCTTGGAGTCTGTCAATGTTTGGACTGTTTACCCTGTGCTTTTGACCTTTTGCTTGTTTGTCTTTGTATGTCTTTGGATTACCCTTTAATAAACTTCTGCATTGGATCCTCAACCTTTGTCTCAGAGCAGTTTCATGACAAATGTAACTTAATAGAAACAAATTTTACTTCACAAATTTTACTAAAATTTACCCATGGCTTTTTTTCAAATGTACATAACAGGTTTTTAATAGAATATCCAAGTCTCCTAGACATTGACTTTTACTAAAATTGTGTTATTTATAATCCCCTGTTATTAAAAAATGTTTAGATAATACCAGATTTAAAAACGGGGCATTTATACAAGCGCCAGCGGGTCAAATTTACCCCTATATAATTCCTCTAGTTTCACGCTGTGTTTGAGCAACGCGCCGGCTTACTGATAATGGTCACACAACACACATTCAAACAAAGCTGTTTTAGCCTGTTTATAAATGTTTAAACTTTGGATTTTTGTTTTGCAATTTTATCATGCATTGTTTGCTACTCTGTTGCTATTTATTCAAGTCTGTCATTCTTTGTCATGCATCCTGCAGTGCGGTGGATTATTTTGTTCTTTATTGTCTATTTAGGGTATTTTAGTAATTTAAATATCATGGATTATCTTAATATGAGATTAATGACATTTCTATTATAATATTACACCACCCAAATATGTATTTTCTTCTAATTCTCATTGTCATTACAGGCTGATTTAGCCTATTTTCACCAAAAACTGATTAGTGTAGCCTGCTTAGCATAAAACAACATAGTTGATGACTAAAAATAATCGTTTCATGACTCTATACATTACTTTGTGAAGATAGTGGCATAATACAGTGACATATTACGTTTTTTAGCCGTATCAAAACAGTAAAAATCTCCATGGGTAAATTTTACCCCCTGGCGGTTCTAGTTAAGGGCACCTATCCACTACCTGACAGGAAAGTGTGTGATAGCTCTTTTATAATACTTAAATAAAGCTTGAACACAGAGATTTGGACCACAGACAGTAAGTTTTCCCTCTCCATCTTTACAACGCACCAGCTTACCAATCACCGCCCAGGTTTGGATTTCAGCAAATCAGTTCGAGCGAACTCAAGCAACTTGATTAATATTTACAAGCCCAGCAGTCAGCAAGACCTTAGCTCATTTGATTTTATTATTAGTAGTATTAATGTTATTATTACTTTAGTAGTATTATTGTATCAGTATTAGTAATAGAGAAACACTGAATGACCAATAACATCTGAATGTGTATAAATATATCTTCGTAAAAAATCTGTCATTTGATGATGAGAAGCTGATGTTATTTTAAATGTATATTAGCTAGTAAATTATGTTTACAAGCCAATGCCAATTATATTCCCAGTGTGTCTGTAGAGGGTTGAAATCAGATTTCACAGGTTTAGTGTATAATAACCTCCTGATGTTGCTGAATGAAACTGACCTTCTCCATGGCAAGTTTGGTGGAGATGGCACGGCCTTGCAGCATCTCTGGGGCTGTGAAGGCACACACCTCATCTGTCATTGTACAGTTCTTGAACGCCAGTGTCCCAGTCGCAGACAAGAGCAGTGATGCAGGAGTTATAATGTTGCAGATATTGTGACCTAGAAAAACAGACCCACGTTCATTTCATTTTGCATGGACTGCACTCTTCACCAGCAGGAAAAAAACAACTAACAGCAAGGTCAACATTTTTACCTTTGTAGGACAGGTCTACGAGTGATTCAGCCGAGCCCAGCAGAAGGGACCAAACCTCGTCCTCTTCCAGCGGTCCTCCCCTGGCTTCCAGCACCTCGGCGAGGGTCACAAATGTGCTGCTCATCCTGCAGAGTCGCGAGACAGATACCTGAGAAGGAGAGACACAAGCTTACTGGCTGATGGAGGAGGAGAGAAATCTGTTGAAAGAAGAAGATGGAGCCTAAACAAAGTGATCAGCAGGGACTCTCTCAGTGCTCTCATCACCAGTGTTTCATAACAATATTGTGCAATTACATTATTTATCATGTGTAATGTGTAAATCTAAATCTGTCTACAACTATCTATTTTTATCTTTAGCTGACTTCATTCCAACTATCAAAAGAACAAGCTTAGCCGAGAATGTGCCAATTGTCTTGCATAATCACTGTAGGATGGACTTCAGAGGACACATAAAAATAAACTTCTTTCTGTATTTTTTAATTTTTTTTTCCTTTTCTGATCATTCTCGGAGAAGTGCAAACTAGAAACATACATTTTTGTTCAGTATCCGTCAATCTGATGTTCTCCCTAATGTGCATAATACACAAATAATGCCAAAAGATTTTTTACCCAATTTATGAAATACCTGTTTATATCTACTGTAATTCTAATTCACATCTACTTCCATAATTATTTCACCTGCTACAATTCTGAACAAGGGAGTTTCCTGAAGTCTTTTATTTATTTATTCCAGTTTGTCTAACTGTAACTACACAAGACAGAAGCCAGGGGGAGACATTTCATATCAAGTGCATGTACATCCCCAACTAATCAATTATATGCAGCAAAAGAATGTTCCAGTTAGTATACAAAAAAAAAATGTTTTTGATTTGGTGTACAAAAGTACAAACATCTAAATAGCTTGCTTGAGCACTAAAGAAATTAACTTCATTATACACACTTTTTTGGTATGAGGAAGATAATTTAATAAACCAATAAAATAGTGACTTTTTCATTCATTTAGCTGGTCTTTAGGTGTTTAATTTTGCTGTGATGTATACACTTAGTGACGTGCGGCTGGTTAAACATAAAATATGACAGTATTGACTTTCTAAATGCACAGTCCTGGTGTTATTTGGTATAATTCATTATTTGAAATAATAATCACAATCATGTCTCTCAGCTGCTGTCTCCAATCTTTCCTACTTTTTTTCAAGCCTTCCTCTCAATCCAATCATTTTTTACATTTATTTATTTAGCAAACGCTTTTTCCAAAGCGACTTACAAATGAGGAATTCAACAAGCAATTCATCTTTAGGAGGCAATAATATGAGAAGTGCTAGCAATACAATGGTCAATTCAATTCCCAAATGAATAAAATCACATCTTCTCCTACACATTTTCACATTGCACTTTTCACTCTTAATCACGTTACACTATGGAAGTAACATTTTCAATGTTGTTAATAGAAAACTGTGATTAAAATTTCCACAAACAAATACTTAAATTCATGACTTAAGACTGCAATTACATTTTTGTAACCACACTCTTACTCTGCTAATTTTAGCAGATCAGGTAAAACGCTACACTGTCAAAATAAAAGGGATAGTTCACCCGAAAATGAAATTTCTGTCATAATTTTTTCACCCTCAAGTTGTTCCAAACCTGTATACATTTGTTCTGATGTTCACAAAGGAAGATATTTGGAAGAATGTTTATAACCAAACAGATCTCAGCAGCCACTGACTACCATAGTTGGGAAAAAATACTATGGTTTATTTATACAGGTTTGGAACAACTTGAGCGTGACTATGACATAATTTTCATTTTTGGGTGAACATTACTAAATATCTGTGAAATGGTTACAGAGTGAGTTCTGCTGCAGTAAATACATTTATGAGCTCATTTAAATTTTTTGCTCTCTGTTCAATTAAAGAGATATGTAATTTATATTAATTTATAATCTGTGTATAAGTAATTTACAGAACTATTTAAATGCCATCAAGAATATAGTGCATGTGAATTTTAACTATATAACATTTAAATATATTAAATGCATTTGAATAAGAGGCAAAAATGAATGATTGTAGTTTATTTTGAGACCTTACATTCAGTCTGTTGATGTTTGCCTCTTGGGGCTTATTATATTAAACTGGATCAGGTCTAAGTGCCAATACAGGGAGATTACACAATCTAGTTAATTACATATACTCTCTGTGTTAACCTGACTCAACACCTTTGTTAAAAAACAACAGCATACAAAAAAACCACACTAAAATATACTAAATGCAAAAATAGGTTATGTATGGATATCTGATGTTATTCACTGCCTCAACAAATCAGATCAGACAGAACAACAGATATTTAGGTTAGACGAACACACAAACAAAACGTGCCAGTGCTATAATGAGCTTTAACTCCA